>OX421975.1:95647699-96205199 GCA_949128135.1 Parasteatoda lunata
TTCTTTCACAAAGATTCTTTCTCAAAAATTTTAATTCTTTTACTATATATATGCACAAAGACTTAACACAAAGACAGGTTCGAAGCCATATGGAACATAAAAAAACTACTTATGCATCGAAGTATCCAGGCACGCAAAACAAAAATATATCACGGTTACAATAAAATACATAAACAAATAATAAATCTAAGCTAAGTAAAAGACGTAGACGAGAAAGAATTGAATTTCAACTCATTCGATGTGCGATACGGCTTTTGTATTTAATTAACTTACTGTTAATTATCATTCTAACTTATGTAGAGAAACTTAGCAAAATTTTAATGCGCCATTCTGCTATGAAGATTAGTTGGTACTGACGTCATTGGTCACACGTATGGGAGGTCTTCTTGAAGTGCAAGTAACCAATTGTATGCATGCAATAAAGAAAAAACACGTTTCTTCAGCGATTTCAATTGAGTGTCACGGAAACAGCATCTTTACAAAAATGTATTAAAAAAAAAAACAAAAAACAAAAAAAAACAGATAAACTTTTGAAATAAAATACCCAATTAAAGCTAATTATCAATTAATCGTATAGTTTAAAACGTAATGTGTGAGTTTTCAGTGCGTGTTTGAAAGTTTTAAACTGAGATTGAGATTTTATATTTAAGTGTGACTTACGTGTCTAGTGTCTTGCCGCCGATAATATTGGCGTTTTGAATTCCAAAGGAGAAACTCCACTTTAACTCTCCATTTTGTTTTAAAACGATCAGCTGGCGCTGAGGTAATAGGTCACGTGTCTGTGTTTCAGTGATCGTCTCCTTCTCGAGTTGCAAGTACCCAATTAACCCTGGCAGGGATCCAAATTACTTAAGACAACCTAACAGAATGAACTAAACAAATACTTAACGTGTAACTTATAAACAATGAACTAAACAAATACTTAATGTGTAATAATTTATTAATAATTAAATTATTACTTAAGACAACCTAACGAAATGAATTAGTGTAGATGACTACAGTATTCCCAACTTAAACAGAGATTTACTCTAGTTTTTTGCCACATAAGAGAAATGACTATATGTATATAGATTAAAGAAATGCCAAGTCACTTGGACATAGAGCAGAAAAGAAAGATGCTGAAACAACATAATTAAAACGCCATTACAATAAGCGGGATAAAGCGCTTTTTCATTTAATCCCATTGAGCGGGATTAAATGAAAAAGTGAAGATATTGATATTGTTTGTCGGAAGTAAATTTATGCTTATGCAACTTTTAGGTTCAGTTATTATTTTGATTTTGACTGATTCTTAAAAATATTCAATTTTTCTTCTTCCTCTATTTTAGATTTCACGAAATATCTGATTTTTCCCTATTAAGCTCTTAATATCAATGTTTGACTGTTGTAACCATGAGAGTCGCTGGGTTTCATTTTTTTTTCAGGGGGAGGAAATTAAAATACTCTGCACAACAATATTTCTTTTACATTTTACGCATCAAAAAAGTCTTATATAAGTTATGCAACTGCAAAAAGATTAATCATTTTTATCCTTTTTTTCTTTTTTATAACTTTGAATAATTTAAATCGAAGATGATTCCTGAAAATTTTCTTTATTTATCTTAAGTAGTGAGCCGGTCTTTTAGAGATTTCTACTTGGGGGGGGGGGATATTTGCCCACATTGCCCTCACCAACGAAGCCCCTGGTTGTAACTAAGTGATTTATGAGTTTAGGCGGAACATTTTTATCTGATAGTTCACGGATCAGTTAAGACTTATTTACATTTTCTAGACTTTATAA
Source organism: Parasteatoda lunata (assembly GCA_949128135.1). Lineage (NCBI taxonomy): Eukaryota > Metazoa > Arthropoda > Arachnida > Araneae > Theridiidae > Parasteatoda > Parasteatoda lunata. The sequence continues at coordinate 95,649,480 of OX421975.1, forward strand.
CAAGTCGAGAAAATGTAAATTAGATTCACCTTCATTTTAAGCAAAAACTGTCAAAGTTATTTTTATTATTTTATGATTTCCCATAAAAGAGTTGTGTATTATATTTTTTTCAAAAATAAAAGTTTTATCCAATAACAGCCATTAATGGTTTTAATTGTCAATAATGCTCTAATATCCATTATGCTTTAAGCCAATAATGCTTTTATAGCCAATAATGCTCTAATAATATTGGCTATTAGAGCAATGGCTCTAATGAAAATAAAGCGAATATGACAATGCTTTATTTTGAGCCATGGTGGCTCAGGAGATAGCGCGTTCGCCTCCTAATGAGGTGACCAGGGTTCGAATCACAGCGATGGCTGGTCGATACGAATTCCGCACTCGGCTCGCCCCGATCACAGTGATGACGTAAAATATTCTCAGTGGTAGACGTATCATGGGTTAGAGTCCCCTTGTCGTACTGCCAACCGTGGTTTTCCTCTTCATGTAACATAAATGTGGGTTAGTTCCAGAAAAAATCCCCCAAGAAGGTATATCTCCCCCAATATTTGATTCTGGAGTTCCCTTGATTTCTGAATTGGGTTCAAAATTACAAGGCTACAGTGTTGAACATCAATAGTCGTAAACTCAGAATAAGGTCGGCTGTTCAACGCCGGCTATAAAATAAAATTAATTAAAATGCTTTATTTATAAAATCATTTACTGACTGCAGTCATTTTTTTAGGAAATAAAATTGTGCTGTATAAGTTATTTCTCATTTCTTTCCTCATTTCTTCGTTTTTAAAAAATAAGATTTTTGGAAACTTTTTTTAAAGATAAAACTACATTAATTTATAATAATAAATCATAAAATTTTAATGAAGATATGAACGCTAAATATGTTTTTCACTCATTAATAAATAATAATGGAGCAATTTCTTCTTTTTTTTAATTATTGTTTTCGTTTTTAAGTCGGATATTTAAAAAATTATCGAACATTGAACTCATTTGGCGCATTTTATTGCTCTCAAAATCTTATATTTTTAGTTGAAGTGAATTAGAATGTTTAATTTGTTAAAATTATTACAATAAAATTAAGTTTAAATTATTACAAGCTTAAAAAACTGTTTTAAAATAAAGCAAAAGAAAATTATGGAATAGGCTTACAACCTGTCATAATTTTTTCTAAAAAAATTATAGTGTTTGAAGTTGTCACTAGATGGTGCTGCTGCACTGCCTGGTTTTCATTCATTAGAAATTTAAATCAAATAAGCGATTCTATGAGATTCTAATATTAATATTGTTACAATTCTTGTAAGAGTTTAATATTAATACTGTATAAATCAGATAAATAAGAGTGTGTTTTAAATCATGTTGGGTTGGGAGAAGAATTATGTAGTCTTCATTGCTGATGATAACTCAAATACCTAAAAACTTCGTTACCTAAATACCTAAAATTTTCGTTATTAACACTAGAAAGACTGGAACTTGGTATACACTTATATTGTCCAAAAGCAGTCAAAATGGTTGGATTTTGAAAGAATAACTAATGTGTAAAGAAATTTGCTTAAAATTAATTTTTAATATTTTTTATATTATTTTTAGTTATATAGTAAGTTATTAGTAAATATTAACAATAAAAAAAATTATATGTTGTACATGAAGTCACAAAATTCTAAGAAATTGTGTTATTATATGCATCATTGTTTTTCTGATTGAAATTAAAACGCAGTTAAAATGACTTCCTTTGGCAATCTAGTGTTAAATTATCTACAGTTTATTGAAACAATTTAGCTTCGAAAAATAAACTAATTCAAATATTTCTATGATGATTTAAAAATAAATTAAAATTTTCGACATTTTATAATGAGAATAAAATTTAGATATTTATATTCTATAGAAATGTTATACACGAGAATTTACACGAGAATAGTTTTGTATTCATGGTTTTATAACCATACTTTTTGTAAATGATTTCAAAACCATAAAGGAAAAAAATTTTTTTTACCGTAAACTTTACGGTTAATCGAATGGACAGATAGCAGCTAGTTATTTTACCATAATTTGAGAATGAAAATTTCAACAGTGCATGCATAATGTGTGTGTGAAAATTGGATCACCTGATCAAAAGTTAGTTCGGATTGCCATTAAAATAAGGCAATACATTTTCCATTTATACAGGAAGAAAGAAATGAGTGTTTTGTCAGTGGCGGTCTCCAACTTTTTCAAGTTTTCTTTGAATTCCTCAAAAATGTAGAGCATGCAGTATCTTATCAAATACTATAAAAAATTACCAGTGTGTGTAGCATGTTAAGAAATTATCAGCAACTCATATATGACTTATTCGTTATTTTAAATTTAAAAATGCGAATTGTAAAACGTTTATTAATCAAAAGTGCATATTTAAACTCGTTTGTTCAAAATGATATATTTTTTTTTTCACTTTAAAACAAGATCATGAATAAAAATACTGCACATAACGACATTTTTCTGGTAAAAATTTATTTTTCAGCACCTGTTTATAGACTGTACACGAAGAAAAAAATTCTGGTAATATTACCGCACTATATATTTTCATTTCTAGTAAATGGAAACCATAATTCTGGTTAATGAAGCAAAAATATACGGTATTTATATCATTTATTTGTTAGTTTTCCCGTTCATATATAGTAACGATACCTGAAATTCTCATTTTGACACATCATGATAAGATAAAACATTTACCAATTTTTATCACATATGATTTAATCTATAATTCATTGTTAATTTTACTAAAATCATTACCAAAACACCTCAGTAAAAATTACCGAATTTTTGGTGTTTCCATAGAACTATAAACTCAGTACATTTTACCATATTTTGGTAATTTTGACCTTACTCAGCGTTGACAAAAGAAAAGCTAGTTTTTACTTTTTTTTGCATAAAATATGAAAATAATTTTTTTTGTTTCCACTTTATAAGATATTTGTCTAAACAATAAGAAATTATATGTCTAACACTCGAAATTGCTGTCAATTACGAAATTTCATTTCTTCATCGCCCACTAAAATGAATGACCTTCCTACGCAATAAACATTACCTTGAGGTTACTTTTTACTCATCCCATATGTTCTTAGATATGGTTGTTTTAGGTTGGTTTGATGTTGAAAGAGATAAGGGATCATCATTATTCAACTGAGAGGCTGTTACAGTAACTCTTACTAAAAACACTGCTGTGCTATTATTACCGAATTAAGTGTTTAAAAGTTTTGATCCATGAAAAGGAAAGTCTCTTTTGATATGTTGGGAACACATTGAAAAACAACCTCAAAAAGGCATCGATGCTTTTCATTTAAAATCTTTATTTTTAACACACAAGCATAAAAATCATATGGAGTAGCAACTTAAAAAAATTTTCATATATATATATATATATATAATTTTAATAAAAAAAGATGAGAAATTAAAAAGTTAAAAAAGTTGAAAACTGAAGAAATTTGAGAGAATTTGCCAGAACTTTTTTGTAGTGGACATTTCCGTTTGTTGACATCTCGAAAATTTTGAAGCATTTAAATCATAAAGCCGGAAGGTATCAAGATGAAAGAATTAGCTTATAGCTTGCATTTGAATTAAGAGTTCTGTAGTTCTGTAGTTCATTTACGTCGCACTAGAGCTGCACAATGGGCTATTGGTGACGATCTGGGAAGCATCCCTGAGGATGATCCGAAGACATGCCATCACAATTTTGATCCTCTGCAGAGGGGATTGAATTAAGAGATAGACTTAAAAGGATTAAACTTGAAGTTAACAAAGTAAAAGCGCTTAAGTGAGTAATGGGTACAACAAAAGAAGTAGAATCAGAAAATGTGTGATGAACAACATCACAGATAAGGTATAAGATAGATATATCACTTTTTTCAACTTTTCAACTTTTTTTTCAAACTTTTTTAAAAGGGTGAGATTTTCTTTGGTACATATGACCAATTTTGAATTGAAAAATAGCATTTGTCTAACTTGTTTGTTAGTCATTTTAGTTAATTTTTTTCTTTATATAATAAAGTTTCTTTGGAATAGGTAATTTCTTAGGAAAATTATAATCAAGCAAAGTCAAGGCATAACTAAGCAGCTCCGAAAATAGGAAGTGATAGCTATGATTGAATCTGTCTGAATTGCTTCAATTGAAATCAATAAAAAGTGCTGCTTTCAATCGCTAAACAGCCAATCACTGTAATAAATTTGTAATTTTGAATATCTTTTATTTTGGCTCAATTTTTGAAATTTTGTTTTTGAAATTTAGCCGGATTTATTAAAATTCATTTAAGTAAAAATTTCTGATAGTTTTATTTACTTAGTTAGTATCTGGCAACACTGGCTAAAACTCAAGATATGCTATTTTTTATTATTTTAATGAATGTTATTATGTAATTTTTAGATTTCAATAAGAATTAACTTAAAATTAAATAACACATATATCAATTATAAGGTTAGAGATATCAAAAGTAGGTGGCACCAATATTATGTGCTTTAAAGTCATCTAAAAGTGGAAGTTTGCATCCTTATTTAGGTATTTTTAGCGCCCATATGCAGGGCAAGGCACTATAAATTGGTACATTCTTATCACCGAAATATTAGGAAATAATTTACTGTTAATAGGTTATTTCATGGCATACCACCTACCAAATTTTAAAAGGCAACGTAAAAGAAATGAAATTTTAATAAACATAAAATAAAATATCTAACTAAGTAGATAATTTGACAACTTGAAACTTTAGTCGTCCCAACATGCATTAGCTGTCTCTATACACTGAGACCTAGCATTGGAGAAAACATAGCTTAGTAAAAAATTTTCTTCGATTAAGGGTAACCGTCAAAATTTTGTGTCTTCTTATCAAATTCTGACGCAGTCAGTTGAACAGTGGAGGTATTTCGAACCATGGAGATAAGTATCGATCATGCCTACCGATTTATAGTGTAACCAAAATAAAATAATCTTTCATTTAACCAAACTTTGGTGCAATGAGAAACTTATCACCAAATATTGGTGACTTATCACCAGATATGAATGTGTAAGAAATTTTTATGCCTATTAAGCTCGAATGGAGGTTAAATGTATACCCGAGGACTAAACGTGTAGGTTTGACAGCACTTTTAAAATGTTATTTCTAAATTATCAGAATTTATTTAATCAATAAATCAAACGGGTTTATGGTAATTTCTTTTATTACTCTTCTGAATATTAACATTAACTCTTTATTTGCCTACTAACTCATATTTTGCATACTTTTTCTATTTTTTTTCTAAAAATTTTGATCAAACTAAGTGAAAAATATTATATTTAGCATTTGAATAATGTGTGGTCATGAAATACAGCATGAAATATCGGTGTCTTTTTCTGCATTCAAGGTGAAATCTTCTAAACACGGCTCACTTCTGAACAATATATTTTTTTGAATTATTCGCTGATATTTAGATCTGAGAGAAACAGTTATTCATCATTCAAATTTCTTTTAGTTACAAAACCAATTATTAATAAATTTTTAAACATGAATGAATTTTTTTAAATCTATTTCTTTTTTGGATTTTATATCTTAATACAAATATAATTCCGATAATCTAACAGATTTTTTTTAACATAACTATTAAACTGTTTTTATAATTCAAAAATACCAAAGTATATTTTTGCATATAATTTGAGCGTTAGAAAAAATGCATGAAAGGGACACCGGTATCCTATCTGCGTTAAAGGGTTAAACAAAATTATGGTTCATTTCTGTTTAATGAAAAAAAAATTGTTCTTTTTCTTTTGCTGATTCAAGTTCGAATCAGAAATCAAGATACCCAGTTCATATCACACAGCTCTCCCGAACACCCCTCACTGCAGCCTCAATGCGCTGTCATTCTTGTTCGAGTCTAAATACATATTTCGAGAATTCTCTCAGACAGCCATCCAAATAGACAGTTCTCAAGAACTAGTCAAGAACAAGAGTACTTAAGCAAGCTTTAGTGCTATCGAAACTCCTCAAACCTATTCTTTGCTTGTCAAACCGCAGACGGAAAGAATGCGCCGAGAGCCAAAAAAAAAAAAAAAAAAATCGTCGATTTCTATCTTTAATTGTATCTAATCAGAACGATAGGTACAATTTTATGTAATATTTTCGGTGTTGCCACATTATTGTTATTATTATTTACTTCCGAAAAATATGAAAAAGAATAACGCGACGCCAATCTTTCGCGATTGGTGGAACGATATTCAGCGCCGCCCACCTACAAACACTGTAATCTACAAAAGACAGCTTTTCTGCCTAAAGGGTAGAGTAGTAAAAAGATAGATAATCTTGCTTATATGAAATGGCATAACGAAAGCGATATAAATATGAAAGAAAGAATAAAAAAAAAAACTTTTATAGGGATAAAAGAAAGGCCTTGACCCTCAAAGATGATCTATCTCTTAAAAATACTTCTCCATCATGATTTAAAAACTGAAATCTCTGCAGTAAACTACATTTGTGAAAAAATGTTTATTTTCGGTATACTAATAAGATATGCAACAAGTTTATCAACCTGAAAAAAAGTTATGTGGGAAATAACGAAAAATTGTGGAAAACGGTATTTTTATGCATATACTGAATGCTTTTATGCCTATACTTATGGTAATATGAAGCTCATCCTGATATATAAATTATATTCATGTAAATATAATCACATAAATATATGTTCTGTAATATTTAATGACATTAAAACAAATTTGACAAATTTATTAACCTTAAAAAAAGTAACATGGGAAATTATTTAACGAAAAACTTACTGGGCAAAAGGATTTTTTATGCCTATACTGATGCTTATCCTAATATTTAAATTATATTCATATAAGTATAAGCACATAATTTATATATTCTGTAATATTTGACGACATTAGGTATAACAAATTTGACAAATAATTTTAATTAAAAACTTTAAAAAAATTTATACATTTTCATGAAAATAAATAGTATAATATAATTTATTTAAATAAGGTAATTTGGCTAAATAAATATTACTAAAATAAAATAAAATGAGAAAGAAAACTATATTGTGCAGATAAACTATAATGCGTGAACGAACTATAATGTGTAAATAAACTGTAATGAAGAATAAAAGAAAGCAAAAGGTGTTGCCAAAATGCATTTAAAAAGTTTGTTATTACTATTGTGAATAATTAAAGTCATTAAAAAATACAGAATTTTATATAAAATAATTTAGGACGACTCTTTAAAATCAAAGTTCAATATATGACTTTCTTCAGTTGATTTTAAAATTCGGATACGAAACGGATTTGATATGGATCTGATAAGGTAAAATAGGTATGTTTTTATATTTTATTATGGAACATATATTTAAAAAGAATATTTGAGTTTAAGGTACTTATCCCTTTCATCAAAACTAGTAAATTTATCTATTTTAACTTCTCTTATTTCTTATTTATTAAAAAAATTTAAATTCTTGCTTTTTAATTGGTGACTTTATCGTTTGATCCGGCGAAATTGATAAATACGGAAATTAATAATCTGACCGAGTGTTATCATTTTAAGATATATATTTTTTATGCTATAGTATAGATCGAGCTGTATATTATAGTTTCCGACAGCAATATTCAATTAAACTATTTTTCGACCAGGTTTTATGACGGACATTTTATAATTGAAAGAAACCGATAAAGGAAATGATATGCTTGTGATGTTGTTGAATTTGGACAGTTAATGAATAGTATGACATGAACAGTATGAATATTCATACAGATAAAATTAAGTAAGAAAGCAGTTCAGTACTTTTATGATAGTTTTAATTATGGTAACATTGAGCTAACATAGTTTGTTTAGCACAAATATTTTATTTTTTTAAGTTAACCAATTTTTTTTTCGTAATTTTTTTGTAAGTAATTAATATCGTAAAAAAAAATACTTGGCAATAAATTTTGAAAAAAGAAATTCCAAGTTTGCAATAAAATAGTTATTTCTGATTTTTCGATCTACAAGAAACAATTTACAAAGTCTTATTCATTTATTTAAAAAAATATTTAGTTTTAAATTGGAGAGAGCTTCATGTCTGAGATGTCCAAGTCAGAGGCAGAATTATATCAGTGTTCCACTATCATTCAATAAATTTCCGTTTGCACGATTTCTATTGGATGATTCGTATTCCTATCCCAAAAGAAATGTATTCCTATTGGTAGTATTACATTTGTATTACATTTGTATTACATTGATCATTCATGGATTTCCAAGGTAGAGCCCCAGAATTCGGAGCCTTATTCCAGGGGACAAATAAGGGAAGTGACGTCAGCTCAGACATCTCTATTACAAATATTGTCATGCTGATGCAAACAATCGATTTGTTTGTTACAACTGACGGAGGTTAAGCAACAGTATTAAATTTGTTCTCTAAGTTATCTTATGTCTAAATATTATTTATTTGTGTTTCTAACATCCATAGAAAAAGTTTTTAACTGATTGAAAATGCTTGGAAAGAGCCTAACTCAAAAAACAAATAATGATCCTTACAACACTGAGATTTGTAGAGACGTTTTTGCGTGTGTGCTGATAAGCTAGCAATAGCGTAAATATTAGATTTAAGGGAGAACAGTAATGCTTTGCAAAATATCTCTGATATCGCTTAACTGTGCTCCACATTAAGTCTACAGAAAATTTGAGTTATAATAAAAGGTCCACCGAGCATTAAAATATCTAAATAGTGTAAATAGTAGCTCCTAAATCGGATCATTGAAAATTTATACGGGTACTTATTGTATATTTTATATAGGGGTCATGTGTTGGTGACTGTTTTCACAAGTTGTCTTGCATATAAATATACAAATAGTGAATTGTTCGGGAAGTTATTTTCTTCTTTTTTTATTTTTTTATTTATTTTTTAATAAAAATGAAAAGAGATTTTTTTTTTTTATAGCGAATAAATATTTTATTGTATCATATGTTGCCCTTTTGCCCTCTTTCTTTAGGAAGCGCGATTGCTTGTTCATAACATTTTTGTTCTTTTCTGTCAAAAAAACTCATCCATGGGAGTTTTGATCTTTTTATTTGAAGTGAAAGTTTTACTAATTAAAAACTTTTATAAAGACCCTAGAATGGTTGCAGACAGCTCATTTCTCGTGCCCAGCGACGATGCTCTTCAAAAATGGATATTTTTTTTTGGCGTTTAAGAAGCAAATCACAAACGTTAACGCGACGGCAAAAATTTTTATTAGCAAGAACATGAGGAACCAATACGTCGAACTTTGAGATAAAGCCTTAGGCTCTTCGAATGATCATGAATGGTCGAATTCGATAAATTTAAGGACTCAGATATTTCAAAAGCTGTTATTCAGCTGAAGGCACTAATTAATGCCTTTATAGTGTCATCAGTTTAATTGGCTCTAAATGCATCTTAATTGAAATTTTGCAAGCTTGTTTTAGCAATGGCTTACTGCAGTAAGATGTATTGATTGTAGAATGTATTAATGATGTATTAGCAATGTATTGATGATGTATTGGCAATGTATTGATGATGTATGTATTGATGATGAATGTATTGATGATGTATTCGTTGTGTCAGAGAAGATATATTGACATGCCAATATATCTTCTCTATACTGATCGGATATTTTTTTTTTCTTGCTTGAACAGCATTTTTACCTTTTCGATAGAAAAAAAGACAAATATTCTGCTTTTCTAGTTCCACATTTCAAACGGCATTAACTGAAAACAACTGCGTAGAATCAATTGAACTTTTTCACAAACAAGCCTCGCTATGTCCGCTGTCTGTCAAAATATATAATAATGGTTATGTGTTATATATATATATATATATATATATATATATATATATATATATATATATATATATATATATATATATATATATATATATATATATATATATATATATATATATATATATATATATATATATATATATATATATATATATATATATATATATATATACTTTTCTTTTGTGTAATGACGACAGCAGGATTCATTCCTATACCTTTAATAATCGATTTTTTTTATATTAAAAAAAGATAGAAAAAAACATTAACTGTTCTCAACCGAAAATAAAAATAAATTTTAAAATTTTTGTCTCTTTTGTTTCATTTCATTAAACAGCATTGTGTATACTATTAATGAAAAAACTCTGAGAGAGAGAGAGAAAGCTTTAACAATTTACAATGAAATGCAGGATTATAAAAATCCATTTATTATATCTCCCGACTTTGTCCAACGAAGTAGCCAAATCATTCATCTGTGAAGTTATTCCACACTTTCTAAAGATAATTCACAGAAGAATTCCATCTTAACTTTGAATCTCATGAATTCTACTTCAGCATTGACATTTATTTTTGCGGCGCAGGTAATTACTCAAAGTCCTTGGTTCAAGCAATAAAATTCTATCATCCAATCTTGAATCTTTAGTAGTCGTTCTTCGTTGTGTCTGTTCATGTTTGTCTCCTATGTCATTTCAAGTATAAAATAAACATTGTGAAAACCCATTACGATTGCTGTCACTATTCTGTTTTTACTTTCAGGACAGGAAACCGGAAAATATTGTTATTGGAAAAGTTTTCATTGTTTAAAAAACCCCCATTTCTTATTGAGATAAACTTAACATTGTTTTAGTTTGTAATGTTAGCTTCTTAATATTGAATTATGTATAAATACGTTAAAAATAACGTTGGAGTTTATGAGGATCACAGGAAATACCTATTACAATTTATTATCCAAAACTACGACTCAAATGTAAAATTGATAATCAAAGAAAGTTAATTTTTTTTAAATAAATATTTTTTTTTTTATAGAACTCAAATTTTACTTTAATGAGCTTTTTCGGTTATTAGTACGTTGAAAAATCTTAGAACCGTAACTAAAACAGAAAATATACTATTTAATTACTACAAATCTGATTCAAAATTTAAACCTCATCTTTAGACATAGATTAAGTACGTACTTAGTACTCTTTTGTCTAAAGCTCAGCCTTAGACATAAAAACGCGATAAAAGACTGCAAAAAAGAGGGAAAAAAAAAACATAATTTTTCTTCTAAAAATTTTTGTTTAACTAAATGAAACGATGTGAGGCGAAACAAATCTGTAACTTTAATGTAAAGTAGTCTAAAAACTTTTTCTTCAGAAATGTGCAAAATTTCGTGTTTTTTCAATAAATTTTTTTATGATTATATTTAAGTATAATTAATAAATGATCACGGACTCAATATTTTCATCTCAAAATGAATTGTTCTCCTTTTTTCTTTCTTTCGGGCAATATTTTACTGTTTTCTTGCAAAAAAATATTTTTGTTCAAAATTACCATTCAAAACATAGATTATCATTCAAAAGTAGGCAAGTTAAATATATTACATCCTTATTTTATTTTCGAGTTCTTTAATATTTACCTCCTTCTTGTGCTTGGCTCCTAAAATTATTATGAAGCCAAACATTTTGAGCTTACGTGTAGATGGGTGAAAAATGACATAAATTTATTGTTTTTAATTTAAAATCCTAAAAATATGTAACATAATTATATATATATATTCCCGTTCGTGTAAGTTCATTTAATTTCGCTACTCGCTTTATAGATTATGTTTTATGTTCTATTCTGTTTTTTCTTTATATTTTACTTTCTGTTTTTACGTGTTATTTTTACTTATTGTGTTCCATTTTATTTGTTGTAATTTTTGTAAAAATTTTTGAGTGCTCCCCTCACTATTTTATTGATATATTTTGCTTTGGCTATATTAATACAATATTAGAAAGCACTATTTTTTGCAGATATAATCGTGTGGGCTGATGCAAAGATTGTTTTTCTTCCCTGGATTTTTTTAAAAAAGAATTCTATCCTTTTTTTTTCTTCCTTTTTTCATTTGTGTGTAATTTTTTCTTGTTTTATCTTTTTGAATTATGAAATCAGTCAATATATATATATATATATATATATATATATATATATATATATATATATATATATATATATATATATATATATATATATATATATATATATATATATATATATGTATATATATATATATATATATATATATAATATATCATATATATATATTATATATATATATATATATATATATATATATATATATATATATATATATATATATATATATATATATATATATATATATATATATATATATATATATATATTACTTTTTAAACAAATATGTGTTGTCGTAAAACAACTCTTGTTAGAAATCAAAATGAATAGCGGTGGAATACTTAATTCTTTAAAAATAATTTACAAGAGAATATTTTTTAGAAATTAAAGTAAAGCTATAAAAACATTTAAAATTATTATAATTATAAAATACATCCTAAAGTAATATAATATAAATATGATTATAGATATACTTTTCCTTTTGAAATTTTTTTGTTTAAAAACAAATATCGGTTTATGAATAAAAATTATTTGAATTTTTTCAAAAATCTCAGCTCTTGATTTTATCTCTGAGGGGCTTTCGAATTGCGAGCGTAAGGTGAGTGCCTTACTCGCCTTCCCCATAGGGGTTGGCCCTTTTTGCGGAAGATAATTGTCAGTATCAATCTTATTCAATAACTCGTATTAAATAGTAAACTAATCTCAAATGAAAATTGAAAATTGTTTTGAATTCGCAAATGGTCATTCACATTTCGTGGAAAAGGTTCGTTACGGAACTCTTTTTTCAAATAAAATCACCAAGCATAACGCAATTAGATTAAAATAAAAAACTAAATATTTAAAATTATTTTAAACTCTTAATTTTTTATTGTAAATTTTTCAGTTAGACTTAATATTATTTAGTAAAGCCTTATTGATATTATGTTTCAATTTCATTAACAACAAAAAAAGTTAATACAATTTAGTTTTTAATATTATTGGAGTAGACGTTCCATGATACCTTTGAAACGAATCATTCGAATTTTATCTCTCTTTTGTACAAAAAATTAAAAAATAAAATAAATAAATAAATAAAAAAGGAAAAAAAGTTTCTTTAATGTTCCGCATATAGTTAGTTTTGATTCGAGTGACTGCGGGGAATATGCATATAGCTTACAACTATCTTAAAATATAACAAAATAAAATAAAGTCAGTCAGTGAATCAAATGAAACAATATTTCATTCAAATTAAATGAACAGTGTGTAAAACTAAGTGAACACCCTGAATTGCTTTTGGTTTAATGATCGGATTTTCATGTGATGAGATTCAACCTTAATGGTTTTAGTTTTGAAACAATATTTCATTCAAATTAAGTGAACAGTGTGTAAAACTAAGTGAACACCCTGAATTGCTTTTGATTTAATGATCGGATTTTCATGTGATAAGATTCAACCTTAATGATTTTAGTAATGAAACAATATTTCATTCAAATTAAATAAACAATGTGTAAAAATAAGTGAACACCCTGAATTGCTTTTAATTTAATGATCGGATTTTTATGTGATGAGATTCAATCTCAATTCTTTTAGTTCCGAAAATATGCACAAAAACGTACTTTCTCTGAATAAGCCTACTGTTTTTTTGACGGATTCTTGGCTTTCCAAATATGGGGGGAAGGGGTGTATATATATCAAATTTTTAATATGTTACTCAAAAATATATAAATCAAATGTTAAATATACCACTTTTTAACAATTTTATACTTCGGAAACTATTGGACTATTGCGTTCAAATTTTCTACTTTTTTTATTTGGATTTACATTTTTAAAATGATGTAAAAATTTATATACCTTACAATTAAATTTTGTTTTTCGACTTTCATAAAATAAAATAAGGAAAATAGTAATTGACAGCGAAATTTTAAATCTGAAATTAGTCTAACTAATTAACTAAATCTACAGATTTCCTTTGAAATTGCATTTTTTGTCTATTTTTTGACGAAATGTACAAGTTTTAAACCGTTATGAATAATATTAAAAAAAAAAAAAAACATGCAGATGTTTTCCCGGGAATGGCTACGAGTTGGTCTCTTTTTGGGATATTTTTATGTTTCTCGCGGGCTGCTGCCCGGAAGTTAAGTTGCCAAGACTTGGCGATTATTCTGCCGCAGATCACGATACGAAAATCTCCTTTTTTATTTCTGACTTTGACCAAAAGAAGCGGTTATTATTAATTTTGACCTATTATTATTAATAATAATTACTTTAACCGTAACACATATAATGAAAAGATCCTTAACATATGTAAAAATATTGTGATCCTCCGAAGTTGCCAGTTTATTTCGTCCTCGCTAATTATAACATTAAAATAATAGAAATTCTGTGTCAAAAGTCATTACAAAACATCTTGTCAGATTAATTTTAATCTTTCTGAGCTGCAATTTTTTTTACTTGTTTAAACCACTCGCCAGTTTTGTGGGATTATCTAACCAAATAAATTATATATTTCTTTTAAATTCCAGTCAGTTTTTTTTTTACCTGGATGCTTTGACAAAGTACTTTTTAAAATTCTGAGAGAAAGTATTTATTGCTTTCTCGTTAATTTCTAGTAATTGGTCTCGCACCTTTATTGCAGTAGCACTTACTATGAAAAGTTCGAGAGTTCTTGACAACGCTGTATTAACATAACCAAAGGGATTTCGGTTCGTTGTCCTTTCAAAAACGCAAAAACAATAACATCGAAGAAAAGAAGAAAAAAAAAATGGTCGAGGTGATATAAAATTGTAACGATTGTGGACGGCCGATGGAATTTTTGGAGAGGATTAATTAGGCAGGATTCTTAAGTACTACTTCTCACACTAGTTGCTAACGGAAACAAATGCTGCTGTGTTCAACGCTACTGTTGCCATTTTCTCCTTATAAATAACAAAATAAGGGAGACATAAATAAAAATTTCTGCTCTTAAAGTATCTTCTGGTCACACAGTCTCGAATTTAAGACTTTTTAAAAAATTTTTAGCACTTAGAGAAATGTTTCAAATGTTAGGATGGAAAAATAAAACATTTTCTCATTCATATTTTTTTTTTTTTAAATAGGAATTTTTTTTAAAAATAATTCATAAATTTTTTTTATCATAGGCTCTTTTTATAATATTTTTTTAAATGAAACTAAAAGTTTAAAATTGCTGTAATCTTTTTGCCATTATTTTAAATTAATAAATTTTTTATTAATTTTTAAAAATTAAATTTAATTAATTAATTTTTAAAAATTTATTTAAAAATTATCTTCTTTATACATTGCTACTATTCTTTCTTTCATTTTAAACTATATAAAAAAAATGAAAAACACGATGAAACTACAAAAAAACACCATTTTATTATAAAAAAGAATTCAAAAATCCCCCTCAAATATTGAGCCCCTGGACCTTGAGCCTTCTTTAAAATAGAGTAACAATAGAGAAAAAACAGTTTTTTTTTTATTTTCGAAAGCCTGCAGTTTGAAAGAGTGTTAAATAAAAATCAATTACAATAATCACAATTGAATAAAGAAAAAATTAAGTCAATATATATATCTATATATATAGTTTTCAGATTAACGCTTTGATGAATCAACATCATCAAAGTGTTAATCTAAAAACTTATAAAACTGATAGGTGAGCCAATTACATTAATTTAAATTTAAGTATTGAGCAATGCAATTTTTAACTTAAAATTTACGGAAAAGTTCAAACTGTATGTGATATTTAAAAAAAAATATTAATTTACTGCTGAAAACCCTTTTTTATTATACATTCCCGTGGGAAATACACTGTAAAAGTTGCTGTAATTCTTACAACAACTTTAGATATATTTTCTATAGCACCGGTGTTGTAACGATAAATTAAAGTACTTTTTGCTGTGGAATTGATTTTCGTCACGTGCAGCTAGATAACCAATTGAAACGATAACCGACGACTGAAATCGTTTGCCGCCATTTTTGTTGGTTTTAAAACATTCTACGTCGCTAGCTTGTGTTTTTTTTATACATAATATTCAGTAACTTTCATAGTATGGTAGAAGTAAAGGGTACTAATTTATTAAATTTTGTGAAAGCTGATAAAATTCCGTAATTTTGAAGCCAAACTTGGATTTATGAAGTTAAAAAACTTAAAAAAGAACAACTTTGTGAAACTATGATGCTATAGGAAGAACGTACTTAAGAAAACCAGATTTATCAATTGCTGTTTGCCAAGTGAGTTTCTATTTTTCATTTTTTATTATTAATTGTGTAGAATGAAATGATTGTACATGTAATGAGTCAGTTAGAACTTGTAATTTTTGAAATGATTACATTTCTTAGCAGAAAACTAATAATATGATTAAATAAATAACTTGCGTAGTAAATTTAATTATAATAATTTTCGTCCTCATGTGTAATATTATTTGAAATATTTTATATTTCTGTTCTACACACTTATTTTATTAATACTATGTAGTAATAGCTTGTGCTAGTTTCCACCAATTTCGATTTCAGCTGTATTAAGATGGTAAAGTCTTCAGTTTAAATTCGATTCTTATAATAGTTTGTAGTTTATGAAATTACGCATACTTTGTGTATGTTTAGTAATTTTAGTCAATAGTTGTTGCCTACAGAGAATCTGATGTCTGGCTCGATTTAAGTACCTACAAAGAGAAATACAGGTTGTTCCGTGAGTAGAAAAAGACAACCATTACTGATCTAAAATAAGTATTTCAACTAATTAGTAACATCAACGCTATCAAAATTCGTTAAATCACTAGTAAGGAAGGTGAAAATAAAACATCTAAAATAGTCTGATTGATTGATGAAGCTTGCGAGTGTTTCAAATAATCGCAAATTAACTAATCTTCCGGTAATTAAATAGGTTTTGATGTTTTCAGTTTTTCGCCACTGTAAGAAATAGACACTCAAATATCATAAAACTTTCTTTTTTATTTTTGACAAAACTGTTTCCTGGTATATGCCCCGAGCCAAACTTTCGTGACAAAATAACTATAGTTACTTCTTCGGGGAAATGAATTTCATCAAAATTAAAGAAATATTTAGACATTCTATTTCCCTCAAAGAAAAAGAAGCTTGCGGAATCTAATGCATTTAACTTTTTTAACAATCACTTTACCGTTGGTAAGATATAGGTATAGTTCGTTCACTAGGAGTTGGCATTCGGCTCCGCCTTCATAACGTGGTATCCGGCGATACTATTTCACTATTTTTGGGAGAAGGATGTGAACGAGCAAGGTTGCTATTTGGCAATCGTATGACAAAAATATTTATTTCGCAATCTATATTTTTAACATTAAATATTTAATACATGTGATAATATTTCTCTCTTTTGAGTGAATAGTTTGTCCTTTTTCAGACATTTTGCAGCAATATTAATTAGCAAGAGTAAAGAAAGGTATATTAGCACATGATAAATCGAAGTAAGTGACTGCAAAAGAATTCCCTGTTTGCGTTTGGCGCGCATTAAAGGTTGTTTCAATTTCAAGCGTGGAGACGTTTCTCCTCTTATACTCCCGCGCTGAAATGAACTCTTCGTCCGAGGAGGTGGAGCCAAGCGCCAACTCCTGGTGAAGGAACAATAGATCTATGTCGCCATAACAACACAAGAAAAACAGAAATATAATTCACACCCAAGCCAGATTCGAACCCGGGATCTTAATGATACGAGGCTAACATTTTGACCACCATACAGCCCGATCATATAACTTCGTCACTTTATTTTCGGACGTCTAGTCTTCGCCCTAGCTCCGTCATTCTAGTTAACAATCTCCCACAATGCACTATGATGAGGTTTCGAGTTGAGGAAACATTTTCGTCATATATTTGAGTGTTCTCGTTTCTTCATAAATTATGTGATTTCGTGATGAGCTATATTTCGTAATTCTCAAAATTAACGAAATATAGCTCAAGGATTGCTGAATCGTCAAAAGTGAGAGTTTTATTTTTGAGGGTGTTTGCTTAGTAAGAATAAGTTAGATTTTGATAGGAATTTTTTTCATAGCTTTAATAATATTTATGTGAACAGCGCGCAAAAAAAAGCAAAGAAATGTTGAATAAGTTTTTGATTCAATGTAGTACACGTAGTAGGACTGAATCTTAATAGTTTGGACGAGTTACCTCAAATATGCTAATTACTTTGTGCAATAATATGCAATAATTTAAGTTACGAAATTAGACACAAAAATCGTACTACCTTTTTTTTTTGGACGAATTCGGATTCTTGACCCTCAAAATATAGGGCGTAGCTGAAAGCGGGGAGATATGGTGCCAATATTTTGATCAGGAGAGCAATTAGCAGATTAAACCTCTTAATGTTAATTTAACTTAATGTGCATTTTACTATATCTAGTAATCGTTTTAAACGAATCAAATAATATTTGCACACAATTGTAAAAATTGTTTATCCAAATATAATTCCATGCAAAAAATAATTTTTTAATAATAAATTACTATTCTTTAACAGTTTATATAATAATGGTCTAAACACTTTTGAATTGTATCACCATTTGCAACGTTTTAAAGAATGCAATTTTATATTGCAAAATACAAAATTGGAACGCAATCGATCGTATAGTTTTTGATTTATCAAATTTTAAAATTTGATTCTGGAAGAATTTTTCAATCTTTGTATTTTGCCATATAAATCTGCGTTCTTTAAAATGATTGCTTGCTTACCTTTTGGAATCCAACATTTCTTCGAGCATTATTAATAAAATGCTAAAAATAATGATCAATTATTACAACTAATTATATTTTAATAATAATTAATAATATGTTTACGAAGAATTATCTTCGGATAAATCAATTTTATAATTTTGTGGGAAAAGTTTTGATTCGATTAAAACATTCTCGATAAATGGCGAAATAGTCCAAAAGTGAACTTAACATTAAAGGGTCCAAACTTTTGTACACTCTTCTAACCGAACTATTGGGGCCATAGTTTCCAGATTACGGCTTTTCTCCCATATTTTGATGATCAAAACTCCGTATTTATCTTACGTATTAAGTGGTTCCATAAAATTCGTAAAGCAGAAATCCTTAAAAAAGTAAAACAGAAAACAATTGATTCGGAAATTTACAAACGTGATTAGAAAGGGGTTGGTCCTCCTCTACGAAAACCTGAAAGTTTTAAGGTAAAACAATTGGAACCTCAAGGCATTAAAAAGAGAGGAAGACCTGAAAATACTTGTCGCACTACGATTATAAGCGAGTTTAAAACAATAGGAAAGCCATGGAGGGAGGCAAAATATCTGGCCACTAATAGAGTGAGATGAAGAGCTATGATACAAGACGTACGCTGTTATTCGGAATGACGAAGAATATGTATGTATTAAGTATTCGGAGAAAAAAAACGCATACCTATTGAGAAAAAGAGCATTTTTGTGACTGATTTCATAATTTAAAACATCTCTACTTTAACTGATTAGCATACATGCGGTAAGGCCTTCCTTTTTTAGCTTTATTACTGTACATAACATTTATTGATTTAATTTCAATAATAATATCGTTATTTGTGATGGCACGAAACGAAGTTTGGCCGAATCGTCGAATGCCGTTGTGTCGGCTGCTTTATATATTGAGCTTTAGCATTGACTGTAAATTAAATGGATAAAGTATCATGTTATAGTACTTTATTTGCTTAATATTCTTAGTTTAATACAACATTTTCAGCTTACTGTGTATTTTTTTATTTTAATATCTCCAATTAAGGTATTTATTTTTGCTTGTCTTTATTATAACCAGAAATGTAGCTATTTATGATTTTTTATTTCAAATAAGTAAAATGAAAGAGTTTTTAGAATATTAAAAGCATGTTCTACAATTAAGTTGGTGTTTAATGATAACCAGCTAATATGATTAAATATCAGATCACATAAAAATCTAATTAGTATATTAATATTATATCAGTAATTTAGACACTCTTAATGTAAAATGTTTGAACAATTTTGTTGGCGGATTAATGAAATTAAAAAAAAATCCTAAAATATTATACCTATAACTATTAAATAAAATATAACTTTAAAAGAAATTCCTCGTCTATCACTGGTACATCTACCTTAGTAGATTATAAAAATAATGATGCTTTTTTCCCCCATCGTTTCTAAGCTAGAAATGTTTAAAAAATATTACATGCTATATTTTAACAGCTACATTTTAAACAAAGTTATTCATATAATTATTCACTACGTTTAATGAAGTTAAAATTATTTATCCCTTAACAACTTTCAAATTATGAAGAGTATATTATTTTATTGAATGGTTTCTGGTTACGATGGTTTAATATTGATATACACCAACTTTTAATTATAGGCATTATTAATTGTATAATACTAATTTTGTCTTATTTTATCAACGGCGTTGAACAGCTAATACAATTTCTTAGTTTACGATTTCCAATGTTCAACTCCGTAGTCTGCAGATTTGAACCCTATCCAGTAGACAACGGAACTAACTCCTGTGCCAAGCACTGGGAGAAATTTGAATTCATAGAGCCTTTTTAATAGAACAAATCCACTTTTGCGTCGCATGGAGAGGAAAACTACAGAAACCTCCCACGGTTAGCCTAACGGTAAGGAGACTCTAACCCATAATCCGTCAACCAGGGAGGATATTTGTTACGTTAGCACTGTGGTTGGTGCGAGCTGGGTGCGTAATTGTATCGACCAGTCACAGCTGGGAATCGTACCCGAGTCACTTTCTTGAGAGGCGAGTGCTTTATCCTCCAAGCCACCAAGGGCAAAACAGAATATTTTCTACATAACTTATTATAGGCCGCATCAGCCGAATTTCAACTCATTGTTCGAACTGACCGAAGTTTCATGTTATCTATAACACTGGGGGGAATAATTTTTTTTTTCTGTTGTATGAAATTTTTTAACTTTCTAGATATTTTCACTTCATTGATTTCAAATCTGTAATCTTTTTTTTCTCCACAAACTTCATTTTCTTAAAATGATATTTTTAGTCTAATTTTTCACAAAGACGTAGTTTAAAAACGGTATATATAATTAAGGGTTGCATAAATTATAGAACAAACTTCTAGTGGTGTTAAGGGCACATCATAAGGATTAAAATTACACTCGAATTCATACCTGGAAATGTCATCATACGTCACTAGGGGTGCTTCCCTATCATGAAATGTTTGTGGGCTTCTGAACAGGTCATAATAAAAAAGAGCCCTTTGCCTAGTACGACTACATTTCTGATGATAGGTTCCTATACAATTTTAATCCTAATGATGCGCACTAACTTTCATGGAATTATGTCGCAACATTTATGTGACCCCTTTTTGAACTTGTCAATTTGTACATTTCGAGAAAAAATTGTCTAAAAATGACATTTTAAAAGGAAAATCAGTAGTTTTTCAAACAGCTCTGTTCTGAAATCCCACATCAGAAGTTAGTAAGATCAAGTATTTGTATAAATGCAACTCTGTGTAATTATTAAATTGTTAAGTTCTAGAATGTTAAGGTAGTTCATCCATACTCTTGTATTCGGTACTTGGTGGTATGTATATATATATATATATATATATATATATATATATATATATATATATATATATATATATATATATATATATATATATATATCCCAAGGTCAAGAAAACTGAGATGGGCGCAGTAGGCTTTGGCCCTCTATGGGCTGTCGCGCCGATGAGTTTAGTTTTATATATATATATATATATATATATGAATTGTTTATGAAAACCTATTTATATATTCTGAATTAAACATTTAACAAGTCTCCATTAAGATTTTTAAGATAAATATTCTTATTTTTAAATGTTATATCAGTAAAGTGTTTTGACTGATAAATGTTCTATTTAGTGATCAGACCTCTTAAAATATCAATAGGACATTACAACAATAGTCCCCAATACCGTCACATAGCTTTGCTCAATAACATTTGTAGGTTTCTTAAAAATTAATAATGGGCCATCCTCGTCCATGTAATGTCCATTCTTTTACCTTCATATTGTTTGAATAGTTTTTAAAACGCACGCATCCGCCACAATGCGAAGATGAAAAAGAAAGCTAAAGATTTCAAACGTCACGGTCAGTGAATCCTCTTAACGAGTCCTAATATCCAAGCTTACGTGCATTCAAAATTTACAAGAAATTGATATTTAAGAGAGCATCTGCTTAATAAATGTACCCGCCTAACAACAAAATAACAATGTTTTGTTCAATCTCGATTGCTCTAATGATGTATGAAGATTCTCTTGTAAACGTGAGCTTTGAGGACTGAATTGTAGGAGAAAGTATTCCATTACTGAGCTTGCAAACGATACTTCTGATGTCTAACATTTTCCGTAGATCACGTTTTAGAACGATGGAATAATTTTCTTATGGAATGGAATTTTAAGTCCGAAGAGATTACTGATGAAGCTTCCGGGTTCTGATAAACCTTCAGAAAAAAAAATCTATAGTGGAGTATTTTTTAAATTGAAAAATTAATGGAATCTGGCAATCGAAAATGTAAGACCCTCTGAATGGGACTTCATCAACGAAGATTTTGATGAAGATATGATAAGAATTAAAATTTTGGGGTACATTATTATTTTAGGTTTTAAATCTGGAATAAATCTTCACTTATCTGTTGCTGGATGTAGTATTTGAAACTCATGTTTTCATTAAAAATGCTGCTCAAATGAAACTTTATTAACATTTTGAAATATCAAAATTATTTAAAAATTTTTAAATAATTTTTTATGAAGTAAACTTTAAAGTTCCATGAGATTCAAAATGTATCTTCCGGGTACTAATAAACATTCAGCAAGTTAACCTCATCACCTTGAAAATGAAAACTAGAGAACTTTTGAATTGATCGTAACGAATACAGTTTTCTGGGAAGTTACAACAGAAATCAGATAAAGAAATATTTAAATTTTATTTTCTATTACGAGCTATTTCACCTACTTATTGCAAACTGAAAAATTTAAAATGGGAAGTTTTTTTTTTTTTATAAAAACATCATTGCACTAAAGCTTTAATATGATTTTCTATTTGAAAAGTTAAAAGATTGAAAGTCATTTAATAACAGTGTAATAATATAAGCAGAGATGCCAACTGCTCCGGACACGACAGAATAATTAAAAAAAAAAAAAAAAAAAAAAAAAAAAAAAAAAAAAACAGTAAATAACTACAAAGTAAATTTTACAAATATTTTACTATTTTTGCTTGCTATTTAAAAGGTATAGCATACATAAGTATTATAAAGTGGTGAATTATATAGAATTATTTAGAAATAGTGGTGGATAAAATTTTTTTTCTAAATTGAATTTATTAAACCAAGAATCACAATTGATAAACTTTAAAATAGATATTTGCTGTCCGGAGCAAGTTGGCATCTCTGTATAAGGCTAAACTCCTTTTTAAAAATCAAATTGAATTTTTCATACACTCTCTTCAGTAGAGAAAAGATGCGTATAGTAAATAAATTTAAAGTTATGAAAAAAGTTTTGCAGCGTCATACAAGAGTCCCTAAATGTTCCAATTTTCGCTAAAATTTCCCGTTTTTTTTCCTTGATAATTTTTAATTTTGTAAGTGCATTACCTATAAAACTGTAAATTTATTTACTCTAGTCAATTTTAAATGCATTCTATATTCCGTTAATTACTCTCTATTACCTAAAATGTGTTCCATATTACGCATTCCCTTCTTTCCGTATTGCGTATTAACGAGTAAATTGAAAAAGAAAAGTGAATGACTTTTTTTTTATTGGAAAGTGTAAACAACTAATATTTTTTTAAAAAAATAATTCCTACTTCTCGAATTTTTCTACTTCAGTACCACACATTTTAAATAATTCAAAATTTCGATGGTAAGGCGTTTTAAGCGAGTTATTTAAAAAATAATTATGAAAAATTGCTTCATTTTGCAAAGAAATGTAGGGGATATGTAAAAAAAAAAAAAATCAGTTTTTTTCCCTCTATGCAATATTTTTCTACAATAGTGTTGAAGGAAACAAATAAAATGCTTTCCAGATCATCCAAAAATGGACAAAATTGACAATATTATAATATTGACCATTGGATAGTTTAAGGAAAAATTTAATGAGGATCTGAAGATCTAAATGAAGATCTAAAATTTAAGCATCTTTCGTAAGCAGTATATTAAATATTTAATTTGTGAAATTATCTAACTGTTTTATATAAAACAATGTCTATGTATATTGTTACCATACCAATTTTTTTTTGGTCTGGCAACCAAGAACTAAAATATCAAGTGAGAGAGCTGTCACATGCATGAAAAAAAAGCAATATCTATGAATGACATACAAGTATATAGAGCTAAACAGGCCAATATGTATCGTCGGTGGAGTTTTGTTGATGTCTACGATATTTAATTGTGGTAATAAGTTCCAAATATACTAATATAGTACTGTTGTAATAGTTTTTTTACGGTTTTCCACAATAAAATGTATAGAAATAAAAAGTTTCATTGGATGTATACGTTACATATTTCATATTTTACAGATACTATCTGTATCTATAGGTATGCTCAGTTCTCACGATATAACTTTTAACATTTTTTTTGGAGCCAGAATTAGTGTTTAGTTCCATTTTGTCAATTTAAATATAATACTCAAAAGATTTCTGATTTCAAGACATCGCTGTTGGTGTTGAATGTGGAGTTTAATGGCAAAGATCCATTATCTGATATACTGTGGCAAACTTAAACGTTGTTTTGTACTCAAGGTAATAAAATAAAATGAAGTTATAAGCTAAGCTCGTGAAAAAAAAGTTAAGCATTTTCAGACATTTTTTGGGCTTTTAAAATCCATATTTATCTGTAGAAGATAAATTTATTGAAGAGCCAAACGAGTTGAAGTGATTGCTGTCAGTTTACACCGTCGAACTCAGGAACTGTATCTGCTTCTGAGTGCGAAATTGAAGTATGTTCATCAGATTAAAACACCAAATGTTATTTAAACTCAACACTATAAAGACTATATCAACTTCTTTATGTTGAGACTCTATATAAGTGATAGGCGGGAAATATTAAAAATAGTTTTTCTGCTGACTCTTTTGAATAAATGGCATGTAATATTTAAATTTCAAACCTCGATTTACTTCTTTGAACTTAGTGCTCAACAGAGTTGAATAGGGAGTTGGCTGCCCTGGTTGATTGATAAATAGGTATTTTTAATTCTTTTAAGGAAAGTAACAAGTAGAGTTTTCTCCTCCTTGCACGCACGCTTTCAATTGTGGTTTAATAATCTGATCAGTAAAAATGCTTTGTAAAGTTAGCCCAAGAGAGTCTAGGCTTCTTTTTCGTGAAATGAGTGCATATTTTAATCCCTGTTTTTTTTTTTTTTTAGATTGTATCTAAATAAAAGAAATATTACTAAAATGCAATTAAAATTTGAATAAAAGAAAAATTGATACAAAAGGGTCTAAAGCAGAGAAATTGAGTTTTTAAAATGAACAGAAACTAACGACAAGATCGAAGATGTAATCGACTATAGTAAAACGATAACCATGCACGTAACAAGCCATTCTCTGATTATTTAGAAGGTGCGATTGGCATCGAAATGAAAGTTCCTGACCATAAGTCTGCTCAATTATGTCAAACTATCAGTCTTGTTCATCAGAACAGGAGTTCAAGTGCCAGGCGTTCTCACGGCGAGCAGTACATGTTGCTCATAAAATAGATGAAGCGTGCGACTATTCTTTTTTTTTTTTTTTTTAAAGAAAAGTGCCTATTAATAGTGGTTATGTCCATGCTTAGGCGCTTAGTGCTCAGAATACGGGAAGGGGAAAGTGTCACGTTTTCGTATTATACGGGTCTTGTCTAACGCCTCTTCAATCCTAAAAGTTTTGTTAATTTGCTGTTTTCCTGATGCTGAAGTGAAAATTACATAAATGCATTGAAGAAAAGTTTAATAAAAACATCCATTTAAAGTCATTCGATGCTTTTTTTATGAGTAGTAACAATAGAGAGTATGTTTCTGGCCTTAATGGCAGGACAATGTAAGTAATCCGCGTTTCAAGTTGAGCTTCTGGTACTGCGATTGTGAAACAAGCCAGTCATTTTAGCATTTCTTCACTAGAGGGTGGAATAATGATGTATTTCAAACACGAAATAATAAAAAAAAGTATTTATTCTTCATGATATTGAAAAAAAAATGTGCATGATTGCATTTATATATTTTTGTAGTTTTTTTTTCAAAAAGAAGAAAAAAAGAAAAAATGAACGGGGTGATTGACATTTTCAAATTTACAGGCAATTTAAGTTCTATCCTATTTTTTTAAAAAAAATGTGTAGAGATTTTACTGGCAGCTAGTAGCTCTTAAATTAATCAGCATTTATGCTCTATTGTTAAGTTCATGCTGCTGAAGTACAAAAATGTCTAGAGCTCAACTTCCTAACTTTGCTATGGTTTGCAAATGAAAATCAACTCAGAATAAAATTTTCTTGTTTGAAAAACGGCATTTTGATACAAGAACATGATATGAAGACAAATGAAATAAATGTGAGAAAAATGAGAAATAAAGGACCTGGACGCTATAGGACTTTTGCAATACTGCCCTTTCAGAACCATGCGTGTATGTAGAAAACCCAAAAGAATTTTTTAAGAGGCCCGGATAGCCGGGGGTTGGTAGGAAATTGGACTCGTGTTTGTGAGAACGTGAGCTTGTATCCCTCCTGCCGAAGAATCCCCGTGAACTAAATGGTGATTGGTGCACGTTAAATATGTCAGGGTAACAAAGTCCTCCAAGTTCCTATAACAAATCAATACCTCAGGGGGTGAAAATTACAATTTGTGGATGAATGAGTCTGTCTTTTCAAATGGGCTGTGACATGTGAAGTCATATTCTTGGCCGTAGATGGCATCATTGAGAAATAAGAGACACATCCTCGGTCTGAAATTAGCTTGGTTTACCAAGCCGACTTGCTGGCATTGGCAAGCAGCAATAGAAACAACAACAACGTTTTTTGGCGCTTCAACATCAACATCAAAACTTCATCGATTGATTTACAATTTAAACTGTTTATTCTTATAATAAAATTTTTTTTATTGATAATTTGTTTTATCAAAAATTTTTTTGATGATTTTCTTAAAGAGAACTGTGAATTAGGAAAAAAGTGAGTAGCTCTTGCAAAAATTGATGCATCAAAAGAAATCGCTCCGATCTATTTTTTGTAGCTATTAACATATGAAATCGAAATTAATTTAATTTTTAATCTCAGGTTGGTATGTTTCTAGATCATTCGCGTGCCCCGAGAAACGTCCTGTTTTATAAAAAGGCTGTACCACCTAACATTGTGTTATGCAATGCATGGCTTTGGAAAAAGTAATTTTTAAGTTGCACTGGCTGAATATTTAAGGAATCATTTTCAGAATTTTACTTATCTGTTTTGCAGAAAAGAAAAATAGCAAAATTTGTTAAAATTTTCACCAATACAGTGGCCTGACCGATTTCATTCAAATTATGTATTTTGCTAGTTAAAATTGAATTTTATTTCGTATCTAACTCGTTCTGATCGTTGAAGTTCGTATCTAACTAAAAAACTCGAATCGATATAGGAAAACCAGATTTGGGAACTATCTTCTCTTATGAATATAAATTGACACTTTCTTCTGCAGTTACTACTGAATATTTACATAGACTTCAATTAACAAAGATATTTTGACTTATTTGAAGTATGGAATATGTATATTAACTTGAAAAATGAACCATGTCTAGTGACTATAGAGTTCTCGTCTGTAGTGATAACATTGAACGACGCAGGCATTATATGAGTTAAGGAGGTTGGTGATGGTTAAGTTATGAAGGAGGTGATGGTTGAGTTATGAAGGGCTGCCGTTGAGGGGCTTTATCACATGACTTGTCTCCTACTTTCCGTGTCATTAATATTTCATTACAGATACGACAAGTTAGTGATGACTTTTCTGTATTCTAAGTACAATAGTAATTATTTTCGTTCAGATATCATGGTCCTGTTGCAACTATGATATAGTTGTACAAGATGGTAACGGCGACACAATGTTGAGTATTTTTATTAAGGCTGTTTTTCGAAGGCTCCGTCGTAGTTTGAAATATTGCTTTTTTTTTTGCGAATAATATGCTATTTTTATAACTGCTGTGAAGTAACTGTAACTCATGACTGTTAGGTCAAGTTTAACTTATCTAAAGTCCGCGATCTCTATGCTTATTTGGAAAATGGCGCAAAATGTCAATATGTAGAAAAGCCACAGTTTCGTGGAAATGAAAAGCATTTGTGGTCTAATTTTTTAATGACAAAAAATTTAGTCCAATACTGCATTACTTGGGCCCATAAGAATTTGCAAAAACTGAGAATTAGGTAGTGATTTTAAAAATTTTCATCTGGGTGAAAAAATTTCGCCAAATTGGCAGTTTTTAAAAAAGTTTAATAACTTTTAAAATATTTAAGTTATTTATCTGTTCTAAAGCCCAGATAATTCTTCACGTCAAGATCATGTATATAGTTTAAAATCATTGCATTGCTTCAAGTGTAAGGCACTTAAATTATTGCTTTTTTATTTCCCTTGGCCACAAAGCTTCGAAGAACAGCGTTAACAAGAGGCTGTTTTCAAGTTTTTATTGTTCATGCGTGTTAGTCATTTTCATTTGCATTTAAATTGTATAGCTTTGACTGACTACAAGTTTCAAAGACATAAGTGAAGTAATTTTTTTAGGACAGAACACATTTTTTAAGGTTTATTTCGGACGTTGAAAATAAACTAAACTTCATAAATGTTTAGTAGGGGAGAGATGGAAAGGTCGGCTAAGTGGGATCGAAACTGGAATCGAAATCGCTGATGATGACCAGATTACTGCTGCCATTTATCATAACTCACATAAAACTAGTAGCAGACAGTCGTCATGTTATTTGGAGATAAATGAAAAAAATGCGTGATTCTTTGTCAATGACAAAAATTCAATTAGAAAAATTTCAATTCTTACTTCATCGAGTTTACTTTTTAGTTTTGAACTATTTGAAGATTTGCTTTTGGTAAGTTCAACAGTTGATGACACTAACATCGCTGTTAATTACTAGTTTGAATAATTAAAACAGGCTACGTATGCCAAGTCTTCTTTCGAGTTAAAAGCATTGTCGGAAACTATGTTAGTCAGACATAACAGGACAGTAACAGGATAAGCTAAAGGTTAAAATCTGAGGTAGGTTGTATGAAGTATCACACTTGAAAAGGATGGGCACATGAAACGCGTAGCAATGAAAAGAAGCATAATGAAAGTTTTGTTAAAGATTTCTATTTCGTAAATCTTATCAACTAACTCAACTACAACTCGATATTAAATTTAAAATTAGTTCGAATTTTAAAATCCTGAATGTTTATCATTGTGGGAAGGTCATTGTATTATTTTAATTCTATAATAAAAAACTGAATCTAAAAAAAACAAAAAAAAAACAATGTTTATTTATTCATTTCGAGGTTCTGGCATACTTCTAAAAATAGTTAATTTACCCACCAAAACAAAGCTTTATTTACTCTAAGTATTCTTGGGAATAAATAGCTTATTATTCATTCAAATAAAAATTTAAGCAATTTTATAAACTCTTAACTGCTGTATAGGAAAAAAAAAAGGTTTTAAGAACTGGGTATTGTCCAATTTTCCTTCACCTTTTTTCTCTTTCTTTTTTTATGATTATGTTCTGATTGAATTTTTAATGTCAATATTGCTATAAGACAATGATACAGGCCCATAATTCTTTTGGTATTAGATGGTAGAGATTTTGCTTAAAGATGAAAAATAGGCGCAATTCTCCTTGATGTTATTTATTGTTAAATAAATTCCTTGTTTACAAATAAAAGATGATTTATAATATTCACATGCTTGACATATTTTCTTACACAAAAAGCTATGATAACACTAATTATGATGGAAAGATACAGTTATAGGGGTACTGAGAAATGCATTTTATGCATATTATATATGCAGCCCTTCAAGTTTTAATTTTTAACCTTAAAAGCAGTAAATTTGTTTTGACATTGATCGATCTGTTTTTTTTCCCTCTTTTTTTTTCAATTGATTTTTTTTTACTGAAAGAATTTAAATTGCCTTTTTTTCTGCAACAGTTTATTAGATCATAAATAATTCTACATGTACGGAAATTACCACTTACTGTATCAAAAATTCAGATTCTCTTAAAATCGTGCTCTCTTGTTTATCAAAAATGGAGCATTCTACCAAAAGAAATAACAGGCATGCAAACAAGAATTCAGAAATATTTTTTTTTTCTCAAGAGAAATTTTAATGTCAGGATAACTACGACTTCAGAATTATTGATCTTAAAAAATGCCCTGTAATTTATTATACTCATTTAGTAATTTTCAAAAAAGATGTCCTTGATGAAACAAAATTATAAAACTACAATTTCTTTTTTCAAATTACATTTCATAGAATACTAAAATTTCAAAAAAAATCCTAAGATCAAACTTTTTTAGAATAATTATTTTATTTTTACTGTACACTGTTAGAAATTTCTCGGAAAAAATGGTTAAATAACAATTTATTGAATGGTTATTTTACCATATTTAATCAAAACAGTCCAATAACCATAAATAAAATGATAATCAAGCTGTTAAGTTTGAGAAAAACTGTTTATTAACGACTTTCATCAAAAACGGTTAAACAACCAGAATTTTATCGCACCAACTAGAACCACCTAATGAAGTTACTTTGTTCTTTGCGGCTGCGTACATACCATAGCCGAGCGGGCTTATCTGTCAATCTCATGACCTGCAAAACTGGAGTTCGAGTCCTAGTGTTGACACTACAATATTTTCTATATTCCGTTCAATACGTGAAGAATTCACAGTGTCCGGCACTCTCCAATGACCATTAACTTACGAAAAGCCGATCTTCTATATCTAGTTAAAAAATTATTACTTTTTCAAAAAATGCTAATTGTAAATGGTTAAAAAACCGTATAGTTTTGTATTCATGGTTTAATAACCAGACTTTTTGTTAATGGTTTCAAAACCATAAAGGAAAAAAAAATGTTCTTTACCGTAAGTTTTACCCTTAATCGGATGAACAGACAGCTGCCAGTTATTTTAACATAATTTTAGAATGAAACTTTTATCAGTGTTTGAAAGTTCAATTTATGATCATCTCTCTGATTCAATGAGTCGTCCTTAGTTTTTTTAATTTTGTTAATTAAACTTCTGCAACTTGAAAGAAAGGTTATTTTCATTTCTCATCTCATATAAAGTAAAAAAGTAACAACCTGTAGTTTATCAAAACCCTTCTTTTTCAGTTTTCTAACTTTGTCAAATAAAAAGTCTTGATGAAAAAAAAATTACAAATTTACTACAATCTATATCGGATATACAATTCATACAATCAAATTTTACTATGATCAAACCGTTTGAAAGTCACAATTTCCTCTTCACTGTTTGATAAGTTCAATTTATGATAAAGACATCTCTCCGTTTTAATAGGTCGTCCCGATTTGATTATTCCGTTAATTAAACTTATACAATTTAAAAAAAGGCTATTTTTACTTCCGCGTTGCAAATAACCTTTATAATAAGAATTTACCAACCCTATAAATATCGAAGCCTTTATTGAAAGCGCAATAAGTCCCGATTTTTCAATTATCTCGAACACTTTCGAAGGAAAAAAACTACTTTTTTAGATTCTTCGATGACGATGACCTTTAGTTGAGAAGATCGATGGATTCATACATTTTTTAACAGACCTTGACAAGAGCACAAAACTGCATGTGAATTGAATTTAAGTTGAACAATAGCCTGAAGCGATAGCACCTTGTTTTTCGTAAAATGGATGGAGAATAAGGGATTGTACAAATATAGCGCCGACGTAACATTAACTCCCTTTTTGCTTGGGTATACAGATGAGACATCCAAAACGAAGCATAGCATTGACAAATTATTTCAAAGACATAGTCTAGCATGAATGAAATATTCCACTGACAAATTCTCTCATGCCATGCAATATTATTGAAAAAAAATTACAACACAAATTTACATACACAAGATTTTGCCTGTGCAATATATGATTACGCGACATATTGAGAGCACTAGGTTTTATTAATACCTGATTTTTTTTTCCGTCAGTCTATTACATGAGATATTGACAGCATAAGTTTTCTTATCACTTGATTTTTCGCGTTATTCTCTATAGCGTGGAATATTGTGAGCACAAAATTTTGTTATCACATGATTTTCTCACGTTGTTATTCTATTACGTGCGATACTAACAGCGCAAGGTTTTATTAACACGCGGTTTTTTTCGTTATTCTATTATGCAAAAAATTTAAAGCACAAGATTTTTACCATTACACCATATTTTTTCGGTTATCTAATACGTGAGATATTTACAGGGTAAGTTTTTGTTGAATCATGATATTTGTTGTTATTCTATTACGTGAAAAATTCAAAGCTCAAGCTACGTGATTTTTTTTCTTTATTTTAGAGAAATAGTGATCATGGAATATTGAAAGCACAAGGTTTTGTTATCGCATGATTTTTATCTCGTTATTCTCTTACGCAAGATATTGACATATGTTTTGTTATCACTATATTTTCTCTCTCGTTATTCTACTACATGAGATATCAGCAGGATTTTTTTCTTATTATTCTATTATGCGAGTTATTGACAGCGCAATGTTTTTTTTTCCACGAGATTCTATTTTACTCGTTATTCTATTACGTGATGTGAGATAATAATACCAAGTTTTCTAACTACATGTTTTTTTTTTTCTCGTTCTTCTATTTCGTGAGATATTGACTGCACCAGATTTTATTATCACATGATTTTTCTTGTTATTCGATAACACAAGAAATTGACAGATTAAGGTTTTGTTACTACATGATTTTTTTCTTGTTACACTATAACCACACTAGATTTTGTTCACGATTGATAATCAAGGGATATCAGGACCAGAAAATGGTGAGAAAGGGTGAAATTAACTCCGCATTTGAGGAATTTGCACTAAAAACATAGACCTCATGAATAGAGCCTTCATTATTTCCAACTGTGGTAATTGTGCATCAGCAAATTTATATTTGCTTGTAAACTTGCTGAACTTTATTCATCATCTGCAGATGTTGAAGAACATTGTACTTTTGAAAAACACATATCACTAGCAACACATTGCCATTTATTAGTTACATCTAATTAGTTACATATCTTTTTTATTTCTTAAAATTTATTATAAATTTTTATGACTATGTTGAATTTGGAAAAGAGCATTTGAAATTAAAAGAGAATGGGAATTATTCAATATATTTCTACAATATTAATAAGTCACCATAGAAACCGTTGGTCTAGGGACTATCTTTTCGAAAACAGTTTATGATGTAGCGAATACAAATTATGCTTTTACTTCATGTCTTCTTCTTCTATAGCTCTACAGCCCTTGGTGGGCTCTGGATTGTTCCACAATTCTATTTCATACAGCCCTCTGTTTCGACTTCACCTACGGATCTTCATTATTTCCAAGTCATCAATAACGTCGTCCTTTCACCCTTTCCTTGGGTGGCCAGGGTTCAGTTGATGATCATTTTCAAGCCGTAATTATTTTTTGTCTATGTGTCCAAGTCATGAGAGGCGTTGGGATTTGATAAAGCAAACAATATTTTTCCCTTTATGATTTCCTTCATGTATTCATTTTAATTAGTATAGGTAGTAATTTCAACGCCTTATAATTGTAATATTTTTTATTTGATTTATCAATTAACATCTTAACGCGTTTTTGAAAAAAAAAAAAAAAAAAGGATATCATTTAATGCTAGTTTAAAATCCTGAGGAGGGCAATAGCAACTGAATAATTAAATGAGTGAATAGAAAAGCGATTTAATGAATGAATGAATGGAACGGGTGAACAAGGCAAGAAAATTAATCATCTAGCAATAGCGATTAAGTGAATGAACAAATCAGCAGCTGAATGAATTAGTGACTAGGTTTATTAATGTATTGACGAATCAGTGAATGGGTAAATCAGTAAATGAATGAATTATTGAATGGGCGGTTTAGTGAATAGATTGGATTAATGAATGGGTGAATGATTTAATAGATAAATTAGTAAATGGGTGTATTAGTGGATAGACCGATTCAGTAAATGGGCGAATTAGTCGACGAGTGACTTAGTGAATTGGTGTATTAGTGAATCGCAGAATCAGTGAATAGAAGAATCGGTGAAAAGAAGAATCAGTGAATTGAAAAATCATTAAATAGAAGAATTAGTGAATCGAAGTATTAGTGAATGGGGGAATGGGGGAATCAGTGAAAATAATAAATTAGTTAATGAATGAATTAGTGAATAGGTGTTTTATGAAATTGACGAATCAGCGAACAGGAGAAACAGTAGACGTGGAATGATTTAGGGAATGGATATTATTGAATAGGCCGAAGACCGAATCAGTGAATATGCGAACCAATACATGAACAAATTAGTGAATTGGTTTATTCACGAAAAAAAGGAATTAGTTTATGGTGATATTTATATTTTTTGTTTCGATTCTTGATGACAGCATTTTAAGTGTCTTCTTTTTTTATAAAGAAAACCCTGATGTTTTTATTTATTTTTCTAAAAAAAAAAGCAGATGCGGTCTAAAGCAGAGGTCGGTAGCTTTATTACTTATTTTTTAAACCGTAGAGTACATATCGAATCAAGTGAGTGAGCGAATCAATACACTGACGAATTAGTGAATGGGTGTATTCACGAATTAGAGTATGGTCATATTCATATTTTTCGGTACAACTGTTGTTGACAACAATTTAAGTGTCTTTAAAAAACACCCAGAGTTTTTATTTATTTATAAAAAAGCGCATACTGTCTTAAGTAGGAATCGTCAACTTTATTATTATTATTATTATTATTTTTTAAACTTTAGACCGCTGGGAGGACAGTGAGAACCGTTTTTTTTCAACGTGAGTTAATAGGCGAAATTTAAGTTTTTACGTAGGATATCATTGAAAACTCGAATATTTAAATCATGGTAGCTCACGGGCGAGCATACTTAAAAGGATCATTGAGTGCCATAGTGCTTAGGGCATTGATTTAGGGATCACTTATCTTAAGTGCCTGTTATCCAAATTTCATGTTATTATATAGCAGTCTGCATCATTTGAAGTTAAGTTTTGAATGTCTTGTACACGGTATACTTTTAAAAACATATTTTCTTTTTTCACAAAAACAACAGAATAAAAAAAGAGAGATAATAAGAGAAAATAAGAATCCTCTTGATTTTTTTTTTCCGAATTTCTTATTAAATTATCCAAAAGAAAATATTCACTATTTTAAAATGGTAGTGCTATATATGCACAACCCCTTACCTGCGCTACAAACTGTCTGACGACTAGTGATTAATTTGAAAAATACTTCCTGACAAATGCAAAGTTCTTAAAAAGTGTTTTTTTAAAAAATCATCCCTCCTTGTTAAAAGCCAGACCAGAACCTTTTTTCATCGATATGCTTTTTTTTATTGTACGGTGAAAGCCGGGTGAAAATTGCGATATACTAGATTTGACAGTTTATCGTTATTAACGACTGTCTAAACAGGCAGGGATAAACGGGTTTGTCATCACAATTATATTGCCCAGAATGAATCGAATGTGGTCCTTGTGTTATATTGCGATGCTTTCAGCGTTGGCTGTTTGGCGAGAATGATTTACCAACTTTGGCATTAACTGGACCACACGGTAGGATGATAAGATATACCACGAGAGGAGATAATGATGACAGTTTTCTATACAAAAACTCTTTTTACCTTCCATTAAAAAAGACATTAATGGCGGCATGTTTCGACATTCCAAGAATTATTTTTTTGTGAGATATTATCTTTGGCCCCGGGGATCTCAGATTAAATTTCTCCATCTGTTATACTAGTTCATTTTGGAACACGTTCTTGAGTTTCATTTATGGCATTCTCATAAAAAATTTATGTTTTTTTAGTTATTATTTTTTTTCTTTCGAGAGCGAGAGGCGTGATTGTGAATAATTAAATGAGTTCATCATCGTCTTAATTTTTTTTTTTTTTAACCATTTTGTTTTTAGAAACTAAATAAATTGAAATAAATATTTCACTTAGCTATTTTATTTTACTTTAATGAATTTAGAACTCACACATTAAGTAAAATGAAGATAAAGCAAGAGGCGTGATTGTGAATAATTAAATGAGTTCATCATCGTTTTAAATTTTTTTCTCCCTATTTTGTTTTTAGAAAGTTAGAATGAATTTATCTGTCATGTAAACTATGCCCTCCACATAAATATTTTAATTTATTTAAATGATTTTAGAGCGTATACATTAAAAAAAGGAAACTAATAAATAACAGATTTTTTTTTTATTACAATAGCAAACGCTTAATAAGGCAGGGATAGTCTGGTCGGTAGGGCACTGGACCCATGTCCGAGAATTCGTGGGTTCAAACCCCGCCAGCCGAAGACTTCCCGTGTAGCAAAGTGACTGATGCACGTTGAATCTGTCGAGTCGCAAAAGTCCTCCATGTTCCCATAGCAAATCAAAACCTCCCGGGGTACTGGATTGGAGATCGATCGTTCTCTGATTCAGGTCAAAATTACGATCTGTTGATGAATGAATGGATGTATAATACGCCCTATAAACGGCTGTTAACGTGATGTAACGCACTATAAACGGGTGTGACGTATGGTATGACAGAAGTCAAATTCTTGGCCATAGATGGCGCCACTGGAAAACGAGAACAATCGCCCCCCCCCTCTGCCTAAACAGGCATACGTCAACAACGCTTAATAAAGAGGGAAATTTTAAGAAAATCATATTTATTACACTAATTCTTAGAAAATTCGGATCAACAGACCAAAATATAATATTTTTCAGGCATAAAAAATAAAAGTATATGGTTCAATGATAATAATAATAATAATAATTGCAATAATTAACTAAACGATATAATAGTTCTAATTGGACTAAATGAGATACTGGTTTCTCCTATGACGATTGAACTTTTAAAGGATTAAATTTGTAGAATAAGTAAGTGAATATTGTTGTTGTTTTCTATGTTTTTTTTAATTATTTTCTTCTAAGTTAAATCATCCTGTGTGAAATATTTTAAAATTTAAACGTTAATTCTTAGTTAAACCTATTTGTATGAAAATAGACTTTTTTTAATCTGTATAATTCATCAGATCACTTATACACCGAAGAGCCATTACATTATGACCACCCTG
Source organism: Parasteatoda lunata (assembly GCA_949128135.1). NCBI lineage: Eukaryota > Metazoa > Arthropoda > Arachnida > Araneae > Theridiidae > Parasteatoda > Parasteatoda lunata. Next base: position 95,686,540 of record OX421975.1, read on the forward strand.
CTAATAACATTGTAGGACCACCTTTAACCCTCAAAACTGCTAGCCCCCGCCGTTGCATTGATTCCACAAGGTGCTGATAGATAGTCTGAGGTATTTGCTACCAAGCGCTCACCAACTGGTCCTGCGATTCCCTCACATTGCGAGGGGGGTAGCGTGGCAACACGAATTTGGTTTTCCAAGTAAGAGCACAAATGCTCTATTGGATTAAGGTCAGGTGAATTTGGGAGTCAAGACATGACTTGAAAGACGCTGGAATGTTCCTCGAACCAATCCATGACGATTCAACCCTTATGACATGGTGCATTATCCTGTTGGTAAACACCATCTCCCGCAGGAAAAACTGTTGCCATGAATGGGTGAACCTGGTCTGCAACTATGTTCAAGTAGCTTACAGACGCCAGGGATTATTCTATGAGAATTATGGGTCCTAATGTGCCCCATGAAAACATTGCCCACACCATACTACCATACATTGCCACACCATAAATTGTTATAGATGGAGGGTGGTCATGATGTAATGGCTCTTCGGTGTATTTAGCGTTTAAAGATGCTCTCAGGTATAGAAAAATTTTATCAATAACTTGCACTTTTGAGTAAACAAAAATCTAAATTTATTTTTTATGAGTATTTTTAGACGCAGATTTACAGGAAAGTTCTTTGATCTCGTCTAATGTCTTGAAAAGAAATAAATTCTTAGAAATTTGATTAAAGCAATATGGAGTCGCAAGACTCTGAATATTCATATAATTATTCAGCGCTTATATGCGCTGTAAAGAATTTTGGTGCATAGTTGCCATCATGTTCAGTGCTGAAGTTCACGAAATTTTTTACTGTGCATAATGTCACATTTTTTTATTTACTTTTTCAATGTTTGTGGCTTTATTTATTTATTTATTCATTTTTTGTTTGTTTACTAACAACACATATTTTCGTGTGCATTGGAATAAATTTATGGCTTCAATGAGAAAACATTTGGTTTAAAAAGCAAACACATTTTCAGTAATATATATGCACTAATCCTATTAAACAATTGTGTTTTTGTCAATTTTATATAATTTTTTATATGATAACAGCAGATCCATACTTAACCTCTCGCTCACGGCTGGTACGAAAGTGGACCAGAATAACAGACTTCCTGCTAAATGCCGTAACCAAAAGGTTAACAATGTATTTTTACCTCAATACCGAAAATGGTGGCAACTATATACCAAAACTTTTTTTACTGTGTAATATATATTACATTAAATTTTAGAACTGTTTAGAATTTTTTTGAAATAGTTCTCCCATAATTAAAAAGGAGCAAAACCGAAAAAAAGATAGTCATTATTGGAAAAGAAAAGATGATTTTGATTAATGCAATTTATTTAAAATTATTCTTAATTTATTTTTAAGTTTAACTTTATCAGATGGCATAATTGAAATTGCGAATAAACATAAGAAATATAATCTGCAACTTTTAAAAAAAAATTTAGTAAAATTTTATTTTATTCAAATTTTAAATAGAAATTTCCAATTTCTTTCAAAAAAGTATAATAAATTTTTTTATTGCGTTTTATATTAAAATAATAATTCTATGATTTTGAACTGTTAAATGCAGGAATTTCAAGAGAGCATAAATGTGTTGCATTTAAATTTATATTTCAATTAAATAAATACGTATATTTTAAATGAATATGCGTTTTAACCTGATCTTATATTAAATTTCATTTAGGCTGACTTTCATAAATAGTCTTTGATAAAGTAAAGAAGAATTGTTTTGATTAATAAAAATGAATAAAATATTTATAGTTTACGATAAAGTTTTAAGTATGTAAATTTTTATTGCTTTTTTGATGAAATTTAGAAAACTTGTTCCAATTATTTTCTACGGAAATATTTATTTCTCTTTTCATATTCTTTCAATCAAAGTGTATTAGACAAAATAATTATTAAAAATATTTCCAACCAAAGAGAAAAAGGAAATTAAATTTGAAGCTTTATTTCTGTATGACTATCACTGATTTAAAAAAAATTATTTGCTACTTAATTAATTTTTTCGGTCTAATTAGTGAGATTCTTCTTATAATATAAACATTGACATTAAGATGTGCGAAGTATGGAAAAATAGAAATATTTAGAAGATTTACAAGAAAAGATCAAACAATATTTTTCAAAATGTTGTGTTAGTTTATACATACATAACAATACATTACATTATGATTGAAAATGACTGCTCTAATAAGTAGAGGGGGAAAAATAAAACACTTCATTTAATTTTTTTGTATAAATTCTAAAAATACTGCACTACGTTTTGAAGAATAGATAAGTTAGGCTGATAATATAATATATATATGTTTTACACATTTATGTTGACATACATACAGTACCTGGCCAAATTAGTAGACGCACTATAAGATTTCATGTAAAATCTCAGTTATCAGGTGATACTATACAGCCTTATTGTTTTCACGCGACTGAAACCGGTTTGTGCTTGCTTATGTTCGGGTCTCAATGGGTTAACATTGTAATGCAATACCTTAAAAATAAATACAAATAGGAAGTATATAAAAAATCTTTTGAATTAAAACCTATTATATGTTTGCTTAAATATGAAAGTATTGCATATAAACTCGTGCAAAACAAGCAACTATTAAAACACTGCAGTGCGCTTAATAATTTGGTCTAATTATTATAAGATACTAATATAATACCTGATATAATAAATATTCTATATTTATATAATATATCGTCTAATATATTCAATCGTCGAATTTATATTATATATCGTCTGATTTAACCATTTGATACACGAACGTAAACAAGTGCAAACCGGTTTCAGAAGCTTAAAAACAATAAAGCTGTATATTATCACCTGATACTTATGATTTTAAATAGAATTTTATAGTGCGTCTAATAATTTGGCCAGGGACTGTATGCTCATATGATGTATAAGTTCAGTTATGATAAGGTTCATGTTATATACATTTATGCATTTTTGACAAATATTAAAAAAATGTTTATCAACACCAAAAAAAACAAAAAAAAACAATGAATATTTCCAAAACTGTTGTCATTAAAAAATTTAACTTTCATTTTTCGTTGATATAACTTTAGCACGGATATAAATGACATTTTTTTTGACAACTTTAAACGCTGAAGATTTTTTAACTTTTATAATTAAATTTAGCAGTTAGAGGTTCAGTGGTTTGAATTATCTAGCATGAGCATTACATTGTTTTTGTTCATTTTCCACCCCCAATGCTTAGTTATAATATTCCAAAAATACAAGAGAGCATCGTTACTGAACAATGAAGATTTGAAATGATATTTTGTATTCCCGAACCACTTCCTCTTCAATCAGTTTTGATGTTTGCTATTTTCCTTTCACTTTTTTTCGGAAAGCACTAGTTGGAAATTTCCCATCAATTCTTTTTATGATGGAACTAGAATCATAAAATATTTAAGAGACTAATATATCATAGTTCCATTTGCATTTTTAATGCTCGTAAAAATTTTCATCGCTTTTTACTCGCACCACGCAATGAATAATAATCATTTGATAATGAGTTTTTTTTTTTTTTTTTCAAATCTAATCAGATTAAAATGCCAGCTTTTGCGAACATCTCTTTTGGGAAAACAACATTCAGAAGAAAGGAATAGAGATATCCATGTCAAGCTAGAAGTTTAACTATATTATTTGACTATTATCATTCAATCAATTGTATAATTTTTTGGTTGTTAATAATGATAACAGGTTGTTTACATTATTTTACTCTGAAATGAAACGCATTCCTATTGGTTCATATAATTGTAGATTTTATCTTATAACCGGTGTTGAACAGCTAACAAAATTTTGAGTTTACTTCTATAAATGGTATGACTATAAATGATATATTACGACTATTTTTTTTTTATAATGTGTTTTCTAGAAAACAGCAATCAAAAATTAAAAAATATGTTTTATTTAAAAAAGTTCACATTTTTGAAAAGTCACATTTGCGTATGGAGTATAATGAGTGAAGAAAATGTTGACCAGTTAAAGATTGGAGGCAAGAAAAATATTCTTATCAACATCGTGTACAAGTGAAACATTAAAATATTTAAATGCAAGCTCTATTGTAAGAACAGCCGACGAGACTCCGTTATATAATAAAACTCTTTATATGTAAATGCATGTATGCGTTCCTAAAATTCTTTCCGCTGTACATCGTTCGAAGTGTCAATATTTGGAGCGCAGCCCTTGTAATATTTAAATATTTAACCACACTTCAAACTTTCCAAAGATGTGTTAAACTTTTCACCGCGAAGAAGACGCGGCCTACTTCAGACGATTCAACAAGTTTTGATTTGACTGGAATTAAAAAAAAAAAATATTTTCAATGTTACATTTAACAGTTTTTATCTTGTTAATGGAATTGTCTTCCAAATGGAGGTATGTCCACTTTGTCCCAACATAGACCTTCATTCTTTGAAAACCGGTAGATGCTTGTTCCGAAAGGTCATGTCTTCGTGGTTGGTGTCGGTTTGTCCAATAAAAGAACTTTTCTATCGTCTGACGGAAACAATTTCTGCAGATCAAACACACCCGCAGCGAGATTCCCAAGTGTTATAGTTTTCATTATTTTATAACATGAAATTTTCGTTCCCTTTTATTAAGGGGAAAAAAAAAAAAAAACGGGCAGAAGGTTCAGAGGTCAAAGACCTTATCTAACATCTGTTTTAGTTAAAGAACAAACAAAGTTTCGTCTTTTTAATTTTTACTTCACTTCACTTTTGTTTAGCGCAGAGAGAATTTATAAAAAAAAAAAAATCGTTTGCTAGTAATATCCGCGTCCGAAATTATGGGTGATCGTGTAGTGGGAGGCCAGCAAAAGGGTTGCACCGGAACCCTATGATGGATTTCGTGTTTTTAAAAGTAGATTTTAGGATTTATCTTTAGCTGCAGGCAAACGAAAGTTTATTTATTTATTTTTTTTGATCACGGAGAAAGATTCTCTCCATTAAAATGATTGCGTTTAAATAACGTTACTAAAATTGCTTTGTAACGTTATTTTTAACTTTTATTTAACTCTTCGTTTAAAAATATACCTTTTTCTCAGTTTATTGTATGCAAATGTTTATTTCTTTCACATCTACATTAAGTGGTATAAAATTTGAAAGTGGGGAAAATTTCTCTAATTTTAAATTTCTGAAAAGTGTCTAAATATCGGAGAAGTCTATGACTTGGAATTGTTTATTGCGAGTTATAAACCATATAAAAGTAGTTCTGTAATGAACACTTTTTATATTCATTTTTTATAATTCTTGTCAAAAGTAGTTAAAAATGCATGTAACATAAGGGATCTTAAACTAATATTCCGGCGAGAAAAATGTTATCAAAATTTATGAAGTCTCTAATGAGGATGACGGAATGAAAAATAATAAAATCAGTTCGATCGTAAAATGATACTAAAAATAGCATTTTAACTTCTGTTTTTCTTCTTCCAGAAATCAAAAAGGTTTTGATGTTTTCACTCGTGTCACTTAATCGACAACGTTTTTTTCCTCGTTTAAATATTAATGCTGGTATTTAAGGACTGATTATATTTTTAACTTTTTTTTTTGTCCTGGGTTTGGAAATTACATATTAAAGGAACTTATAACGTAATATTCTGATCATCTTTAAAAATGTCAAAAATTAAGTTTAGATAATATTCATTATTGAACAATGTTTGTGGATTTTACAAAAAAGTATTTACACCAGAGCACCGTTTATATGTCTTTATGGGGTCCAATGTAAAACGAGGTCTAAATGATAAAATGTGTAATTGAAACTAAGCAAATTAATATAAATTGATCGCAAAACTAAAAAGTTTGATAACGTAATAGAATTTAATTTTATTGATATAGAAAACAATAGAAGCAGACCTTTTCAGCAATCAGTGCAGTGACCCTGAAATTACTAGCCTCTATTTCTATCTCCAACACTTTTTATGAGTTTCACTCAGCTGAAATTGAGGGATAAATTTTTTTCCAGAGCCTTACTTTCAGTCTTTTGAATTCTTAACCCCAACGCTTTTCATGAATTTCACTCAGTTGAAATTGAGGGGTGAAGTTCTTTTTTAAAGCCTTGCTTTCAATTTCTTGAATTCTAAACCCCAACGCTTTCCACGAAATTTCACTCAGCTGAAATTGAGGGGTAAAATTCCTTCTTAAAGCCTTGCTTTCAATTTTTTGAATTCTAAACCCCAACGCTTTCCACGAAATTTCACTCAGCTGAAAATGAGGGGTAAAATTCCTTTTGAAAGCCTTGCTTTCAATTTCTTGAATTATAAACCCCAACGCTTTCCACGAAATGTCACTCAGCTGAAATTGAGGGGTAAAATTCCTTCTTAAAGCCTTGCTTTCAATTTCTTGAATTCTAAACCCCAACGCTTTCCACGAAATTTCACTCAGCTGAAATTGAGGGGTAAAATTCCTTCTTAAAGCCTTGCTTTCAATTTTTTGAATTCTAAACCCCAACGCTTTCCACGAAATTTCACTCAGCTGAAATTGAGGGGTAAAATTCCTTTTGAAAGCCTTGCTTTCAATTTCTTGAATTATAAACCCCAACGCTTTCCGCGAAATGTCACTCAGCTGAAATTGAGGGGTAAAATTCCTTCTTAAAGCCTTGCTTTCAATTTCTTGAATTCTAAACCCCAACGCTTTCCACGAAATTTCACTCAGCTGAAATTGAGGGGTAAAATTCCTTCTTAAAGCCTTGCTTTCAATTTTTTGAATTCTAAACCCCAACGCTTTCCACGAAATTTCACTCAGCTGAAATTGAGGGGTAAAATTCCTTTTGAAAGCCTTGCTTTCAATTTCTTGAATTATAAACCCCAACGCTTTCCACGAAATGTCACTCAGCTGAAATTGAGGGGTAAAATTCCTTCTTAAAGCCTTGCTTTCAATTTCTTGAATTCTAAACCCCAACGCTTTCCACGAAATTTCACTCAGCTGAAATTGAGGGGTAAAATTCCTTTTTGGAGCCTCACTTTCAGTGTTTTAAATTCTTAACCAAACGCTTTTCCTGAATTTCACTCAGTTGAAATTGAGAGGTAAAGTTCCTTTTTGGAGCCTTACTTTCGATTTCTTGAATTCTTAATCCCAAAGCTTTTCATGACTTTCACTCAGCTGAAATTGAGGGAAAAAATTGCTCTTTAGATACTTACTTTCAGTTTCTTGAATTTATATTTTTACCGTCATATAAACAAATATTTTAACATTGCATTAATTAAGAGATTGTGGGGGGCGGAGTTATCGACAATGCCAACCTTCATCTATCAAAAGGTACCTCGTGATTGATTCAAGTTAGCATGTCTTATATACCAGTGAATTGATGTTTAATGATCGTAGTGGTAGTTACGCCACAAGATAATTGGGGCGGCAACGAAGCGATGAATAGATGAGAAAAAAAAACCCCGCATAGATGAGAATGGCTTGAGGTGTATTTCCAATTTTGGTTTTGAATTAGTATTTTTTCGCATAGAATTCGTGGGATTCGTCCACATCTTTCTTTATATGGGTTACAAAAATTTATGCTAGCACCCCTCTAAACATTTTTCACGAATTCTAATTTGAGAGATTCTAATTTTCTTAAGAGAACCAATTAGCATTGCCTGTCTTATATTGTCACCTAAATTGTATTGAGAATTTCAAATCTCTGAAGAAGTAATCTTAACAACTCCGAAAATTCACTATGTGAATTGCAGTTTATTTTTGGGACTTCATTAGAAAACTCAACTACATATAGCCTATTTCATATTTTTGTATGTTCCGTACAAAATAAAGTACATACTATACATTTATTTATGTTTTATTTACACCGAAGAGCCATTAAATTATGACCACCCTCCATCTATAACAATGTATGGTGTGGCAATGTATAGTAGTATGGAGTGGGCAATGTTTTCATGGGGCACATTAGGACCCATAATCCTGATAGAACAATCCCTGACGTCTGTAAGCTACTTGAACATAGTTGCAGATCAGGTTCACCCACTCATGGCAACGGTTTTTCCTGCGGGTGATGGTGTTTACCAACAGGATAATGCACCATGTCATAAGGTTCGAATCGTCATGGATTGGTTCGAGGAACATTCCAGTGACTTTCAAGTCATGTCTTGGCCCCCAAATTCACATGACCTTAATCCAATAGAGCCTTGTGGTCCTACTTGAAAAGCCAAATTCGTGCTGCCACGCTACCCCCTCGCAATGTGAGGGAATTGCAGGACCAGTTGGTGAGCGCTTGGTACCAGATACCTCAGACGACCTATCAGCACCTTGTGGAATCAATGCCACGGCGGATGCTAGCAGTTTTGAGGGCTAAAGGTGGTCCTACATGTAGCAGGGTGGTCATAATATAGTGGCTCTTCGGTGTACATGCGTACACAAACACAGTCATGCATTGTTCAGTGCAAAAAATAGAACGCGGGCGGATTGGTACTGGTAAACTAAATTGGGTCGACTCTTCAACAATGGTTATGAAAATAATAACTCTTAACATTTTCATAATACACAAGTAATATTTATACAAAAGAATGAAGCAAATATTTTTGCTCGATTCAAACTCAGCTAGATTTGAAGTTAAACATAAATGTTCTATATCTTTGTATCTACGTAAACACTGTTTTAATGGTAGTTTCTTAAGACTCTAGTTCATATTTTCTAAGTAGGTTTGGTTTTATAAGATTGTCGCTACTATTTTCCCCTCCGCCAACATATTTTAAATTTGTAAATTTCACATTAAAGGTGAATTACAACCTTGGCAATAGTTAATGGAGCTATTACAAGCCAAAGCTTTGGCTTGTAATAGCTGATTAATCTTGGCAAAGCGTTTCATAGCTTCTAACTACTACTACATTTAAAGTTGTAGTAATTAGGATAACTTTTGAAATGTTTTGATCAGGCGAGGTTGTTCTGTTTAGATGCGTCTGAGCCTTCAGTTGCCCTTGCACTTCCATTTTATTCTAAATTAATTGAGAACACATATTTTGTTTAAAACTAACTATTTAGATTTCAACAAAACGAAAAGTAATTGGTTCTAAATTTTAAGCTCCATGGTTTTCTTTTCAATGATAAAAATACAATTTATAAATTTTAATCTGCCTCATAATCACGTAATGTATGGTTCGAATACCTTTATAATTGCAGTATATCCATCAATAAGAACAATAATCCATCGTCATAAATTAATACACGCTATTCTTCCCCATGAACAAAATATCTGTCTTCATAGTAATTTTTTTAATCAAAAAAAGCTCGTAAAAATATCTTTCAGAGCAATTTTAAGGTGTGACTTTTTATCATATCGACTAAAGTAATTTAAAATATGTTGAAAGATACATTTTCATAAAAATAGCCTTATTTTTTTATCAGTGTATGCGCAATCATCCATCTAAATAAATTAATAAAAACTTTTTTTCTCTATGAACCAAATATTTATCTTCCAAGTGATGTTTTTTTTTATTTTAATCAAAAATGCTTGCGAAAAATATCTTTCTGAACAATTTGAAAATGTGACTTTTTATCACGTTGACTCAAGTTTTTTATTGAAAATCTATTGGTAAACAAACCTTCATAAAAACTGCCTCACTTTTATCAATATGCATAATAATCTATCACCACAAATTACTATAACCCATTTCTTAATTTTTTTTTTACTTAAAATGCTCGTAAAAATTATCCTCCGAGAAATTTAGAAAAGTGACTTATTATGATATAGACTAAAGTTTTTCCTTTCAAATTTTCCAAAAGATACATTTTTATTAAAATAGCATCATTTTCTATCGATTTGCAGAAAAATTCATCTCCATAAATGAATAAAATCAACTTTTCCTACATACCAAATATCTATCTTTATAGTGATGTTTTTTTTTTTTTAACCAAAAATGTTTGAAAAAACTACCTTCTGAGAAATTTGAAAGTGTGACTTATTATCCTATTGACTCAAGTCTTTGAAATCTACTGGAAAATACATTTTCATAATAATAATACCAATTTCTATCGAAATGTGCAATAAACTATCATTAATAAAACCTATTTTTCCCCATGAACCAAATAATCTTCATAGTAATTTTTTTTTAACCAAACAGGTTCTTAAAAATATCTTTTGAGCAATTTGGAAATGTGACTTATAACCACATTGACTCAAGTCTTTCATTTAAAGTCTTTCATAAAAGACATTATACATTTCATAAAAATAGCATCAATTATCCCATTATTATACATTTTCATAAAAATATATAACACATTTTCATTATACGACTTTCATAAAAATGGGCATCAATTTCTATCAATGTACACAATAATCCATCTCTATAAAATAATACAACTTATTTTCTCGAATGGACCAAATATAGATAAGAGATTGCGCCAAGTCTTTCATTCCAACTAATAACATCCTTTACCTATTTTTTCATGCTAAAATCGTATACGAAATGCTTGGTCAAGACTTTCTCATCTAATTTAAAATCCCAAATCAACCAAGATCACGCTATTCATCGTAATTTTATATTTTCTTAAACACCATGTTCCTCCACCACCCTTAATAACCTATTAACACTTATCCTACACATATTTTCTTTTTATATTATTAAAAATATGTTGAAACACATACTAAAATTTATATTTTTCTGCACTCTCTCTCCGACCTTGCGGTCAACGAACCAATAGGTTACTAGCTGAAACAACCGCTCCCCTGTTCCCATATCATTACTTTTTGGACACCCCATAGTCACGAACCACACCTCTACGCCCTCATAATGTCCGTTTTTATACAACTTTCTTTCATAAGGTGCTTCAATAAGCGATGAAGAAAAAAATAAATCCACGGGAGATTGAAATTGTTTCAGCGCTATATCGCCAAGAGATGATTTGGTCAAAAGAAATTTAATCCCCTCTGAAAACTATCAACAAGTAATAGTGTTTATATCATGGTATTATTCTCTTTCGGCATTGGCTCAGTTTTTTTTTTTTCAATACGAACGATCGAATTTCTCATTTCGAAATGGGGGAGTTACCCATTCCCGAGATCTAATTTGAATATGCCAGAATATGAGTTAAAACTTTTCCGAAAATTCTGCCCAATGGTAAAAATTTATTAAATGAAGTCTATTAATGTGTGGTGTGGCAATGTATGGTAGTATGGTGTGGGCAATTTTTTCATGGGGCACATTAGGCCCCTTTATCCTCATAGATTAATCCCTGACGTCTGTAAGCTACTTGAACATAGTTGCAGACCAGGTTCACCCATTCATGGCAACAGTTTTTCCTGCGGGTGATGGTGTTTACCAACAGGATAATGCACCATGTCATAAGGGTCGAATCGTCATGGATTGGTTCGAGGAACATTCCAGTGACTTTCAAGTGATGTCTTGGCCTCCAAATTCACCTGACCTTAATCCAATAGAGCATTTGTGGTCCTACTTGGAAAACAAAATTCGTGTTGCCACGCTTGCAGTTTTGAGGGTTAAAGGTGGTCCTACAATGTTATTAGCAGGGTGGTCATAATGTAATGGCTCTTCGGTGTAATTTATATATATATATATATATATATAGAATTTCAACTAGAATTCAGCTATTCTGTTTTTAAAGCTACATATTAAAATTCATATCGAGATCTTACAATTATAAAATTTTGATGTGTGGTATGTTACCTAAAAGTAATGAAGGGATAAACTATGTATATATTATTTGAGAATAAAGTTTTCAAACAAAGAACATATCATTTTGGAATTCTCCGGACTTATAAATCAGGTAAGTGTTATGATTTTTATAATAAAAAATTTGCTTGTAAATAATTTTTTTTCTTACTTGATGATCGTTCTCTACAAAATGGTTTTTTTACGTCTGATTAAATATTATAAGAATTAAAAAAAAGAAACAATACGAAAGTTTTTATTGAAAAATGAGGAATTTTTAAAATCGTTTTTATCCTAAGAATTCTTTATTTTACGTTTTTTAGTTTATAATTTTTTGATAAAATTGTTGTCAAAATACTTTTTTTGAAAAATTAAATGGTATTAAATTATGTGTTTATGTATACTTCTTGCATATTCTAATATTTGAAGTAATATGATTCAGAAAAGTATGGAAGAAAAATTCGGTACTTACGTATTAACCACAGCTACAGATTTGGCAGATTTTTAAGTGCCGCCAATCTACACTTAAAATTTTTGAAAAAAATCTTAAAATGAAACACTTTGTTTAAAATCAAAGTAGTCAATCGGATTTCGGTGGAAAATGGGCCGATATAGAGTTTAGCATAGATTCAAAACAAACTTAACTCTCACCTGATTCTATAGCCATTATGAACTCTAATAAATAAGATTCAAAATGAAATAACATTTCCAAAACGGACGTTTACTAAGATAAAGTTTCATGTTATGGACATTGGTACATTTTCGTTATATTTCACTCCATAAAATATTTCGCTCCTAAAAAAATAAAATTGCATCCTGTTTTGTTTTTGGCAAGTCCCAAAGACGCATTTTCGTAACACTAAAAAATGGCGACCAAAAAAGAATGGTTCTTTTTTTTGTTTCGTAAGAATTGCTTATTTTACGTTAAAATTTAAATGGGCCTTTCATGTTATACCATTAAATTTAGTAAAACTATTTCTCAGGCATTAGGTTTGAACTCTTATAAGAATATACCTATTTTTTTCTCTTTATTTACAAATATTTTTCCGATGTGTTCTGGATGTTCCTTCTCTGAAAAAAAAAAGAGATACCATTTTGTTTTCGTTTGCATAACAAAGAAAATAAACATTTTTCTTTATTAAATTTAATCAGCCACAATAAAGATGGAACGTTACAATGCTACATGCTATATTAAAGACGTCTCCAGTGTAACTGAATGACTGTTCATATGGAAATCGCAGGGATTCGGCACATACAACAACGCCCCTTATAGTTCGTTGCGATCGAGAATTCTAAAATAAATCACTGCGTTCTATCAAAACAAACATTCTATTATAAAACTTTAGAACAATTATCTTTTTACATTGCTACTCAAAATTATTAATAAATACTGAATAATATTGCGTTAATGACACTTTTGTCTAATGACGTCATAAACAATCGCTAGCATAAAGTTTAGTTCATAATAATCATATATAATCGCTTGCATAAATAATCGCTTGGTCTTTTTATAGTTTTACGTAAAAAAATGTAAGATTTTTTTTTTTCTTGGAATGGCGATGTTATAATTTTGTTGTTGAGTTAATAAATCTTCCTTTTTATAAACGTAATAGTAGAGTTTTCTTAATTATTTGATTCGAAGTCCTCTGAGTTTTATTTGAGGTCAGTTTGTATTTTGTATTTTCTGACAGCATTTTTAAAAATTATTACCTTTTCACACACATGCGTTCTCAATTTTGATTGGCTGTTTCGTGCGTTACTAACCAGAAGTCTTCTGTGATTGGTTATGTGTTATCATTCCACTCTCTTCTTATATAATTCTTCTTTTTCTTAATTTATTATTTCTAAACTAAACGCTCTTTCTCACACTTTAATATTCACATTCTGTCTCTGAATCTATTTTTGGCCTTCCTTTTAATTGATCCAGAGAAAGAATTTTCTCCACAACCTATTTAATAAAGCTATTCGCGATCGCAACGAACTATAGGGGGCGTTGTTGTATGTGGTTGCCAGCTAGATTTTAAATTATTATTAAATTTCAATACATTAAAAGCTTTTACAATATCGCCAACATCTTTTGAAAATATTTAAAATTAAAGTACTTCTGGGTGGATAAAGGCGCGTGCAATAGCTAGACAGGAAAAAATTGGTTATTTTATTGCTTAAAACTAATTTATTATATTTGAGTTGGAGGAGGGGTTGATGAATTAGAATGTTTAATTACAGTTGTGCTGAGCGTTTGGCTTGGTTATGTTTCACTTTTATATGCTGCACAAGGAAATTTTTAAAGGTGACCAAACTGGTCTCAAAAGACGGCTAGTATGATTTAACTTCTGTATATCTTAAAAAAGTATATGAATTCTGTATATCTCAAAAAGTATACGAGTTTTTTTTTTTTTTTTTAAATAATGATTTAAATTAAATATAACTCAAAGTTAACCTGAACTTTCTCAAAGTTAACCTAAACTTTCCTTTTCACAATGAGAAAGAAAGTATGGTCGAAACTATCTGAAAATGGTAAAATTTAAAGCGTTTCTGGCTCTTTTGGGAATACCAAAATGCTACGTAATTTCTACCGAAGCTCTTTGGTAACGATTTTGGTAAAATTTACAATTAAATATGGATTTATAATCTGCTCTAAAATTTGATAAATGCGCTAAAATTTGGCAACTTTATTATGGTATCTTAGAGCATGGCATAAAAACCATTTAATTGGTTAAATTTACTTTTAAGTTTTGTATTTTTTACTAAACCTGTGTAGGTAAAAACTATATATGGGTGATTCTCACGAAATATGACAATTCGGACCAAAAAATTTCTTCAAATGTAAAGTCGTCAAAATAATCTAAAATTTTTTTTGTATACTTCTTTAGTTACACTTATTAATATCTTACAGACAGCAGTGTAGTTTATTGACATTTGCTCGGGGAAAAAAATAAGATAGAAATTCACCAAATCTTAAATGCCAGGAAAATGACATATTAGCTTAGAAGTTTAAAAAACAGTCATTTTAAGTTAATAGTAAGTAACTCAACTTAAGATTTTTTGTTAGATGGACCATAAATTTCTTAATTTAATTCTTTTTATCCACTGTAGAAAGAATCAAAAATATTTTTGTTGCTGATATGTACAGAATAAAATTGTGGATAATAATCAATCATTAAATAAATAAATAACTTTGATTACATCCAAGCATATTACAATCATACATAAACTTGGTATTGGATTAATATTTACTTTCCCTCCTTACAGTATTAGCAGTTAAAAGAAAATTCTGGTAACACTTCAATGTCCTGGCATTCATAAGCCAGGAAAATGACAGCCAGGATAATGACAAATTCGCCATTTTATAGCATATAACTTTACTTTAATTAAATATTTTGGCCTAAGACGTTCATATTCTGTAGAAAACAACAGGATTTCTGAAAATAACTGAGATAAATCCATGTAGTTTATGTTTATAATGGTTTGAAGAAGCCAGGAAAATGACAACACAAAAACCTACTCACCTTGAAAATTGTTTTAAAATAGATTTTGAACCAGAAAATTGGTTCTTTATTCATGCAACAAGACATGTTCATATACGAGGGTATCTAATCTATCTATTAACATAAGATATTGATTGCTGGCTCTATCTATTTTGGTTATAAACCACTAATTAAAAGTAGCCAGGAAAATGACAGATTTTCTTGGGACAAACAAATTGTTGACAGAAAAAATTAATTTAAACGAAGTTTTTGTAGATAATACTCTATGCATATAGTCTGGAAATGCTTACACAGGTTGAGATAAAAAAATTTATATATTGAAAAATTTATAGGAAGTTTTGAAGCTAGTTATTATTAGAAACATTGTTTGGGACATGACAGGAAAATGACATTTTGAAGTTCAATTAAATTTTTTAACTATACAAAACAGTCAATGCTAGTGCAAAATTATCTTAAAATGCTAACAGCAATGCTATTTATTAATTTTTTTAAAAAAAGTTCTTTTAGTATTATAGTATTAGATCTTGGAGCAAGGGACAGTGAATTGTCATATTTCGTGAGAATCACCCATATATATATATATATATATATATATATATATATATATATATATATATATATATATCTTAACAAAAGTTTTTTATTTACTTTTTTTTATTAGAAATGCTATTAGCATATAGAACGGAAATTTTACGAGAATTTTTTTCTCCGCTCATCTGTTCCCCGTTTGTGATTACCACGTCTTCACTTTTTAATAATATTTATTGATATTTGAAAATTGATTTAAATCTACATCAAAGAACGAAATAAACATTTTTCACGAAGCATACAAAATTGTTAATGGTTTTTAAATTTAAAAACATCATTTACTGTCAAAATAAAAAACAACAACTTTATTTTAAATTTTGAATACTAATGATACATTTCCTCTTATTTTTCTTTATTGAATTTCCACTCAAGCAGCTACGGTCTTTAATTATACAAAATTTTGTTTCTCTTCTGGTGTGCTGATCGGTTTTTAAGTATTAAATGGAATGTCATGAATCAAGCTCATTAAGTTTTTTTTAATAAAAAGAAAAGAAAAAAAAATTTAACGAAGAACAAAAGTTTTCGAATGAATTCGAAGAAAACGACATTTAATTGATCCTTTCAGCAATGACCCTTTATGCAGTGATAATCTCTCTGTTTATTTTGTTTAACTTCGTTTTTACTCAAAACATTTAATCATTAAATGGAATACGAAATAATCGGGTTTGACTTAAAATGGATAATAAATTATAAATTAAATAATACTAAGCAAGGGTAATTTAGATTGACCGGAAAAGATATTTAACGCAAAAAGCAAACCATTTGTCGAATAACTTGAGTGAAATTTTTTATAAGAAAGTACAAATCTAGTTTGATTTCATGAAACTTTTGTTTTATGTTAAGTTGATTTTAGCAATCATCTTTCTACTAGAGATGAATCGGAGCCCGCCATAGCACGAAGAATTATAATTCAAAAGATTGCAAAGGATTAAGATCCCGCTGGTGGTCGAGATATAACACGGAATAAGTCCACTTTAGTCGATCTCGCCACTTGGCCCTCGCTCTTTAAATAAGTAAATTAGTCATTAAAAACCTCCCACTTAAGGTGGAAAAAATCTGGTAATTACTGTACTGTATGGCAATGATATTATTGGTACTAAAAAACATAATCATGGTTAATAAAAGCAAAATAAACAGTATTTAAATCATTTATTTCGTAATATTTCCTATCATATTGTGACGGTTTAGCAGAAATCAGTTTTCCAATTTGTAGTTCATTACACCACGCATTTAGTTGAAAATACAAAACATAAAAGAAAATTTATCTGAATAAAAGTGCTGTAAGGTATCTTGATGAAATTACCAAATTTCACCACATATATCAAATTTTATCATTTATTATAAAACCATATTTTACTGTCAATTTTACCAAAATCAATACCAAAGCACTTCGTTAAAAATTGCCAAGCTTTTTGGTGTTCCCATAGAGGAAAATTTTAGCATATTCTAGTAGTTCTGACCATAATTTATTTCTCAGAGCAATAACATGTAAAAAATTAATGTTGGCCTCACAAACTATAACATTTAGTCATTATAACATCTCACAAAGCAAAAGTAGCAGATTTCTGTTACTTTTATACCTTATAAATATTTAATTTTTTTTTACATTGAATAGAGAATTAAATAGAGAAAAATAGTTAAAATAGAATATCAGCAATTTTTAAATATTTGTCTGATTTTTAATAGTATTGCATTATACAAAGTTTTCCTTTTAAATATGGATTAGTGAAATAATAAATAATGAATTTAACATTAATGGCTCATTCTGCAAAAATACTACTCTTACAAAGAAATACTCTTTAAGCTGAAAGCCAAAAACGGAAGTTTATTCGAATTAAATGTTCCCATACATATTCGAAAATGTTATAATCTGGTGATTTAGATGGTTAATCTGAAACCTTTAGGCTTAAAAAATTACGTTTTCACAACTAAAAGTCGTAAAGATACACACATCGTTCTGATGAAAAATCACGTAATATTGCAATGATGGCATTATTGCAAGATAAAAAAAAATTGACATTTCTGTATACCAATACAAGGTTTGACATGCATTTTATATGATGACGTTTCTTTGACAGTCTTCATTTTTTTCGGTAGTCAATAATTGTAAAAATTTTGATTGATTTACCAACCCTCTTTTTCTCCCTGAATTTATTTTTTTCATTTGCAACAGTTTATGTTTATAACATGTTCAACCATTTGGTCCGGCACAACTACATTTTTTCTCATCCATGGAATCCTCTTCGTGATAGCATGCTTTCGGCATATATGACTGGATTACGTTTCATTTTTTGGCGCTGAATAACATATAAGTTTGTGTTGTCATTTCAACACTATTTGACAGTAATTGCTCCAGAAGACGATTGCGCTTTATTAAATCTAATTGATCTTTTTTGCCGTTCTATGAATTATATAATGTGATGTTTTTTTTTTTATTGCGAAGTTTTGCAATAGAAAACAAACACAGTCTTGCTCTATCTCTCTTGGAAAATTCTGTCTGCTTGCCACTCTATGCTTTTTTACACATCCCCAAAATTAATGAAACGAAAAGCTAAGATAGAAAGCTTGAATTTGAAGAGGTAAAGTTAATAATCCGGTAACTCTCCTGATGCAATAACTGGCCAATCTGATCTTGTGCAAAATTTAGTGTAAAAACTTTTATTTAAAAAAAAAATTCTTTAATAAGTCTATTTGGGACTCTTCGAGTATTATGACCGATGTAGACGATCATGATACTGGAAACATCGAATATGTTTGATTTTATATGTATATTTATATACAAAAAATCTTCTTTGTCCTTTTTTCCCTGGGTGTATTATGACAACGCATATAAAAAAATAGTTTCTAAGGACAAAAAAATAATTATTTGAAGTAAGTAAAATTTATAAGAACTAACTTACTGCTCATTAAGCTTGAGTAATGCCCTACAGTAAAATTTTCTCTTTTATGTTTACTTTTAGCTTCAATAATATAATTGGATGTATAAAAAAAAGAATATATTTTTTTAACCCTAAGGGAACATTTTTATTCTCTCACGAATTGTAGTTAATTGCTACTTGAATAATTTTAATCCGATCGTTTCTTTACTCTAAAGAAATTGAGTGTGCCGTAGAAGTTTTGGCTAAGGTTTGCGTAATAGAGATGCTAAATAAAGCGAGATTTTGAATGATCAATTTATATCCTGAATTAAATCGTTTGCTTGTGTATTGTTAGTTCCTTTCACTTCTCAGGATCAATTTCTTCATTTCAGTTCAAATGAAGGTCATGGAATTCATTACGGCATCAGACAAAAGGTTAAGGAAGCCTAGAGATATTTATGTTGTATTCAAGAGCATTCTTCTTTATTTTTCAAGGAGTATAATTGTCGTTATATTGGAAATAGTAATTATTGAGCGAATTCTAAAAGTTGGTTCGTAATATGACGAAACAAAAAAATTATAGATGAATTTTTTTCTTTCAGTGATCGTTTGCTTCGTAACGGTTTTTATATTTTAAAAAGAAAATCATAAAAATTATGCTACAGAATAATTTTTTTTTTGAATGCTCATTTATAGATGCATTGATTAACGAGATAAGTGAAGAATATTAGTTTTGTAATTTATTTTCTTATAATAAAATAACAACAATTTGAAAGGAATTACGTTGTTTTTCAGGAATGTTTTAGTTATTTCCGAAATATGTACATTGTGTAAAAGAAACAACGGACCACCCTGAATATTTTTTTATCTAATGATTGGATCTTCACGTTTTAGGACTCAATTCGCGATCGCAACGAACTATAGGGGGCGTTGTTGTATGTGCCGAATCCCTGCGATTTCCATATGAACAGTCATTCAGTTACACTGGAGACGTCTTTAATGTAGCATGCAGCATTGTAACGTTCCATCTTTATTGTGGCAGATTAAATTTAAAAAAGAAAAATTTTTGTTTTCTTTCTTATACAAACGAAAACAAAATGGTATCTCTTTCTTTTTAAGAGAAGGAACATCCATAACACATCGGAAAAATATTTGTAAATAAAGAGAAAAAAATAGGTATATTCTTATAAGAGTTCAAACCTAATGCCTGAGAAATAGTTTTACTAAATTTGATGGTATAACATGAAAGGCCCATTTAAATTTTAACGTAAAATAAAGAATGCTTACGAAACAAAAAAAAGAACCATTCTTTTTTTGTCGCAATTTTTTAGTGTTCCGAAAATGCGTCTTTGGGACTTGCCAAAAACAAAACAAGATGCAATTTTATTTTCTTAGGAGCGAAATATTTTATGGAGTGAAATATAACGAAAATGTACCAATGTCCATAACATGAAACTTTATCTTAGTAAACGTCCGTTTCGGAAATGTTATTTCATTTTGAATCTTATTTATTAGAGTTCATAATGGCTATAGAATCAGGTGAGAGAAAAGTTTGTTTTGAATCTATGCTAAACTCTATATCGGCCCATTTCCCACCGAAATCCGATTGACTACTTTGATTTTAAACAAAGTGTTTCATTTTAAGATTTTTTCCAAAAATTTTAAGTGTAGATTGGCGGCACTTAAAAATCTGCAGCTGTGGTTAGTACTGAATTTTTCTTCCATACTTTTCTGAATCATATTACTTCAAATATTAGAATATGCAAGAAGTATACATAAACACATAATTTAACACCATTTAATTTTTCAAAAAAAGTATTTTGACAACAATTTTATCAAAAAATTATAAACTAAAAAACGTAAAATAAAGAATTCTTAGGATAAAAACGATTTTAAAAATTCCTCAGTTTTCAATAAAAACTTTCGTATTGTTTCTTTTTTTTAATTCTTATAGTATTTAATCAGACGTAAAAAAACCATTCTGTAGAGAACTATTATCAAGTAAGAAAAAAAATTATTTACAAGCACATTTTTTATTATAAAAATCATAACACTTACCTGATTTATAAGTCCGGAGAATTCCAAAATGATATGTTCTTTGTTTGAAAACTTTATTCTCAAATAATATATACATAGTTTATCCCTTCATTACTTTTAGGTAACATACCACAAATCAAAATTTTATAATTGTAAGATCTCGATATGAATTTTAATATGTAGCTTAAAAACAGAATAGCTGAATTCTAGTTGAAATTCTTTCAAAACTAAAAAACACTTACCAAGAAAACGATAAAAAATTTATTTATAATCAGCACAAAAGATACTTTTTCAAGTAATTCGGATTGTTCTCTATTGTAGTTTTCTGAATTATGTAGATACAGAAATATAAACTATTCTATGAAGAAGAAGAATATTCTATAACTATTACAGTTCTGTATAGAATTCATTGGAACACATTTATTCATTGGAATGACGAAAGAAATGTTGAATTCATTTTTACTTGCAATGAATTGAAGACAGAAAAATTATTTTACCGCAATACACACATCTGTAACAGCAAGTGATCATGAAATCATGTTATGTTGTTGGTAATAGAAAGGTAAAAATTATTGAGAAGTTGTTCTTCAAATGCTTGGCATGTTCTGCTTCAATGTTTGGCATGTTCTGATTAGTTTTTTCAAGAAGTTTTACCTTTTCTTTAGGGAAATTTTGGTTCTTTTTTGATGCTAAGAAAATGGCGTCCGCCATTGCCAATGGTTATGTGGGAACTAATGCCCGATATTTACAGTCTCCCGCTAGATGGCGTATCGAGTGCTGCGATCGCGAATCTTAATGGTTGGATTTCAATCTTGTTAATTAATTAGCGCAGACGAATTTAAGTTACGAAATCAGACTCAACGACGTACTTCCTCTAAGTAAAAAATTTTTTTTTTACGAATATGGATTTCTGAACACAAAAATATAGGGTATAGCTGCAATCTGGTCCAAAGTTTGGACCCCTAATTGTTACTTTTACTTTTTGCTTATTTCTCTACATCTCGAGAACTTTTTAAGCGAATTGAAAAAATTTTGCCCATAATTGAAATGCATAAAATAACTTGTAGTAAAAATATATTATTTTTTGTTATTTTATTTCATTATTTTTAAAATTTTTTATTATTACATTATTTTTTATTATTTATATTATTGCATTATTTTTTATTATTTATATTATCACATTATATATTATTACATTATTTTTTATCATTAAGAGTCAAAAAATTTTTTTGAAATATGAGGTTTGAAATGTTCTAAATCACTTCAAGGAATTCAATCTTCAATAGCAAAATACAAAATTTAGGCGAAATCGGTCGAATAGTGCCTCAGAAATTGGATTTTACAAAATTAGTATTTTTAAAATTCGCTTTTTCAGAAATTGTTAAAAGGATTTTACTCAAATTTTTTGTTTTGCCATGTAAATTTACATTCTTTAAAATGATGTAAAATTGTAATTGTTAATTGTATATATAATATGTGACGAGTGTGTGACTGAAATCGTATTTTTGGTCATAGAACACGCCACTGAAAAACAAGAAACGCACGCTCTGCATTTAATTTGCTTGGTTTCTCAAGTAGTCTTGTTGGCATGTCAAGGAGGCAATAGAAACAACAACAAAACTTTAAGTAAAGAAAACTAAGTTCAGTTAAAGCTAGGGTAACCATAGAAGTTTCACATAAGGAAAAAAAAATTTTCCATCAAAATATGAAAATGCAAAGAAATTATGGCAGTCAGGATTACACAATGGTGGTGAAAATCCAGCAATATTTTGTTTGCAATTGGGTATTTGCACTTCAAGAAGAAGAAGATCACAATACCGAAACATGTGACCTATGACGTCGGCGTCAGCTGATCGTTTATAAGCAAAATGGCGTTTTACAGTTGAGATAAGTTTCTCCACATAAGTGAGAATGTTAATTAACGTGAAATTAATTAAATACAGTGCCGCATCGCACATGGATTTATTGAGGTGTAATTTTTTCTCGTCTCCTTCTTTTACTTCACTCAGAATTATTATTTGTTTATGTATTTTGCTGTAACCGTGACATATATTTTTGCTTTGTGTATTTGGCAACTTCGATGCATAATAAGTTTTTTTATGTTCTACATGGCTTCATGCCTGCCCTTGTGTTAATAAATATTAAAAAATATAATCTTTGTGTAAGAATATAGAATGTGTCACTTGTGAGAATTGATACTTGACGAGCTTGATTTAATTGAAATAGAATGGAAAGAGCAAATGCTAAAGTAAACAAATGCCATGCTTCAACAACCAATCAGGATCGAGATACTCACGCTACGTCATTTGCAGATATATCATGTAATATTTTGAAGAAGAAAAAGATCTGAATTGAAATTTCATGTAGAGGAGAGTCGGGTAGCCCCGCCCAGCGGGTACCCCCACCCAATGTCAATTTCATATGTATAGAATATTTTTTTAGACAGGATTTAATAGACAGGAACAAACTATTCTTGCCCGCTTTCGAAATGGTCACCTTAAATCAATGAAATTTTCGGAAGGATCCAAGAACTTTGAAATATGTACCAACTGTTCTTCAGACCAGGCTTCGCCTCACCACATACTCGCGTGCCTGGGGCTCACTAAACAGGATTTAGCAGATGATCCATTGACGGTGTTGGATTTTTTGAGGGTGTAGTATAACGTCATGGACCTGGTCTAGCACTGCTGGCCAATGGGGGCGTGCAACAACAACAACATTAACATTGCAGCAAATTTTAACTATATCTATCCGTCTTAATATATACATATCACACAATAAAGAGACAAAAAAGAATTAAGGAAGAAAATTAAGAAAATATAGACAAATCAAAATATACTAATATATTTTGATTTGGCTATACTATTAATAAAATATTAGAAAACACTCTTTTTGACAGATATAATCGTGTGAGCTGACGACTAGACTATATATTTTTCTAAATTTGCTTTCCTTGTCTTTTACAAATAATATGGTTCATCATTGAACCAATTTTTTAGAGAGCAAAACTTTTTTATTAAAAGCTAGTTAATCATTTATAAAAATAGAAAGACAAATTTATCTTTAGTTAGATAAGTTATTATAGTATTTTTTTAAAAACTTTATTTTATCGTGTGCGATGGTTAAATATGAAAAAAATGGTAAAAGAATTTTTAGCATTCACCTGATGCCCTTACAACTTTACAATTCGAATAATTTGTTTTATTTCCTTAATCTTCTTCGGGCTTTTTACACTTACGGCCTCAAGTTGAATAGAAATGTCATAAAAGAAACGGAAAGAAAAACAGAATAAAAATGGAACAAAATCTTACAAAAGAAGAAAGTAATTTGTACAATTTCAAAGGTTAGCCCTAGGGGTAAAAAGTAGATTCGCTCTATCGGTCAAGCATTAGAGGGACTGAGAAAAGTAGAAGAAAAAAAAAAAAAAAAAATTCGACAGAACAAATCAGGACGATGACACCATACTAAAGAAACACATGTATGTTGAAAATGTTACTTATACCATTAGTGAAATTTAAAAATGGATTCTTGTTAATTGAGACATATGGTACTGTAAAATATAAATTTTTTTTAAATTCTTTGCTGATCTTTGTATATATATATATATATATGTATATATATATATATATATATATATATATTAATAGAATACCTAATTAGTTTCAAATGATATTTTTATTTCATTTTTTAAAACTTCTTTCAAAAAATATTCAAATATAGTATTTTAAACTCAAATTGAAATATATATATTTTTAAAATTTGAAAAATCAATTGAATGTAAAAAATTTGTACTAAAAGGTAATTTTTTATGCAAAATTTTGCACAAGGAGTTGTAGAAATTGTAAATTTTTATTGCTCAATTGAGAGAATAAGTATTCGAGATTTTAATGTTTCTAAATTTTAAAAAAAGCATTTAAAGTTAAGGAATTTTTTTTATTTTTTAAAGTTAATTTCACTTTTAAAGTATTAAAAGGAGTCACGCTCTATAATAGAACAAATATACAAATCTCATGGCTTCTGTTTCATGCTTGTTTGAGGGCTTTTTGATATGCATTTTGAAAAATCAGGGTATCATTTAAAAAATTTTTTATTTAAAATAATATTCTCTAATATTTTCCAAAAGGAATTTTTTTATAGTTATTTTTTAAAGTAAAATATTTAAAAAAAATCAACAAAAATGTTGTGATAGTTTTATTACGATCACTGGTTACCCATTGGTCAAATTCTTTTTCTTTCTGGATTGACTCGGTTAAACGCCACAACATTTCAAATCATGGTTTACAAAATCTGTCTCAATTGATGTTTGTTGTCGGATTGATTTTCATATCCTGCCTATGTACGTGTTTCAAGACGTCACAAAATACTTTTCCTTCTTCAGCATTCATATTTATATTAAAATCACTGTCAAGTCATTAATGATAAGTTAATAATAAAAAGGATATAAAAATACTTTAAATTATTATTATGTAAATACACATTAAATTATTATTATGTAAATACACATTAAATATGCCTGCTAGTGGAAATATATGGAAAAACAACAGCGCTCGTCATAGGAACGCATGCAATGACGACGCACGTGCACTGTTTACTATTACTCTTGGAACACAGTTGAAAAGTGTGTGGACTCCATCAGATCCAAACCAAGACCTTTTTTGCCAATGGGTAATAAATACTTAACTGTAATTTGGTAGATTTTTACATGTTGAGAGCCTTGGCATACGTTTACGTTACACTCCTATGAATCGGTCCCTGATGCTATTAAAAAAAAAAAAAGAAAAAATCGGTTAACAAAAAGCAAAAAGACATTTTTGTAATAACTGGTTCCATAAATAGTATAACGGTATTATACAGAATTTCATTATCCCACCAAGGATAAAAATAAGGTAATTAAGAAGTAGATTAAAGCATAAGTTATTATTTTTCCATAATACTAAAGTATTGAAAAGCAAATTAATATTAATTAACTTTAAACTTAAGAGAATTTAATGGTGTCACCATAGTGTTGAAATAAAAGTCTCTTTTTGTTTAATCAGGCACCCAAGTAAATGACACATTGAACTAAACAGAAAATGGTGAAAATTCGGGCCTTCGATAAATTCTTTTTTAAACCATCAAAAAATGATCGGACCTTGAGAGAACCAGATGAGATTTAAGCATTTTAGTTAGTCGGAAAGTGCTTAGGATTTTAATTTGTGACATCTTTATGTTTGGGGATAAAATGTCATTTAATTCTATTTATACTGCCAGAAAACAATTACATTTTGCATTGTTAGGAAGCATGGAACTTTACTAAAAATTTAAAGGTTCCAACTAGTTAAGGAGTGCTCTAATACCGAATGCAAAATTCCACTCAGAAAAAAAATAAATTAATTAAAATAGATACTTACATCCATCATGTTAGCAATCAACCAACACTGTAGCCAAATAATCAGCAATTTCAACTCTATCTTTACCGTAATTGCCGTGTTTTGCATTGCCTCCTGCGCCGTCTGTAAACTCCCGATGACGTGTAACGGCCGGTCCGATGATTGTGTTTTTCAACTATATCTAATAGGTTTCGGGCATGGTGGTTACGCCAAAATATACTCCATAGTATAAGGTATTGAAAGATAACAAAAAAAATTTTTTTTTTAACTTTCAGACCAGAAAATAGGTAAACGAATAAATAGTTAAATACACCTTTCTTTCTGCTTAATTCAAACCTCATTCCTAGTTTATATTCATTTTATCTCTGTTAATTTGAAAATAAATCGAATAAAATTTATTAGTTAAAACTCTAAGTTTGTCAGGTTTTTTTGTTGTTTTTGTGCGTAATTCTCAACCCATTCCAAATCAAGCACTGAAATTGTTATACATAGTTTTGAACATGAAAGAGGGGGGACGTCACCATCCACTAAGAACTATTTTTGAACATACAAATATTAGGCGGGCCCGTAAAGTAATGTTGTTACGCCGCATTAAATATTCGTTGGTCTTAAAAACCAATTCATTTTTTTCAATCCAATTCGATTCATTTTCGATCCGGAACTGAAAGGTTATTGCTAACGTGGGTGAATACATTATTGATTAAAAATAGAATCTTGATAACAAATATCAAATGCACTGAAACGACATTACTTTCCGGTCACCCTAATACTCAGATGAAAAATTTCCAGCCGGAATGAAGTTGAGACAACTAATGGTATAAAAAAAATATTTTTATTTTTATTTTAATAGTATAAAAGTGGAAATTTTGGGACAGAGGATGACAACTATCTAAACGAATGTTAAATATTTAAATAAATCAAACGAAAATTCATGAGAATTTATGGTACGTTTGCTAATGATAACATTCTAAGGTTAGTACAAGTAAAATCTCTGCGATATTAACTGTTCGAGATTTACTAATCTGTTTTTTTTTATTTATTTATTTACACACACACACACACACACACACACACATATATATATATATATATATATATATATATATATATATATATATATATATATATATATATATATATATATATATATATATATATGCTGGCTTGTGTATACTCAATATAAAAGAGAAAAAAAAGAAGAAATTTCTTCTTTTTTTCAAAGCTCGAAAAAAAAAAGCTCAAAAACCATTATGGCGTTGAAAAACAGAAAGCACATAAAAAGTGAAATATAATCAGATTGCTATAATTATACTAAATCTCGGGGAGTTTTATTACTGAATATTTTTTTTTAAATCAAAAAATTTTAAGTAAAAATATTTTTTTATAAAAATGTTTAGTTCTGATCCTTTAAATCTTTATTTTCTGTATTATTATTATAATTATTATTTGTTCAAAGGCACATTAATTTTATGTTACATTTTATTTTATAACCGTCTTTAAACAGCAAACTCAATATTTTGAGTTATGTTCGATTACGATTATTAATGAGTTACGATGTTGAGTTACGATTATTAATGTTCCACTACGTAGCCTTGTAATTTCGAAACCGAATCCAGATGACAAGGGAACTCCGAACTCCTGGATCAAGTATTGGGAGAAATTTACTTTTTTGATGGAACCAATCCGCATTCGCGTTACACGGAGAGGGAAACCACGAAAACCCCCATGGTTAGTTTGACAGCAAGGGGGCTCGAACCCATGATCCGTCTACCACTGAGGATATTTTACGTCAGCACTGTGGTCGGTGTGAGCTGGGTGCGGAATTCGAATCAACCAGCCAGCGGCTCTTATGTGACTATTAGTTATTATCGAGAGTTCCATTAAAATAGGTTCAGAAATCCTGTTTTATCGTTATTAAATGATTTGGGGAGTTTGTCCAGTTAGTGGCTAAATCACTAAATGAAGACAAAACAGCTAATAATGCACCTATTTGAAATTAGTTTATGACAATAATTAATAGAAAACAAAAAATTAAGATAATTAAGATAAATAAAAGTACATGATGTTCAAAGGTATACGATGTAACAGTTCATTATAGGAAAGCACTTTTAGCGCCTGTCATGGTTTCCTAGGCAATTCTTAAATCCTTAATGCCCTACTTTCCATAGAGAATTTGTATATTCTGTTAATAAGAAAATAACTAGGCATTGTAATTATTGCATTATTTATTACTGAACCAAATGATAACATATTGAATATAAAAAAAACAACAACACTACATATTAAATTAACATAATACGAAGAAAAAATGCCAGATTCAAAGGTGCAGATACTTTATATATAAATATAACATTTCTTTTTCAGACCCCCTTTTTTTCTATTTTTGATTTTTTTTATCAGGCACTCTCTTGTCGGCACTTTTATTATCAAAATTAATAAAATATTTTACTTTTATTCTTACTTAATGTGAATGGTAGTTTTAAAAACTATACTCAGTTCAAAGTCATTTTTTTATGTCAGTCAGCAGAATGGAGCAGAAATTTTTTTAGCTGTGGTAATGTTTACGTGCACCATACCACGTACAAAATTTTTTTGAATCAACTATTTATCACTGTTAAGGAGTAAAGATAAAAATTTAGAATTTATTTTTAGACATATTTTTTTCCGATTGCATGCAATTTACATAGCATAACATTATAGACCACCCTCAACGAAAATATTACAAAAATTTAATTTTTAACTCAAGTCTACCATTAAAAGTGGAATGCATGTTTTGTAGTTAGTCGCGAAACAGATGTTGCCACCGAAAAATACATATTAATTTTAGCTTCTATCTCAAGGATTGTATATAAATATATAAAGACAACATATTGATCTTGACTATTGAACTATTATTAAAAAGATTGCTAGAATTGGAACTATTTGAAATGCCGATAATTTAATATTGTTTATTTTATATTTTTACTATTATACTATTTTATTTTTTTACGTATTATTCGTACTATCTATAATTACGTTCTCAGAAGTTTATTCATTCTGATGGAATGGCGACTACCAAATAATAATAAATTACTTGGTTTACGGATGCGATATTCAAGCATATACTTAAAGCCATTGTGAATTTTGAATATTAAGTAATAGCGAACAATGTAATGACATGTTTCTAAAATATGTTTGTCTGCCTTATGTAATATTTTTCCAAAATTAAATAGAAAGAAAAAGATAATCATTTCTTTATATTGATGCATACTTATTGTGAAAAATGCATTTTTTATTTAATTCGATTCAATTTTGTTGATGTATTTATGGAAAAAAACAGACAAATGTTGAATTTTATTAATATTTTAAGTTTTGAAATTTTTTATTTATTTTGAAATTTTTTATTTAATTTGCTAATAGGCTTTAGAATGCCATTTATAAAGAAGTAAATAAATAGAAACTAGGGAAATTGAATGATAAGACACGTTATTTAGTAAAGCCTTTTAAAAATTTAATTCTTATCTTTTTTTTTTATTACGAAATTTGAATGAAATTGAAAAGATCTTATCCCTTTTTTATGAAGTCTGCATCGATGTTTATTAAAAGCCCGAGAATTGCCGCAATGATTTACATAATTTTTTTTTTCATTTATCTGTAGTTTGCTAAAATTCAGAGGTAGTTTATAGACAATTACCACTTTTCTGAGTAGCAAAATATTGTTTGATAATCTGTTAAGAAAGACTGTATGGAAAAACGGTTATGACACCTTTCTGCAATAAAAGAAAACACGTTTTTTATTGTTTCGCAGTGCGTTTTTAAGTAAAAAAAGCATTGTTACAAAATCAATGAGAACAGCATACCTGCAATCTATTATATATATATATATATATATATATATATATATATATATATATATATATATATATATATATATATATATATATATATATATAATATGCGTGCTCCTCTCTCGCATTTCCTGCTAACTTTCGAGCCGTGACCTTATTTTATCATAATATTGCATTCTATAATATTTGCAGTCATATTTTAATATCTTTTTTTTATAAGGATGATAACATACTAATTTTTCTAGGCTTTTATTGAGGTTAGAATAAAGAAATATATTTACAAATTATGTACATATGGAGCAGAGCTCCGAGACACAACTTTATACTTCCATTTCCAAAAGATAAATGCACTTTTTTAAGTGTTCCATACAATATTTCGTTCATGTCATGTGATCTATAAAATACAGACCTTTTTTTTTTCTAGAAGCGGATAAGATCTTAAGACCAGATGGAGATGAATTAATATCTTAATAGATGGAGATGAATTATATAGTTCTTGATTTTAATGGGAATTCGGCTTCTTTAAGATTTTTTACTACGCGGTATGAACTCATTTTATAAATAAAGATTTCATCGCTATTCAATGAAACTTAAGATATACGCGAAGAGCTAAGACGTCTGTAAGCTACTTGACCATAGTTGCAGGCTAGGTTCACCCATTCATAGCAACAGTTTTTCCTGCGGGGGATGGTGTTTACCAACAGGACAATGCACCATGTCATAAGGGTCGAATCGTCATGGATTGGTTCGAGGAACATTCCAGTGACTTTCAAAACATGTCTTGGCCCCAAATTCACCTGACCTTAATCCAATAGAGCATTTGAGGTCCTACTTGGAAAACCAAATTCGTGCTGCCACGCTACCCCTTCGCAATATGAGGGAATTGCAGGACCAGTTGGTGAGCCCTTGGTACCAGATACCTCAGACTACTTTTCAGCACCTTGTGGAATCAATGCCACGTCGGGTGCTAGCAGTTTTGAGGGCTAAAGGTGGTCCTACATGTTATTATATATATATATATATCAGGGTTGGCTTTTTGCCGGCAAAAACTGGCAGAAACTTAAAAAAACGTCTATATTAGTTCTAGTAATTGCTTAATGACATTTTGTTTAAGTAAACTGAAAAATGTAACTCCATCTATAAAGAAGTCAAACACCTGCTGCTACAGACAAAACCCATCGCTATTGCCCTTGATTTAGTTCAAAAGGAGAACTGTCCAATTGCAGATGCTTGTGATATTTGGATTAATCTAACAAAGGAAGAGAATCTTATGGCTGTTTATGAAAAAGAAGTGACATACAGATTTTAACAGGCAGTTACTGATTATCATTTGCTAGCTTATATGCTGCATCTAAAGTACTTGGGACTAAAATTATGTGCTCAAGAAGAAAGTGCAAGAATTTTACTTGCCAATATTAACCCAGATTTTGTACCTTATGTCATAGCTTTGCAAAACAAATCGGCCCCATTTCCTGAAACTTATTTTTCCAGCCAAGTTTTGACAACTACCCCAGCTGCTACATGGTGGTCCAGTATTAAAAAAAAATATGCTATAGATGAAAGTTTCACAAATCTTGCCTGTTCCTTAATGGCAATGCCTGCAAGCTCTGCTGGACTCGAGAGAATCTTCTCAAATTTCTCGTTCATACATAGCAATTTGAGAAATTTTATAGGTTTCGAAACTGCATCAAAACTTTGTTATAGATTAACTAGTTATAGTTAGTATAGATTAGATTATAGATAACTGCATCTTTTGTTATAGATTACTGCAGAGTGCAAACAATGTTATATTTGATTTTAAATGGTGATAATTTTGTAAATAAATTGTACTTTGTTTAACATTTAATTGTTTTTTCTATGAATTATCCATTGTAGGTCAATCTCAGTACTTACTTTTATGTCATTTTCGGAATTTCTGCCAGTTTCTGCCACAAATGTGGCAGAAAAGGGTTTCTGCCATGCCGGTTTTAACCGGTTTCTACCAGTGGTTTTAACCACCTCGGCAGAAACTTGCAAACCTTGATATATATATATATATATATATATATATATATATATATATATATATATATATATATATATATATATATATATGTAATACAAAAATTATAAAAATATTTTTGTATTAATAAAAGCATTAAAACTTTTTCGTTTTCATAAAATGCAGATATTCTATTTTGGGAATTCAAGGTTGAAAACTTACCAATGAATAATAATTAGATTTATGTTTCAAAAGAGGAGTTATTTTAAGATCTTTCACTTCCATATAAGGAAGGATTAAAAGATTTTCGATGAGTATTAAATGATTTGTGAT
This sequence comes from Parasteatoda lunata, assembly GCA_949128135.1. Taxonomy (NCBI): domain Eukaryota; kingdom Metazoa; phylum Arthropoda; class Arachnida; order Araneae; family Theridiidae; genus Parasteatoda; species Parasteatoda lunata. Next base: position 95,718,660 of record OX421975.1, read on the forward strand.
GAGGCGTAAGAATACAAGGAATGCAATATGACTGCCCTCTTACCCATGTATAAAACCTAGGAGCGCTGATTTTTGCCTGGCTTTTTGTGTTTTATGCTTTCTAAATAAACTCCGTCAGATTTGACGGGATTTGTGTCTCTCCTCCTCCAGCCGGAGAGGGGAGGAGACTGTTGCTTAACCATCTTCTAATAAATAAACAGCTTATGCAGAATATGGACTCGTTACTCATTTCTTTTGGACTAAAATACCCATATTTGCTCTGTTATTATATATATATATATATATATATATATATATATATATATATATATATATATATATATATATATATATATATATATATATATATATATACTGCTTTTATTTTTCTCAGTTTTTCAGTTTTCACGCTTCTGAGAAGTAAATAGATTTTTTTTTTTAAAGCAGAAAATAAATAACATGCATTTCTTTAATTTTGTTCCGTTGTTTTATTATCCAGATAATCCTCCTTCCCAACAATATCTTATGTCCGGTACAAAAAATAAAGTTCAGCCCCTTGGCCCGAGTGCAACAACAATGGAACAAATTGAAAAAAAAAGAGAGGGGAGGAGAGGAAAGAAATTGAATTAAGGAATTATAGCTTCTTTCTTTCAAATAGCGGTGAAACCATTTCTCAGTGAGCTAATACTTTGATGCACCACGAGATTGTCACTGTTTCCGAACATTATCCATTTCCGACATAATGGAGAATTTTCACGGCAGCTGTAACCTTTGAGACAAAAGCAGACTCACTGAAAATAGTTTTCCCCTTTTGATCGGGCGTCAACGCATCGTTAGTATAACGGTCAGTTCAGAAGCTTGCAATGAGTATTGTTCCACAGTTCTGCTTCTGACTGTTCAAAAATAGCTTTTTGTTTTTCTTATCGTATTTCCAGGTGAATTTTATTATGTTCTCAGGTGAAATTACTTTCACCAGTTTTTTTATTTTATTTCTTGTAACTGACCTTCGGATGGCTATCTATTTTTGGGTTTCCGAACGGAAGGTGTAATTTTTTTCATGGTCAGCAACTCCAAACTATTTTTTTTCTTCTTGATCATCGTTTTATGTCACGAACTAATATTAATTCACATTTCTTTTAGAAGTTTATAAATGGAATATATTTTGGAGTGGCATGTTTCTCGTTTCAGCATTTTATGTTAAACGATGAGTCTGACCAGAGCAAAAGCGGGTCTTCTGCTCTGGTCATGATGACTTTTGATCTGGTTTTGATCTTGATTTTATTTTTGACATGATCTGGTATGACTTTTTGTGATGACTTTTTTTGAGGGGGCCTAATATGTATGAACGATATTTTTCTTTAGTATTTTAAGAATCCTCTGACGAGAACTTATGGCTTGATTAACTCTTTCAATTTAGAGCTACAGTCAATAGTGACATTTTTCAGGAATGTATAAGTCAAATTTATCAGAATTTTTGCAGACAAAAGTGAAATTTTTTTATTATTATTTAGAATTAGTTGCAAAACAATAAAATAAAATATAAAGAATAAAACTAATTTATTTAAGAGAGCCACGGGAGACCATCATATAGAGCGTTCGCCTTCCAATGAGGTGTCAGGTTCGAATCCCAGCGGTGGCTGCTTGATGAGGATTCTGCTCCCCGCTCGCATCAACCACAGTGGTAATATTCTTAATAGTAAAATATTCTTAATAGTAGACGGATCATGAGTTAGAATCCCCTGACCGTTGGGCTAACCGTGCGAGGTTTCAGTGGTTTTCGTTAACCGATTATAAAATAAACTTATTTAAGATGAAAATGTCTCCAGTGTGACGGTGACAGGATACTAAACGAAAAATTGAAAAGAAAATAAGTGGTGATAAATTCGTAAATAAGTTTAGAGAATTGTTTCTCGTTTGATCAGCCATGAAAGTTTCATAAAATCATTTCAAAAGAATATAAGCTTGTGTTATATACTTTGTGTTGCTTTTTCTTACAAATATTTTCACGTTTTCTCTCACCTAAAATTTTATTACAAACGAAGAGATTATGTCTCCACTTTATTTAATACTTATAAACCTTAGAAAAGCAGCTTTTCGATCAATCGATGCTTTGCAATAGGATCTTCTAATAATTTATTGTGTGCGCATAAGAAATTCGCTAAAGAACATAAGATAATTCATATGTATTGAGAAAAAATATCATCAAAAAGTTAATGCTAGTTTTTAAAAGTAAAAAAGCTCTGAGCCGTGATGGCTCAGGGGATACAGCGCTCGCCTACCAGTGAGGTGAACCGTGTTCGAATCCCAGTGATGACTGGTCGATAGGAATTCCGCATCTGGCTTGCACATACCAGAGTGCTGACGTAAAATATCCTCAGTGGTAGACGGATCATGGGTTAGAGTCTCTTTGCTGTCAGGCTAACCGTGGGAGGTTTTCCTCACCATGTAACGCAAATGCGGGTTAGTTCCATCGAAATATCTTTATCGGAGGCAAAATTCTCCGCATTCTTGATCCAGAATTTACCTTGTCTTCTGAATTGGGTTCAAAATTACAAGGCTACGGAGTTAAACATAAGTAGCCGTAAACCCAAAACATTGGATCGGCTTTTCAACGACAGCTATAAAATAAAACAATTAAAAAAAAGTAAAAACGGCCTGAGAATAAATTGTTTTCTAGTATATTTTATTTTCATCATCTTATGATAATACTTTTTCTATTAGTTATTATTCGAAATTGTGAGATTGAATTTTTTTTGTATATTATAGGTTTTGTATATTGTATTACAAGGCCTGTACTAAGGACTTCAAATTACTAGCAAATAAATTAGTCAAATATTTTAAATATAGACGACAAACGCTTTTCATTTTTCCATAACAGTGGCTTATTTTCCGTATTGACGTTTTTCGCCATTTTTAGAATAAACATAGAGGGCGCTGGCTAAAATTAGGCTAAACTTGATCTAGCCGTCATGAGTAACTGTTGCAAATTCATATCAGTAATGAAACTAGCATATTATTCGCCAAAAAGTATAATCTCATGCGACTACAGAGCCTTTAAAAAACAGCTTTAATAGTTCAAAAAAAAGTTATACCAACTGATTAGAAACAACTAAATTTCTCTCTCTCTCTTTTGCTTTATGAATGTCAACGCATTTTTTAAGTCTATGAAAGTGATAACCATTGATCTGCAGCAATTATAGAACTATTTAATGCTATAATTAACTTTTATCTTCTTTTTTTTTACGACGTAAAACTTCTTCTTAAGTGAAATTGAATAAAATACTTAAAATATTTTTGTAACAAAATTTTTTTTTTGTCGAGACACTGCTTAGCTTAATTTTAAAAAGAAAAAAAAATCTTGACAAGGTGATGAATTATTTCCGAGAAAGAGATAGTTACCCAACGCCCCCAATTTTCTACATTCAAAGAAACTCATTTTCTTGTTCGCATCACTAGTGATACCATCAGTTCTATGAATTATTTTGAATAATAACAATTTTTGTGTTTTGTTACAGGCATGGAGATCAATACAGTATTTTTCGCATGAACGTACGACGCGGAACGAAAAAGCACACATTTAAATAATATAATTTCCCTCCCCCCCTTTAAAATTACAGGTTTTTTTCCTGGTTCTTTTTTGCTCTCTGAGGAAGTCATAACACCGTTTAAAAACACATTAGATTCCATGTCCGTAGCGATGTTTAATTTGATTGTTCAAATAATTTTTTTACAATAAAAACGTTAGTGCATTCAAATTCAAGTGCTTTTTTTATTATTTCTTGTTGTTTGTTGTAAAGATATTTTCTTGTGGACTTAAGCATACGTTTTAGTTATTCCAAAGGATTATTGTAGCTAATTTACTTCATTTCTTGCATTTTTACTTCCTATAGGGTCATTAAGCAGTTGTGGGGTATTTATATTACTGTGATTCAAGGTACGGAGGCAATATATGTGTATATTCATTGACTAGACTCCTATTAAGTGAGAGAAAGCTTGTTTTTTTTCTTCTTCTGGGGAACGTTAACCAGTCGATAAATGTTTAAAAGAATAGGGGGGGGGGGCGGGGAGAGTTACCCTTTTTATGAAGGGTATTTCTTAAAGGCCACTTTTAATATATATTTCATAGAATACTTAATAAAAATAAAAAGTATACACAATACGCAGCTATTTAACTGAGATTAATTTATTAGTATTAATTAATTAAAAAAAAATGAAAACTTTTTCGAAATCTGATTAATTACAGTAGAAGCAGTCAGATTTATCAAATTTCAAAACAGGTTTATTTAAGCATTCATTTTAGTTATTCCAAGGCCTTATTGTAGTTAATTTACGTCACTCATTGCATTTTTACTTGCTATATGGTTATTAGGCAGTTGTGGGGTATTTATTACCGCTAGCTTTTGATTCAGGGTACTGAGGTAATGTATGTGTATATTCATTGACTAGACTACTATTGACTTTAAAAGAGAGAGAAAAACTTGACTTTTCCGGGTAACGTTAACCAGTCGATAAATTTTTGAAAGAATGTCTGAATACTTACCTTTTTTATGAAAGGTATTTCTCAAAGACCACTCTTAATGTGTATGTTTTAGAATGCTTATTAAAAATGAAAATAAAAAAAGTACACACTTTAAGGGTCTCGAATTAACCGACATTAATTTATTATAAGTAAGTAATTTATTATTTAGCCGAGAAAAAAAAATGAAAACTCTCCGATTAACTACCGTAGGGGCAGGCATATGTAATAATTATAAAAACAGGTTTAATTGGTGGTAGGCATTTAAAGGTGCTTCTAATAATCGTTTTTCAACTCCTCTACATTTCCTTTAATTAAACCTGTATTGTTGTTTATTATTCTTGCCTTCTTGTATTATGATTTGTCCGATTTCAATAATGTCTTCGTTTTTTCTTCGTCAGTTGAATAACAATACGCAACCTCTAGTGTAACTTAACAAGCTCCAAATAACTTTTTCTTAATTTTTGATGAGTATTCCTAAATTACATATTAAAGACGACTCTGTATAAATGGGTCAAGAATGTTATTTGCTTAATATTGAGATTCAAGGGTATTATCACTTAAAAAAGAGACTTCCCCTGTGCTAAATCCCAAATATCTAATATGAGCATGTTGTCTCATAAATTGTAATTTATGCATGTTATCTCTCTCTTATCTTAGAAGCTGGAGATCCCATTAAAATGTAATATTTTTCCAAAATTAAACAGAAAGAAAAAGATAATCATTTCTTTATATTGATGCATACTTATTGTGAAAAATGTATTTTTTATTTAATTCGATTCAATTTTGTTGATGTATTTATGGAAAAAAACAGACAAATGTTGAATTTTATTAATATTTTAAGTTTTGAAATTTTTTATTTATTTTGAAATTTTTTATTTAATTTGCTAATAGGCTTTAGAATGCCATTTATAAAGAAGTAAATAAATAGAAACTAGGGAAATTGAATGATAAGACACGTTATTTAGTAAAGCCTTTTAAAAATTTAATTCTTATCTTTTTTTTTTATTACGAAATTTGAATGAAATTGAAAAGATCTTATCCCTTTTTTATGAAGTCTGCATCGATGTTTATTAAAAGCCCGAGAATTGCCGCAATGATTTACATAATTTTTTTTTTCATTTATCTGTAGTTTGCTAAAATTCAGAGGTATAGACAATTACCACTTTTCTGAGTAGCAAAATATTGTTTTATAATCTGTTAAGAAAGACTGTATGGAAAAACGGTTATGACACCTTTCTGCAATAAAAGAAAACACGTTTTTTATTGTTTCGCAGTGCGTTTTTAAGTAAAAAAAGCATTGTTACAAAATCAATGAGAACAGCATACCTGCAATCTATTATATATATATATATATATATATATATATATATATATATATATATATATATATATATATATATATATATATAATATGCGTGCTCCTCTCTCGCATTTCCTGCTAACTTTCGAGCCGTGACCTTATTTTATCATAATATTGCATTCTATAATATTTGCAGTCATATTTTAATATCTTTTTTTTATAAGGATGATAACATACTAATTTTTCTAGGCTTTTATTGAGGTTAGAATAAAGAAATATATTTACAAATTATGTACATATGGAGCAGAGCTCCGAGACACAACTTTATACTTCCATTTCCAAAAGATAAATGCACTTTTTTAAGTGTTCCATACAATATTTCGTTCATGTCATGTGATCTATAAAATACAGACCTTTTTTTTTTCTAGAAGCGGATAAGATCTTAAGACCAGATGGAGATGAATTAATATCTTAATAGATGGAGATGAATTATATAGTTCTTGATTTTAATGGGAATTCGGCTTCTTTAAGATTTTTTACTACGCGGTATGAACTCATTTTATAAATAAAGATTTCATCGCTATTCAATGAAACTTAAGATATACGCGAAGAGCTAAGACGTCTGTAAGCTACTTGACCATAGTTGCAGGCTAGGTTCACCCATTCATGGCAACAGTTTTTCCTGCGGGGGATGGTGTTTACCAACAGGACAATGCACCATGTCATAAGGGTCGAATCGTCATGGATTGGTTCGAGGAACATTCCAGTGACTTTCAAAACATGTCTTGGCCCCAAATTCACCTGACCTTAATCCAATAGAGCATTTGAGAGCATTATTTAGCAATGAGAGCAATGAGCATTATTTAGCCGAGAAAAAAAAATGAAAACTCTCCGATTAACTACCGTAGGGGCAGGCATATGTAATAATTATAAAAACAGGTTTAATTGGTGGTAGGCATTTAAAGGTGCTTCTAATAATCGTTTTTCAACTCCTCTACATTTCCTTTAATTAAACCTGTATTGTTGTTTATTATTCTTGCCTTCTTGTATTATGATTTGTCCGATTTCAATAATGTCTTCGTTTTTTCTTCTTCAGTTGAATAACAATACGCAACCTCTAGTGTAACTTAACAAGCTCCAAATAACTTTTTCTTAATTTTTGATGAGTATTCCTAAATTACATATTAAAGACGACTCTGTATAAATGGGTCAAGAATGTTATTTGCTTAATATTGAGATTCAAGGGTATTATCACTTAAAAAAGAGACTTCCCCTGTGCTAAATCCCAAATATCTAATATGAGCATGTTGTCTCATAAATTGTAATTTAGGCATGTTATCTCTCTCTTATCTTAGAAGCTGGAGATCCCATTAAAATTTATCTTAAGATTTTCTGCTGACACCTTTATATCTTTTGAAACTTTTGCTGTTTCTTTAAAATATCTGCAGATTTTTCGTTGACATTTTAAAGACTTAGTTTTCGCTTTAAAAAATTTGTGCAGTCCTGATCACACCATATTTTATTTAACTTGACCACTGATTCAAGGAGTACTTTAATTATTATTATTTTTTAAGTAATATGGGGAAAATTTTGAAGCAGTATAAGAAAAAGAATTATGAAGGTGATTTCGCCTAATTTTTAAGCCTATAATTTACAAAAAAAATTTCATAATTAATTCTGATAATTTTCTTAAAGTTTTCTCAATAAATGGGTTTATAATTAATAATCCGTGGGTAATTAAAGGGTTTAAAACGTGGTTTTTCTTCAGGTTTAAACTTCAGTTTTTTTTCAATTTTCCTTTTAAGAAAACCAATTAAGTTATTAGGGAGACAGTGTTATCTCCTGATCGTATGATTTTAAGGTGTTATCCCGTAAGTGTGTGATTTCAGAGTATCATACCCTACATTTATAATTTAAAGGAGTTATTTTCTAAACTTATGATTAATGGTGTTTTAAAGAGATATTTTAAACATATTTTAAAGAGATATTTCTTTTAAAAAAGGTTTAAATATAAAGTATGTTATTTTAATTATCAGATCATGAGGTTTAAGGATGTTATCTCTAAAAAATGAGAATTAAATATGTTATCTTCTATAGGTTTAAAGTTCTACTTCATTATTTTCTAAACATGCGATTTAAGATTGTTATTTCCTAATTTTATTGTATCATAACTTAGCATTCATACTTTTAGTTTCTTACTAGTTTATCAATTTTATCATCGTTGTTGTCATAGGCGATTAAGGAAAAGAAAGCGATTGCTCATGTTTCACAGTGGCGCCATCTATGGCAAAAAATTCGACTAATCCCAAACGTCACGCCCGTTTATAGGGAGGAGCTTTTCACACATACATCTATTCATTTATCCACAAATCGCTATTTTGACCTGAACCAGAGAACGATCAATCTCCAATTTAGTACTCCTAGAGGTATAATTTGTTATGGGAATATGGAGGACTTTGTTACTCGGCAGATTTAACATGCACCGGTCACCATTTACTATACATGGAATTTTTGGCCAGCGTGGATAGATCTCATGACCTCTTGGACATGGGCCAAACGCCATACCAACCAAGCTTTCACGGCCTACATTCTTTTGTAGGAAAATATATGAATATTAAAAAGTTATTAAATATTTTGCATATGGTGTACCTTGTAAAATTTCTCAAGATGCAACATGTTTTACTGTCCCATGGTCCAATAACCACATGGTTTAAATAAAAACAAAAGTGTGTTTGATCCAAAACATTTAGAAGTTTTTTCTGAAACCCAATTAATGTAACTTGAATAGTTTAAGAAATTTATTTTCAGGATTAGGAAAATTTACTTCTCTCACCTAAACATTGATTAAATGTTTTGGTTGCCATTTTCTGCTGTGAAAATTTTGTGGTTTAAGCAATAATTAGAAATAAAATAACGCCAATGTTGTCTTTAAGTTATTACAAATTGTCAGTTTCTAAGGTAGAGTTGTCTCACAATAAACAATAAAAAGTACGTTACAAATTTGTATGCGTCAATAAATACTTGTGAACTTCACTGTTATTTTTTTTTTCCCGATATACCTCTGTTAATTTGCCATTGTAAATAATTGTGTTTCATATACCTGTTGTAACAGCCCAGTTAAAACTTCCGTTGTAAGTTGGAAATTCCAAACTTGTTGAACCTACACAGAACACCCGCACACAAACAACTTAGTCGATACCTACACGAAAATTTTTTTTTTCTCAGAAAGTTTTGATTTAGGTCATTATATGTGTAAAAGCTGTTAACCTTAGTGTTCAGTTACGTAACAGTGGCTGGCGTATTTTAAAAGCAGCTGATGCTGTGTCATTCACGCTACTGAATATTAATGTAGCCTTGTTCCTATTATGACTCACTTTATTTCGTTTGTAAATTTTATTAAAAAGCAGTTGTTGCTTACAAACGACGATTTACAGATTTGTTTCAAACTATTTATATTTTAACCTTAACAATTGCCGACTGCTGATTAATTACAAACAATATTGGCTTATTATTAATATATATGGAAATATAATATATAAAGGGATAGTGACTTTTTAAGAAATATATTTGGCTGTTACATTAGTTAATAAATACAGATTGTTCCAAAGAGATTGACGGTTTCCAAACTTTTATTCCAAGTAAGCGGTAAAAATCAAATAAAAAAGGAAATTAATTCTTGAAGAATTATTGGACAGGCATAAAATTTTTCTTCTCTGAGCTTCTGGTCTTAGTTCAAAAAATTTCTGACAGATGGTGCTACAGTGAAAAAAACGTGTGAGCCAAAGTAAAATAATTGAAAATCTCAGCACAATTTTTCAAAATATTCCAATGCATTACATTGTATTTACGAAGTATCGACTATTATATGCAATCACACGTGATAGGGTGGCACTTAGCGATGCGAATTATAATTATTTTTCTTAGATTTACTTTGAATGGTTGACCGTGTACAGCTAAAAAAAGATGGCGCTAGGGTTTTAAATTTGTTGTAAGACTTAAGGGTTACTATTTCCAATTGATTTTTACATCAATTCTTGAAAAAGCGCTCTATTCAATATTAATATTTGTGAGGTTCACAATACTACGCGTTCTTTCAATTTAACTTTCAACGGAACTAATAATAAATGAATTCGGAAGACCCATCAAGCATGGTATGATTCTATCTAAGAAATAACAATGATATTTTGCACAGTTATAGACAAATAAGGGATAACACTCAAAATGTATTATTTTATAATTTTATGATAAAATAATACATATTTAAATTAAGTATTATTTAAAGTATATTTATGATGCTAGCAATCTGTTATCTCGCATTTGATTTGCTAAGGGCATGTCAACATAAGACGTGCTCTTGCAACGTTATACAGTTGTTTATTTTTCAAGAAAAAATGTTCTCTTTATTGATCGAAATATGTCGCCAAGTCTGGGATTCCATTGAGACTACGAAACTATAAATTTTTTTTTATTAACTCTATGGAATAAATCATAAAAGATAGCACGAATGAAATTTTTGGCTGCACGAATGAAATATTTAACTTTTCAAAGCTTTCATATTGTTTTGAAAGCATATGTGTACAATTTGATAACAAAATAAAACGGAACTACATGCTGTCGCGGATGATTACTTAAATCCTATACCGCAATGGTCTTTTCTTAACTTGCGACAGTTTAGTTGTTTCTGGAATAATTCGTTAATGACTCGAGAAAGGGTGGTTTGCTAATTTTCTAAGGGCGGTTTATCAACCATTGTCCTCTTCTGTTGACCTAGGAATTGTAGTTCAGACAAAATATCGAAAAAATAAAAAAAAATCATTGTTTAAATAAATGCATTGTTTGAGGTGGAACTTTCAATTTTTTGACTGACTGCTCTAATTCGGATGAAATATTGATAGTTTACGTGTTGCTACAATTTTTCGGTTCATTCTGCAATATTTTCCTCGCGATCGCGACGAACTATAGGGGGCGTTGTTCTATGAGACGAATACCTGCGATTTCTATATGAACAGTCATTCAGTTACATTAGAGACGTCTGTAATGTAGCGTGCAGCATTGCAACGTTCCTTCTTTATTGTGGCTAATTAAATTTAAAAAAGAAAAATGTTTGATATTCTTTCTTATGCAAACGAAAACAAAATGGTATCTCTTTTTTTTAGAGAAGGAACATCCAAAACACATCGGAAATATATTTGTACATAAACAGAAAAAAATGTGTATATTCTTATAAGAGTTAAAACCTACTGCCCGAGAAATAGTTTTGCTAAATTTAATGATATAACATAAAAAGCCTATTTAAACTTTCCAAACCTTTAAGAATCATATTACTTCAAAAATTAAAATGAACAAAAAGTGTACATAAGCCTCGCAATTTTATAAAATTCAATTTTGTAAAAAAAAGTTTTTTAACAACAATTTTTATCAAAAAATTTTAAGTTTCAATAAAAATCATTATCTAGAAACTGAAAAACGTAAAATAAAGAATGCTTACGAAAAAAAAAATAATAATAATAATAGTTCTTTTTTGACGCCATTTTTTAGTGCTACGAAAATTCGTCTTCGGGATTTGCCAAAAACAAAACAAGATGCAATTTTATTTTTTCAGGAGTAAAATATTTCACCAAAAAAACGAAAATTTACTAATTCTCAAATGGCGACGAAAGAAAATAGAGATTGTTTTGAATCTATGTTAAACTCTATATCGGCCCATTTTCCACCGAAATTTCGATTAACTACTTTGATTTTAAATAAAGTGTTTTGAACTTTGAAAGTGTTTTGATTTTAAATAGTGTTTTGTTTTATGATTTGTCGCAAAAATTTTAGGTGTAGATTGGCGGCACTTAAAAACCGCCATATCTGTAGTTGCGGTGGCGTTAATACATAAGTACCGAAATTTTATTCCATACTTTTCTGAATCATATTACTTCAAACATTAGAATATGCAAGAAATATACATAGACACCATTTATACCATTTAATTTTTCAAAACAATTATTTTAACTACAATTTTTATCAAAAAATTATAAAGTAAAAACGTAAAATAAAGAATTCTTAAGATTAAAAAAAAAACGATTTTAAAAATTTCTGATATTGAAATAAAAAACTTCCATATTGTTTCTTTTTTTATTCTTATAGTTCTTAATCAGACGTAAAAAACCATTCTGTAGAGAACTATCATCAAATAAGAAAAAAAATATTATTTACAAGAAAATTTTTTATTATAAAAATCATAACACTTACCTGATTTATAAATCTGGAGAATTACAATATGAAATGTTCTTCGTTTCAAAATTTTATTTTCAAATAATATATACATAGATTATCTCTTCATTACTTTTAGAGAACATACCACACAGCAAAATTTTATAATTGTAAGATCTCGATATGAATTTTAATATGTAGCTTTAAAACAGAATAGCTGAATTCTAGTTGAAATTATTCTTTCAAAACTAAAAAATACTTACCAAGAAAACGATAAAAATGTATTAATAATCAGCACAAATGATACTATTTCAAGTAATACGGATGATACTTTATTGTTGTTTTCTGAATTATGTAGATACAGAAATATATACTATTCTATAAAGAAGAAGAATATTCTATAACTATTACAGTTCTGTACATATATTCACATGTTTTACATTTATTCATTGGAATGAAGAAAGCAATGTTGACTTCACTTTAATTTGTAATGAATTGAAGACAGAAGAAATGTATTTTACCGTAATACACACATCTGAACAGTATGCAATACCGAAGTCGGAAGTTATCAGTTGCAAGTTTGTTGATCATAGAAGTTAAAAATTGAGGAATTTTTCTTCAAATGTTTGGCGTGTTCTGTTTCTGAAAGATTTACCAATATTCTGAAGAGTTTTTTCTAGTTCTTCGGCTTTTTTCTTGGGGAAATTTTGCTTCGTATTTGCTGCTAAGAAAATGGCGTCTGATTCTGCCAATGGGGTTGATGGAACTAAATAAATTAATGTCTGATATTTTCAGGCTCCCGCTTGATGGCGTACTCGAGCGTTGCGATCGCGAATTGTAAAGAAATGAATTTTAAAAGAATTACAAACAGGTGTAATTAGATAAAAAATTTTATATACCAGCTTAAAGCTCGTTAAAGTGAAATATCAACTTTCAAATAGTTATTATATAATTTTATTTATTATTAGTAAACTGTTTTAAGCTTTTCGTAATTGGATATAGAGTAGATGAGGTTTTTAACTGGAATGGAAATTTGTTTATTTATTTTATTTCAAAGCAGGAAAAAAATAACAATGTAAGCTGGAAACGGGCGCTGAAAAATTTTGAAATAAATTACGTTCTATTAATGGAAATACAGATCTACAAGCTAATGCAAAGAGCTCTTCGGATTCTTCTGCAATCTAAATTATGTTCTTTTCACCTAAGACAATGTATGTATTAAGCGTTAGAATAAACTGATTGGTTAGAAACTCTCAAGTAAATTCCAGGTAATTTTCTAAATATATTTGTAAAATTTAACCAATGTAAGTTTTAAATACATAGGTCAAAGTTTTAAATTAAAAGCCTCATTGATTAACGAAATTTCATTTACCTGCAATAAGTCAATGGCAGATAAACTTAGAGTATTATTTAATGCAAATATTCAACACACTCTTGCTTCCCGATTTAATTAATTTTTTTAATATTGCAACCATAGCATTGTGCGACGAAACTGTTTTTTTTTTCTTTCCAAGGGCGATATTGTATTTTGAGAAAACTTCATGTAGTGTCGTGCTAACTTAGCTGGAAAGAAATTTGAATTCTGTGTGCTTGGCGATAATTTTCATTATATTTTACTTAAACTCCGTTTCTGGTTACCATGATATTCTTTGCTGTTTTTGCTTTCAATGAAGACTTATTCGGTTACTGCGCATTTTGTTTACCGTTATTCGACTGGTTTAATGTGTTATTCGGTAAAATTCTAGAATAGCCCACCCTTGGCGACTTTTTGAAATCTCGCCAAATTGGCGATTATTACATGGATCAACGTTGCTTTTTAATCATCAAATAAACAATTTAAATTATTTCAAATTTATTAGAATATTTTTAATAAAATGTTAAAAATCTGAGACTGTTTTGGAGTGCTACACACAGAATTCTTAATCAATTGTATTCAGTTAGATGACATAGACACACACCATTTAAAGAAAAACATGAAAATAATTCTTTGGATACCACTTTTTTGTGTGCCCCCAAAAGTGATTAGGTACGTAACACACAGAATTCATATTTTTATAAATCAGTTGTATTCAGTTAGATGACATAGACACACACAATTTGATGTAATATATGGAAATAACGCTTTACAACAGTTTATAAAAAATTAGCATAATCCCTTCTACATAATAATGTACTATTTAGGGACTATGATTATACGCCAAAAATTGATATTGTAAGGTCTGAAAAATAATCGATTCTGTACTTTTTCTATTCCTGAATTTTTAAATGAATTGAGCTATATTTTTCCTCACAGCTTAGAAAAATTAAAACAAATAGATTTTATATTCTGAAATCAATATAGTTACGTTACGCAGTTTCTAGAAAAGAGTTACTCAGCTTTTTTAAAAAAGTTAAAGATTGTAATTTGCAAATTTGCCATACGTTTAAGTTTTTGTGCCGTTTGTAAAGATAGCGAATGGTAAGAAGTCCACTGATCATGACAGAGGATAGATTGAAGCTTTTTCATTTACAAAAATGAGGAGCCATTATATTGTGATAAAAATAAGATAAAAGTCTATAATTAATAATTTCTTAAAATTGATAGGCAATTACAGTAAAAAGAACTTCGGTAGGAGACTCAAAGCTTTGTTTTAGTGTAATGAAAGAAGAGTTTCAGACTTACATCTACTGGGAAATACTGAACCCGAAAATTTATTCAAGTGATGCTTTTAAATATTTGTTGAAAAGCGATGCAGAACGCAGTTAGAAGATCCGGAAGATTAATTTATTCAGCAAAATTTGCTTGCTGCAGAGGCATAAAATAGAACGCTTAAACTTCAGCTAGCAAGTAGATGACCTGGGACAACTAAATGATATTTTCTGGTGGAAAAAAAAAAGAATGAAATTCGGATGGACCAGGCGAATGGAATGGGCTATTGTCATGATTTAAGAAAAAAAAATAATAAATACTCTGTAAGCATCCATTAGGCAAAGATTTTGTGGTGATCTGGAGATGTTTTGCTTATAATGGTGATGGTCCAATTGCGTTCGTTTTTACCAAAATGAGCTCACGAGCTTAAAAAAATATTCCAGAAAATCATATTTTACCAAAAATGGAATTTCTCGCAGAAGAAAAATAGATATATCAGCAAGTCAACGGAACTATTCAGTACAAAAAAAAAAAAAAAAAAAAAAAAAAAAAAACCCGGTTTGAAGTCAGCAATGTTGAAACTTTGAAAGGGCCAGCTAAGTCTTCAGGTTTAAACTCAATTGAGATCATATAGGGTGATTTAGCACAAAATTTTTTTATGCAAATGGAAGGCATTTTATATCATCTATCTAGTTGAAATTTACTATCATAGACGAATGGTATAAAGCAGACTCCAAACTCTGTCTCGTACTTGTTTTATCCATGGAAATTAGAGCATTTAAATGAATTCGAAAAAATGTCTTCTACACAAGCTTCTAATTTTCTTGTATTTTTTTTTATGTGCTATTTTTTATGTTGGCCTTATAGTTTTAACTCAGACTGAAATACTTCTTTCTGATAAAACTGATGGAATGTTACTTTAAAATATTTACAAAATTGAATACTTTCATATGACTTCTTTCTAGAAAGTTTTCTTTATGTATATCTATTTTTTCGAATTTTTCTTTTCTTTGACAGATTCATTCCCTATATCTGGCATGCCTAAAGATAAAGAAAAGAAGAAGAAAAAGAAGAAGAAAGAAAAAACTGTTTTTCGACATGCTCCGGATCCTCTCGGTCAATCAGCGATGGAGAATGCTTATTACATGTGCTCTAACGCAGCTCTATTTTTGAAATACAGGGATTTACCCTGGTCACATGATATGTCGGAAAAGAAAAAAGAGAAGTAAATGCTGGTAATTTGAGTAAAATACCATTGAAAAGGTGATCAGTTTTGAATAAAAACTAATAATTGAGATAATGGATGATTCTGAAAACAGTGTGTCGTTCATATATGCTTTTAATGTCTGTATTTCTGTCCAGCATCCATTTCCCGATCGACAAAAAACATGTTCAGTTAAACTAATACAAGAAGTTGTAAAAGCAGGTACTTGGGTTAAAATAGCTTTGAAAAGTGCATCAGTTTGGAATAAGAAAGTCTCTTCGCGTGTTAGGTCTCTTTTTTGACACAGCAATTAAAATATACATGTAAAAAACATAAAAGAAATGATGCTTAATTTGTCTTGGTAGCAATATCAGATGCGTAAACAAATGCAAGTCAATATTGTACTTACCTCACTATACCTCAATACCTTATTTGTCTAGATAGCACTTATTGCATCACTTTCCCCTTTACGACAAAGTCTGATGCACGAGTTCGTGCAACTTTTTACCACTTACTATGAGGAGAATACTAAGCAGTTTGCCTACAGGGAAGAAATTTTCTTCAATGTCCATATTTTGACAGTGTTTGTTCTACCACTACAAAGAACAGTGAAGATTCTTAGCTCGTAGTTTTGTAGCTTTTGTGAGTATTAATTTAAGACTCCCATTACGCAAATTGTTCTTCTTCATTTCGACAAATATTTTAGAAATATACACTAAGAGCGGTGATTACAGAACATTCAGGATGACTCTCTAGTATTCCTGAATAATTTGCTATTATCTAATTCGCATCGTGAATGATTTGCTATTATCTAATTCGCATCATGAATGATTAGCTATTATCTAATTCGCATCATGAATGATTTGCTATTATCTAATTCGCATCATGAATGATTTGCTATTATCTAATTCGCATTATGAATGATATGCTATTATCTAATTCGCATCATGAATGATTTGCTATTATCTAATTCGCTTCATGAATGATTTGCTATTATCTAATTCGCATCATGAATAATTTGCTATTATCTAATTCGCATCATGAATGACTTGCTATTCAGTATAAAAAAAAAGAGTTTCTCAAAATTGAGCAAAAATGTGTCAAAATAGCTCCGAAACAAATATAGTAGAATTTAAAAATTCCAAATACTCAATATTGAGGCATGCTCAAAATTTGAATAGTTCTAAGAATCCGTCTTCGTTTTTAAATAAATATAGCGTCAAGGTAGGTTAGTGTTGATTACCGACTGATTTATTCGTAAAATAAATTTGGAATGAAGGTAAGAGTAGTTCATTTTTATCCATTTAGAATTTTTCTTTTCAAATATTTAATCGTTCCAAACTAATAAAACTTGACCTTTATAACATTTGAGGATGATGCTCAATGCTATACTCAATAATAAGTACATGGGTTTTGACTACAGACTACGTTTGACAACATTTGTTTTGGAACTATGTATTTTGACATATTTTTGCTGAATTTTGGAATACATTTTTTTACGGTGATATATTGTAAAATTCTTGTTTATAGTTCTAGTAAAATGACGTTTTCTTAATTGGTAAATACTTGTGAATTAAAGAAATATAATGAGAGACCTAAGAAAATTCTTGAGAGATTTTGATTGTTTGTATATTATTTTGTAAGATTTTGAAAAAAAAGAAAACACTTCTATGACTTATTTTTTTCAACATAAACACATTATTTGGTGCTTTCTTTCTGAAAGATATAATAGGCTTCAATGCGTTTTCAAATTATTGTCACTTTGTTTATTAAAATGGAAATGGATATCAATAAACGAGAATGTTTTAAATAAGAACTAGAAAGCAATTTTGTGTTGTAGAGTACAAAGGTACATTATTATGAACTGTTTTTGTTTGGTTGATTTTGTTTGTTCAGCACAATTTTTCTAAGTTATTTCTGTTAGAAAAAGTTATGAATACGGATCAGATTTTATACAAAAACAAACAGAAGTATGTATTTTGAATAGTAAACTCAAATAGTGTAATAATTCAAGCAGAACCTTATAGAGAAGAATAAAAATGTTTATTAAAATGAAATGTTTTGTTTAAAAAATTGTTTGAGTGACATACCCATTTTACAACGTTTATGTATGGATTGAAAGAAAAGTTTATGTTTGTATTACCAACAAGTTGCTGACGGATGTTGCAACTATTCATACAAGAATTCTTAAACATTTTTTCTAAATGATGGGTACACAAAACATTTCATATTTTCTCATTTAATGGTCTACGATTTTCAGTAAATTGTTGAGTATATATGACTTTTTTTATAAAATAATTCTCCCAATTTTTTGTGAGAAAAAACTAGTTTCTAAGAAATAGTTAAAGGCACTAGCTGCCTTAAAATAACTTACATGAAATAGACAAAACAGAATTTCAAAGAAGATCAGACATATGATAGAAAAATTTTACAGCCAATTGAAAAATCCAGTTAAGCTTATGCTAGTTCATGTTGCAAGATAACTCAAACATGCAGTACTTTGCAAGTATCTTTAGGCTAAAGAGCTAGGCCAATAGGAAACATCTTCAGTAATTTTTATCCGCCTAATATATTTTAGGCTTGTTAAAATTCGTCAAAATGTTTTAAGACTTAATAGAAAACGCGATGAGAATTATTTGAACTCAAATTTCTTAGGCTTATTACAATGAACCTTCAATAAGGCTATTTATAATAAACCTACATTACTTTGGCTTATTGCAAACTGTCGAATGAATAAGTTGCACTGAGTAATGAATGATTTTTACATTTAATTAACCTGAAGGTGTTTAGACTTATTGCAATAAGTCGAAAATCTTTTAGGCTGATTAAAAAATACTGGTATCTTTTCTAATTAGCCTGGCGAATCGCTAAATAGCTACACCTGTTTTCAAAAGATTGATTATTCTATTTGTTTATGACACAAACAATTGGATACCTGAAAGTGACGTAGTGTGGGAATCTCGATCCTGATTGGTTGTTGAAACGTGGCATTTGTTACGTTATCAATTGTTTTTTCCATTCTATGAATAGAAATCGTCAAGTAGCAATTTCCTTAAATGACACATTCTATATTCTTACGCAAAGATTCTTTCCCTATATATATTTCTAACTTAACACGAAGACAGGAAATGGAGACATGTAGAACATAAACAAACTAATTATGCATGGAAGTTGCCATGCAAAACAAAATTAAACAAATGACAAAAAAGTTAAGTAAACGATGTAAACGAGAAAGGATTATATTTCAATAAATTCGATGTGCGATACGGTGTTGCATTTAATGAACTTTAAGTAAATTAACATTCTAACTTTTGTGGAGAAGTTTAGCTCAACTTTAATACGCCATTTTGCTTATAAATGATCAGTTGGCTCTGATGTCATAGGTCACGTGTGGATATCTACGATTTTCTTCTTGAAGTGCAAGGAACCAATTAAAAATATGTATATTTTAAAGTTTAGTTAAAGGTTAAAATAATACGTGTATTCCAAATAAAAATTTAATCTCAGGGATGGACTAATACAATGTTTCGATAAATATGTATAGGAGAAACAAATAATTTGGGGAAAGTTTTACAAAGGGCTAAAAATAGAGACGCCAAGAAATATATTTTCCAAAAAAAAATATTTATATAGTTTTTTTATTATAATTTTTTAATTTTTTTTACTTTGTTCATAAAATAACGTTTATTATTAGCAAATATCTTAATTTTATAACTGGTTTGAGCAAATAGCAATTATTCAAGATAGTTAATGTTAAATTCTGTATAAAGTGTTACAAAGCATGATTAATTCACATAAAAACAAATACTGCGATGTAAAATTGTTCTTTACAAATAACGTTTGATGAGATATTTAAACATGTTTAACAACTTGTCATAATATAAAAATGGAAATGATATTGTTTTATTTGTAAGGAAATTTTTTCAAAATTAAATTCAATCAGTTTATTTGTTTAAATAAAATGAATTGTACAGTAAAATAACGCATGTTAGATAATCCTTCAAAGTTCCACTATAATGAAATCAAACGTATGTGCACTACTATAAAATGTAAATACCGAAATATCTTTAAGAATTTATTGCGAAAGCCTCCGCTTTGCAAACAGTTTTGTTACAAGAAAAGCTGCAAGATTGTTCTGAACCTGACAAAAAAAGTTGGCAGTTAGCAACTGTTCGGGTCTTTCAATAGAATATTCTTTTTTGTTGGAAAAAAAAAAAAAAAACAATAGTTCAAATACCTCTTTTAATAAGATAATAAAATTGTAGGTAAACTACTGTTTAAATAATAAAAACAATTACTAAAAATATAAAAAAAAATTTTAAAATGCTTTTTAATTTATTATATACGAAAAAATAACAGCCTTTCAAAACCGACGAGGATGGGATTCGAACCCACGCGGGCAGAGCCCAATGGATTAGCAGTCCATCGCCTTAACCACTCGGCCACCTCGTCACGCTACCGTCGGCAGATATAAACGTTTGTAAAACATTAACGCTTTGCTCTGAATATAACTTTCGATTTACTGATTGAATTATCATGTTTTTTTTTTTTTTTTACCTAAACAATTTGTTATTCAACAAATGAATAAAATATAAGTGAAAGTGATAATGAATTTTCATGTTCATATATAGAAGATGTTTCTCAGCAAAAAACTAACAACTCGACGATGATGGGATAGGAACCTACGTGGAAGAAAAAAACCATATGGATTAGCAGTCCGCCAGCTTGATCTCTCGGCCATGCTCAGGGAATAGAGAGTGAAAAATTATCTTAAAGGGAAAATTATCTTAAGGGGAACATATTCGAATTATGCTCACTGATAATCAACGCTCAAAGCGTCCGAAAACGCCGAGTATCTTTCCCACTATTTATGAGCTTTTCAAACTTTTCAGTAGGTAGGTACTTTATTTACGTCAAACTAGAGCTGCACGGTTTGGTAAACATCCCTGAGGATGATCCGAAGACATGCCATCGCAATTTTGATCCTCTGCAGAGAGGATGGCTTCCGTGCTTTAATAGCCCGACGATCTGCGCGCGAAGTCGAGCACTTTACGGTAGAACAGTTCAACGAGCACCGCTACCGTGCACCCTCGGTCCATACGCAGGCTTATAAAAATGGTCACCCACCCGCTTGACTTCGGTGTTCTACTAGGAACCGTGTCCTTACTATCAGTCCAATGCGGGACAGTGATTTAGACTATCCAGTATTCCTTGTTGATATACATCCCCACATTTTTCAAAGTTCCGCCGTAGCTTGCGCATGGCGTGTCTCTTGACTATCAAATAATTCTACGTAAATTCGGTAAGTGTGTTTGAGATTTATTGATATAGTTTTATGTCTTTCACTTAAATATGCCTCAATTTTTGAACTTAAAAATTTTTTATTTTAAAGACGCGTCCTTTTCTTAAATAATTAAAGTTGGAGTATATTTTTATGCGCTATCTTTTTAGGATTAACAGTACTCGTAATATCTCCAAGTTTACGATAAAGCTACTACTGAATCGCTACAACAGGTTACACATAGCATATCTTTAAAAATACAGTTCTTAAATCTTTTGTATTCCAAGCGATGCATAAAATTATGAAACGGCAGGGAATTAAGAAAAATCTAACGTTATTTTGCACAACTTCCGAATATTAGAAAGATACAATGGTTGCTGTTTTCTCTGCATTATATAAAACTACTGTTGATTTGAAAAAAGAACGATTTTTCACACTCGGATCAAAATAAAAACAATCATAGAAAAAGTTAGTTTTTAGTGAGAAATCTGTTATTTTAATAGTTGCTTGATATTTCTATGCAGATGATTTTATATTCATAAAAATATCTCTTCATAGGTTCTTCTACTAACAAATACATTAAGCCATGCTAATGTTGAATTTGCATGGCTTGACGAAAACGCCATTTATTCCCCTATTATATTATCTTATGAAAGTACAATATTAATTGTAAGGCATAATACTTCCAAGATTTCACACAGGAATGACATAAATAATCTTTGAATATGTAAAGTGTTTTTTTTTGTTGTTACTTTTCTGCATAAGGGTATTTAATAGAACACGTATTTATAATTAATTACTTTATTCACGAATTGATCAAGCTTTCATGAAGATATTCAATTTTATAGATTTATGTCTTTTCATCTTATTAAAAGCGAATTCAAAGGAGTACAGCAGGTGTTTCTGTTTTTCAGATTTATCAAATTGAGCAAGCCTTTTATTCCTTCACCTGTGGATCCCGCAGATAAATGAATGAATGAAACATATGTAGAAATAAACAATACATAATATACAGTGCACCAACAGACCACCCTGAATAACTATTTATCTAATGATCAGATCTTCAGGTTCTAGGACTCAATCTTAATAGTTCGAGGGGGCATGTCAAAAAAGCTAATTAATTAGTGCAGACGATATTTTAAATCAGGAAATCAGACACAAAAGGTATTTTCTCTGAATAAAGATACTTTTTTTCCCAACGTGTTTGGATTTTCAAACCTCCAAATTATAGGGGGTTTGGCTATGAGAGCTATCCTTAGTTTGGTCCCCTTATTGTTAATTTTACTTTTGGCATTATTTCGCTACAATTTAAATTTTCTTAAGTGAATTGAAAAAAATTTGCACACAATTATAAAATTAGTTTATCCAAATATAATTCCATAAAAAATAAATTTTAATTAATATTTATTACTTTTTATTATTTTATTTAATAAAAGTCGAAATAATTTTGAATTGTATGCAATGTTTTGCATAATCTTAAAATATATAAATTTACTTGGCGAAATACAAAATTTGAGTAGAATCGGTGGTCGAATAGTTCCCGAGAAATCTTATTTTGAAGAAGTCGTATATTTAAAATTCGATTTCTCAGGAATTATTCAACCGAATTTGCTCAAAATTTGTGTTTTGTTATGTGAAATTACATACTTTAAAAGATAATGTAAAAAATTTCATGGCTTACAATTCGATAATATTTGGACAGTTATTAAATAAAATAACAAAAAAATAATAAATATTTACTACAATTTATTTTTTATATGGAATTATCTTTGGCTTAACGAATTTTATAATTGTGTACAAAAAATTTCCGTTCTCTTAAAAAGATCTCGAGTAAAAGCAAAATACGCAAAAAGTACAATTAACATTAAAGAGTCCACATTTTTGACCTCTCTGCTGATCAAACTATGGGGACCCTATTTTCCAGATTGCGGCTACACCCTATATTTTGAGGGTCGGAAGTTGGAATCCATCAAAAAAGAGTACGTTTATTCAGAGAAAGTACGTTTTTGTGTCTGATTTCGTAACTTAAGATATAGTCTGCTCTAATTAATTAATATATTTAAGGTCACCTCATCGAAGCATTGAGATTGAATCCTAGAACGTGCAGATCCGATCATTAGATCAAAAGTTATTCAGGGGGGGTCCGTTTTTTATTTTGCGTACTTAACATTTCTTCGAAACAGAATTATGAAGGTTCCGAAATAGAATCCAAACGTTTCATAATTCTCCCACACCCTTTTTTTTTTTTAACAACGTCAAGAGAAAACTATGGACTGTCAAGGTTTATTGAGCCTCATTGATTCAAGATGTATTCCGTGATTCACTTGTAATAGGATTCAAGATGGGTGTTCGCATTTATCCTACTTTTATAGCCGTATTTTTTATGTCCGCGTTCTTATCCCTTTTAAAGCAGGGTACCTGAAGGCGAAAATATAATCAATCGCTTCCGATATTTGGCTGACATTGATTGTGACGAAGGAAAAGCAATTGCAGGCAATCAAAAGACGACAAAAAATTTTACGATGTTTTGACAAAAATTATCAGAAATTTATAGTTGTAATGAAATTAAATTTTATTAGAATTTTTAGTTATCCAAATAAATGGTATTATACATTTATAGTTGAAATAAAGTTCCTTAGGGAATTTTGTGTTTTGGGTAACGATAATGTCTTCAATTTCGAATTTTTCAACAAACATTTTTAATTGTATTGCATTAGATTTTGCATTTAATTGGATTATCATTACTCTGACGGCAAATGATTTGTAAGGTAGACTCTTTGCTAATTTGTGCTGACAATTTATTGTAACAGTTAACCGTGGGAGGTCTTCGTAGTTTTCCTCTCCAGGTATCGCAAATGAGGATTAGTTCCATCAAAAAGTCCTCCACGAAGGCAAATTTTTCTTAATACTTGATCCAGGAGTTTCATTGTTTTCTAGATTAGGTTCAAAATTACAAGGCTACGGAGTTGAACATTAGTAGTCTTAAACCCGAAATTGGGTCGGATGTTCAACGACGACTACAAAATAAAATAATGCGATTGCAGTTTATGGTGTAACACAAAATATCGTATACGAATCGTCTTGAAAAAAAAATTTAATTTTTTCTTTAAAAAATTTTCGGTGAAATTTTAATTTTAATTATGAAACAAATAATTTTCGGTCAGCTGGAATTGCAGAGAAAAATGTGACTTAGAGTTTTTTTACGTGACAAAGTTTTTGAAAAATTCACAGTGAAAGAAATAATTTCAAAAATGCGATTGCAGTTTATGGAACAGTATAATAATATTGTATGCAAAACATTTTTGAAAACAATTGACTTTCTCGTTATGAAATTTCAGGTGAAATTCGAGTTTTAATTATGAAATAAATAATTTCAGGCTTATCGACATCAGCTGATTTCGCGACTTGTAATAGCAGTGTAAGAAATATAATTAAAAAAAAGGCGCCGTTGAGTTTGAACGGGAATCAATTTTGCTTTTTCTAAAAAAAAATAAAATGTGTTGATCTTTTTATAAGTGACAAGTTTTCTTCTCTCAAAAGTTCAATGCCATTACAGGTGAGACAGTTATACCTTATTTTTTTTCTTAATACTCCATTATTTGGAATATTCGTATTGTGTGCAAGCTTGCGGAAAATAATAAACACGTGTTGACGTTACAACAAACACCATTTATGAAGGATATGTTATTTAAAAAAAAAAAAAATATTTTGTCTTAAATTGTATTATATAATTTTTTCAGGCATTATTTTAGCAATTCAGATAACAGTTTGGAACAGTTTAAAACAACACTGAGCAAAACAAATGCATTTTTAAAAGCATCATATTATTTTCTTATTCTTCTGAATTATAATGGTTTCCCAAAAATTTAATACTAATTTCAAATTCCTCTTTCCTGACCCGTGTTGAAACAATTTTTTTTTCACGCATTCTTATGGCTTTAGGCAAAAAAACATTCTTGAATGCAATAACGACTTTTTACAAACCAAAAAACAAACCGACTTTTTACAAACCTGGCTTAAGTGATTGAACATGATCAATAAATATATAGAGAAAATAAATCTGGCAAAGTTACCATATTTGCATTGTATTGTACAAAATAATCTTGAATGCAACAATGACTCTTCACGAGCAAGTAAAGTTATTTAATGTACATTCTTTTGAACAAAAGCGTCTATTACCTAAATTAATTTACGATCATTGGCGTCAAAATAGCATGGCAATTTCGTACGTTTCTCTTTAACGAAATAGTATCATTTTTTCCATTAATTTTGCCATTTAATAAATAAATAATTTTTTTTCATTACTTAGTTGATTTCAACTTATTTTCTATTATGGAAATACTCTTTAAAAGAATTATTATTAATAAAATTAACACGTGGTTTCAGATGACTTTAAAATTAATTATTTGGTAACGTAGTCCTGGGTGCGAAGTGTTTTTAAAACGTGCTTAAAGGCGATAAATTTTTATTTTTTAAAAGGGCTTAATTTTCCTTTTTCCAAAATGAGATATCTTTCTTCACAATGTCGAATTTCGTCAAGAATTATGCAAAAAGCGTGTTTTTCGAGTCATTCAATGTTTTCACAATTCATTCAACCATAATCCATTTTGACTCACCGTCGGTCCCTAGCGTATGAAAGCGCCAATTATTTTATATGTTTGATGAAATACTTGCGCTTCTGCATGTTCTGATGCAGAGCTGGAATAAGTGGGAAGGATTCTTGCATTCTCATGTGCAATTCTGCTGCATTTTCTAACAGATTCTCAATTTCATGCTTCTGTCCTCTAAAATCAAACGAAAAAATAAATTTTATTTAAATTTAAAAAATACACTCCATAACCTTTTTAAATAACAGTTAAATTAATTAGAATTTTGAGTTGATTTTTTTTCTACACAATTAAATAAAGTAATTCTTATTTTAAAAAATAGCATGTGTATTGTGGTGCCTAATATAATCAAGAAAACAGTTCTTTTTCAGAGTTCAGAAACTAGTTATTTCACCATGATAATGCAAAGACATTGAAAATTATTTTGCATTAACGTATATATAAATATATAAAGAACTGTCAACAATAAAAAGAAAATGTCTTTTTAGTGCGCTTTTATTTTATATTTTATAACCGTCGTTGAACAGCCGACCCAATTTTGGGTTTACGACTACTAATGTTCAACTCCGTAGCCCTGTAATTTTGAACCAATCAAGAAGACAAGGAAACTCCTGGATCAGAACCCCCAGAGGTATTGATTTGTTATGGGAACATAAAAGACTTTGCGACTCGGCAGATTTATTGTGCATCAGTCATAATTTACTACACGGGAAGTCTGCGGCCTGCTGGGATTGAATCCACGACATGGCCACATGGCCACGACATGGGCCAAGTGCCCTACCAACCAGGCTATCCCGGCCTTTTTTTAGAGCGTTTATCCTAATGATATTTTTTTTGAAGTGCTTAAAAATAGTTCTTACATGCTTAAAAGGTGCTTAATTGTTTTTGTTTTTTTTGAAAAATTTTTCTTCGCACCTAGGCAGTCTTTCTATGCTAGCACGTTACCGTTGTTCATTGGATTTATATGACATAAAACATAAAAAATAATAAAAGTACGTGCACTAAACTCTTTCATTCTTTGATCAAATTGAGCTATAAGTTAGCAAATATCACTGATGTTATCGTTCAAGTATTTGATAAGATAGAGTCGTCTATAGTTTAATTTAAAACAATGGCTAATGCAATGAGAAAATTCAATTTCGCTTATTGCTCATCCCTCTTGATTGGTTCGTAGTAGAATGTTCTAATGTCGACAGTGATATTTCCCATGCTTCAAGCTATCGCTAAGTCAAATATCTCTCCTGATCAGATGAATTAGGATTCTATCAGTCAATCTATCAATCAATCAATCTATCTATCTATCATTATTAACAGTACAGTATAGTTTAAGTGTATGGCGTTATGTATGGGATCTGTCGGTATGCCATTCCAAGGCTGCGAATTATACTTAATACAAAATATGACTGTTTTAAAATTTTATTTCTCAGAGACTATTTGACCGATTTCACTTGAATTTCGTATTTTTCCATTTAAATTTGCATTCTTTAAAATGATGTGAAAATTTTGTATTCCTTACAATTCCGATTCTTTTCGACTATTATTAAATAAAATAATAAAAAATAATAAATATTTACTGAAAGTTGCATTTTCCATGGAATCCCCTTTGAATAAGCGAATTTTATAATTGTGGGTAAAAAAATCTTTTTTCGAGGTATGGCGAAATACGCAAAACGTAAAATTAACGTTAAGGGTTCCAAACTTTGGAATGGTCTCTTGTCAAAGCTGACCATATATCTTATACTGCTGCTACCCCGTATATTTTGGGAAATTCGAATTCGTTGAAAACAAGGCATGCATATTGAGAGAAAGTACATTTTTGTGTCTAATTTCGTAACTTAAAATATCTTCAGCACTAATTAATAGCATATTTGAGGTCACCCTCTCCAACAATAAAGACTGAGTCCTAGAATGTGAAGATTCAATCATTAGATCAAAAGTTATTCAGGGTAGTCTGCTTCTTATTTTGCGCATTGTACATCGTTCTTCCAAAGCAAATGACAGATCTTTTTTATTCCAGCAAAATAATCATCCTAAACATGAAGTAAAAGCTATGCTCTCCGAAGCAACAACAAAATCCCTATTAAGTTAAATCGCAATCAAAATGATATTTTCTCTATTTTTACGTCAAGTTTTCACGCGTTATGAACTGCAAACAATTCGTTTATGTTCCGTAATGAACAAGTCCGCAGACAATGATTTAAATCAATATCAGTCAAAAAACATTATAGAACTATGAAAGGAGTATGTTATCATAAAGTTATAAATAATTCTTTCTATTAAAATGACCACGATAACCTCCACGTTCGTGTTTATTTGCTGCGAGGAAAATAATTTGTGTATAATAATGATAATTGGCAATTTAGTAGAAAAATGATATGCGTTTAACCGAAAAACTATTATTGTTTAATAGAAATAAAAATTCTCATTGTGTGGTCGAAAATAGAGAAAATTTTAAATTAGATTTTTGCTATGTTATATTTTAATATTATTATTTATCAGTTTTCGTTTTCCATTTAATGATTTACATATTATTGTAAAATTATTATAATATTAAGATAATTTATGTAAATTTTGATAATTTACATTATCGTTTGATAAATTAATTATCGTTTGAAGAGTTGCTATGATGAGTCACCATTTTTCACTTTATTAAGAGAATTTTCCAAGAACTTAATTGATTATATCTGAGTCATTTATACTATGTATCAATAACTTTATAATTCTAAGTAATTTATGCTATGTATATTTAAGATAAAAATTACAGATGATAGGCATATTTTTATTATTCATATTACAACTATTATTTATGCCTTAGAAAAAAAAAAGACTACTTGGACTACAATTAAAAATCACAATTTTTTAATGAAGCATAAGTATATGAATAACACAAAATGAACTATAATTAACAACTTTCCAGCTTTTGAGACAAAAAATATTGATTATTTCAAGCAAATCATGTACTGTTTCATAGAAAATATCTAATTTATGGAAGAATAATCTCAATTTAAAAAAATAATTAAAATCAATGCAAAACATATTTAGGATGAATTAGAACATTATTATTTCTAAGTCATTTATACTATATATAAATGATAATTATATCTCATTTATAATATGCATATTTTAGATAAAAATTACTGATAAAATGCATATTTTTATTATTCATATTATAATTATTATTTAGACGGCAGAAAAAAAAAATCGTGAACTTTATATAGAACCCTTTCAATTAGCATTCTTCCGTTGCAGCTTCTAAAGTAAAACTACCACCTGGTGCCGTTATTGACTACCAAGCGTTAATAAGTATAATTATTTAATCTAATGTGCATATTTTTTAAAATGCACAACGTAATTTGCACTTTTTCTTAAATATAATTTTTTAAAAAAAGACGTCAATGTTGATGTTATTGACTAATACATAACAGGCCATACCTGTTATGTATTAGTCAAGAAGTGAGAAGTATTCCAAAATTTGATCGACAAATTCAGAGGGCTGATAAAAGGCATCAATATGTTGAAAACATAATTTAGCTCATGGGATTGCACACCATGGTTGAGATGGTAAAGATCGCAAAAAACTCATTCAGGCTGAGCTAGAGACATACGAGTTGATACTTGCATAGTTGTAATGTGTGCCAGCTGAGTTGCAGTGAGGCATGTGATTCATGCATTATAGTTCCCTTGAACATGTCCTCAAGATGCCTAATGATCTCAATGTAACATATAAAATGGAATGCAATGAACGCTTAGGATTCGTAATATGGCCTCCACGTTCGCCAGATCTCAATCCGTTTGACTTTCTTCCTAAAACGTCAGCTTAAATCCCAATTTTATGAGACGCCTGTGGTTATTCTCAAGTATCTCATTGTAGGGATTGTCATCGGCTCGGTTGGCATCAAAAAGACTAATTTGTTTTCGCTACAAGTCATAGCGTTAAAAGGCGAAACAGCAGAAATGTATAAATTTGAAAATAGCATGAATTCACACTGATTAGTCAAACAATACTTACGTTCCGTAGTTAATTAAAAAAATTGGATGATTTTAATGATAAATCGGGACATCCTAAAAATTTCTGTTGTTCGAAGAAGCTTCGGTTTTAATTTTTTAAGAAGCTTTACTTTCAATTAACGAAACTGACATAATTAAATTGATTAATACATAATACAGGGATTAATTCAATTATGGTTCCATTTATTGAAACTTGCGAATGAATTTGAGAAGTGTGTAATCCAGATCGTGATAATAAATAAAAGTAATACACTCTCATAAACAAACTCTCACTTTTGACGATTCAGCAATCCTTGAGTTATAGTTCTTGAGGATAATTTCTTCATTAAATCATATGATTTGTGACGCAACGCGAACTCTTAAATATGTGACGAAAATGTTTCCTCATCTCGAAACCTCATCGTAGTGCATTGTGGGAGATGCTAAATAGAATGATGAAACTCGAATGAATTCTAGACGACGAAGTGATGAAGTGAATCGACATAGTGATCAAGGAGTTGGTTCGTGCGAGGAAGATCTCGGGATCGAATCCCGTTTCGGGCATGGGTGTAATATATTTCTCTGTTCTGTCTTCTCTTTTTGCATTCTTCTTGTCTTTAAGATGCCTAAAATTTACTACTTCAGGCACTAAAATTTTTTTTTGTTTTGGTCAAAAATAGAATGATGAAATATTTCTTTAATTTTGACGAAAATCGTTTCCTCGAAGAAATGACGATAGTTATTTCGTCACTATGATGAAATGTTTACTTGGAGCATATGCCAGGCAGCGATTTCGTCAAAAACGAAGAAAGTTTTCGTGACATTTGAATACCCAATTTTTAGAATGTAAGTAATAATTTATTTTCTCATTTGTTTCGCATCTCGAAATCGGTGTTTAAATCTGCAAGGTAAGCAATATTTTACGAAATGTTGACGGACGCCTTAAGTACGATAAGCACTGAAAATACATTTGCAAGATTCACAGACAAACTCATTTTCTAAGTTTTATCAAAAGGAATATACGGAAGTGTAGCAACTGTCTCTTCCAATCAATTGTTTCAACATCCTTTGTTGAACAGTGCCTTACCAATCTTTCCAATTGGACAAGGGTCATAAAATAACAATTGGTGAAAAGCGCTGACAGTGGAAATTGGTAATGAATTTTTTATCGCATACGCAATTATGGGAGAGCGTTTTATCCGAGAAAACATCTGCCACTTTCAAACTTGTCAACATGCGTCCGTGAAAGTGGTGAGATATGCGAAAGGTCAAAAGCGAATCGGAGAAAACGTTTTCATTTTGATGAGTCGTTTATTGTTCCGTTTGAGAACGGTATTGTCTCTTGAAATGATTTGGCAATTCTCGAGATAGCCAAAATTGATGAGATAGTGTTGACATTCCGAACGATGGGCTGAAGTTTGAAAGTGTTTAGAAAGATGCATCATCTATAGTTTTCTACGACTGAAAAGTAATTTATCTTTTTCTAAATTTACTTTCGTTAATCATTTCAAATGGAATTAATTTCAACAGCGAGTGTTTTCTCATTGATTGTTTTTACAATAGCTGCAGTCTCTCATGTGTGATAATATCATAAGAAAGTAGCCATTTGTAAACTCCAGGTGTAAGTTAAGTGCGCAAAATAAAAAAACGATCCACCCTGAATATTTTTTGATCTAATGATCAGATCTTCACGTTCAAGGACTTAATGGTTCGTGGGGGTGACCTCAAATATGCTAATTACTAAGTGCAGACGATTTTTTAATTTACGAAATCAGACGCAAAACGTACTTCACCTGAATAAACATAACTTTTTCTCGACGGACTCGATTTTATGACCTCTAAAATATAGAGGATAGCCGTAATCTGGGAAATATAGTCCCAAAAGTCTCAATTCTAAAAAAAAAAAGAAAATAAAAAAAATTCGTATTATTTTAAAATTTGATTTCTCAGGACTGATTCGACTGATTTTGCTTAAATTCTGTATTTTGCCATGCAAAATTATATTCCTTAAAATGATGCCAGAATTTGTATACCTTACAGTTCAAAATTTTTTCGACCATTATAAAATAAAATAATAAAAAATAATAAATACTTACTGAAAGTTATTTTTTTCATGGAATTATGTTTGAATAAACGTATTTTATATAGTGTTCAAAATTGTTTTAATTTGCTTAAAAAGTTCTTGAGATATAAAGAAATACGCAAAAAGTTAAACTAACATTCAGAGGTCCAAACTTTGGAGCTCTTTCTTTACCAAACTATTGGGACCATATTTCCCAGATTGAGGCTACCCCTTATATTTTGGGGGTTAGAAATCTGAATCCGTCGAAAAAAAGGTATATTTATTCAGAGAGAGTATTTTCGTAGTATTTTTGTGTCTGATTAACTTAAAATATCGTCTGCACTTATAAACTAGTATATTTGAGGTCACCCCCTCGAGATTAGATTGAGTTCTAGAATGTGAAAATCCGATTATTAGGATCAAAAGTTATTTAGAGTGGTCCGTTTTTTTGACACACTTTACCCTTAATCTATCAAAGTGCTTCCCAATTTTTTTTCGACTGTAGGACATTTAACGATCGATTTTCTTTTGGCCGAACCTCGGGACTTAATAAGTCAATTCCGTTAGCAATCGTAAACATATTAACTAGCAAAAGACTATTAATTATTTTTAAAATGTGTAACAATCTAAATTTTATTGATTATTTTTAAAATATTTAGTGTATGAATGAAGAATGAAGTTTTTTCAACACATCGTTTCATCAAAATTGTCTTAATTAAGTTTTATGTTAGACAGATGAATTTGTTGGTCTAGTCTTGATTTGATTTTAATGTTTACATAAACTAAAAAAAATAAATAAATAGTTTCTGTTAAAATAAAAATGAAAGAGAACGGAAATAAAAGTTGAGAATGTTTATCAGTAAAACATACTGCTCCAATGTTGAATTTGCTAATTTTTATTTGATGCGAAATACAAATACAGTTTTTATATACGTATGCCCATTCGTAATTCATTCATTATATTGCAATTCGAAAAAAAAAACTTAGTTTCGAATTTGCTATCTACACGGAGCCCTAGTGTTCCGTGTAACACCATTTGGGATCTGATGCTTTACAATATTAGAATTTTCATTTCAAAATTATGGTAGAATACCCGGCAGCAGTCTGCTGATCCAATTAACCATAAAGTTTATGATAAAAAAAAATTATTCACCTTTACGGTTTTTTGACCATTTACAACTAGCATGGTCTCAAAACCACGAAAAAGAAATTTTACCGGACATTAGACATAGTTCATCAGCTTTATGGTGCTGCCCTCTATGCTTGAATGAGATGAGAGTATCGTATTCTAATAGCCCAGGGTCACAAATTGAGGATTTCAGGCCACTGAAAACTCTTCATGTAATGAAGGAAATCGAGTAAATATTATGATGACAATGCTGAGATTCGAACTCCTGTCTTGGAGATCATGAGATTGACTGATTAACCCTCTCAGATATAATATGTTCCCATCAGCAAGGAACAAAGTGTCTTCATTAAGTGGGCCTAGTTCCTGTGATAAAATTTTGGTTGTTTAACCGTATTAGGTAAAAGCAGTTAATAAACGGTTTTCTTCATCGTTAACAGTTTGAATACCATCTTATTTATATTTATGTGACTGTTTTATTGGAATATGGTAAAAAAACAATTAAATAAATTGTCATTTAATCATTTTTTCCCAGAAATTTCTAACAGTGTATCACATGAAAAAGTGACTCATTAATTATCCACAGCTACTTTCCATGACTCAAAAAGAAAAGTCTCAGAAAACTCCGGCCCACTTGTTCTCAAGAGAAACTATTCAGAAAACATAAAGTATAAGTTAAGAGAATGTTGCAGTTGGAATACCAAATAAATGTTATTTAAATATTTTAAAAACTTTACAGTTTTGGCACGTAGGAAATTGAAACAAGTTGAACTTAAAACGTCGAAACCCATTAAAATAAAAAAGCAGCATTAATTTGGTTTAAGTTAATTAAAGGCATGGTTAAAAATTTTGTGTAATTCTAAACGCATCAATCTTTCAAAAAATTTTTTTTTAAATTTTTTTCAAAAAAAGACATTTTTAA
Organism: Parasteatoda lunata; assembly: GCA_949128135.1. Taxonomy (NCBI): domain Eukaryota; kingdom Metazoa; phylum Arthropoda; class Arachnida; order Araneae; family Theridiidae; genus Parasteatoda; species Parasteatoda lunata. The sequence continues at coordinate 95,752,474 of OX421975.1, forward strand.
ATATTTTGATATTTATGAAAAGATTAGCTTAAAAGAACTTCATACTTTCCAAAATGGCTATTTTATACAATATTGGGAGGGGGATGGGAATTAATGGAGGGAGATGGGAATTAATGGAGGGAGATGTAGAAGAGTATAAGAAATATTAGTAATTACTTTATTTCCTTGATAAAAACTGGTTTGTTTCTAAAGTGTTTCTGATTAACAGATTTTGGTCAAGTCAGTCCTCAAAAACTGTGATATCAAACCAAACATAATAAATTTTTTTTTATAATTAAAGTGATAGCTCTTTTAATGAAATGAAGGGAAAATCTTTTTTTTTTTCATTTTTTATCTATAAAAGTATTTTAAATGAACGATTCCATAAAAAAAAAAATTTCATTTGTGTTGCATGAACTAAAATTCTCCGTTGTCGTTAATTTTATCAGAACTGATTGAAATTGGTTTTCGAAAAAACCATATCAAATATTAATAAAAAATCTTTTAAAAAAATGAAAATATCAAAATTTAAAAACAATTTCTCTTAAAATACATTGAAAATTCAGATCCATATTTATTTTCTGTCAAAAAGTATCGCTTATAAACTTTTGGAAATCAATTAATCATTTCATTACAATACATTTTGTCCTATTCTTTTTCTCATGCAGAATATTTAGATGAATATTTAGCAGGCTATTTCATCGAATGTTTAGTTTTCACTTAAATATTCAATATTTTAATTGTTCAATAAGAGATTTGAACTATGGCAGTTTTTAAGGTTTGTAATGAAATTATTAAAAAGAATCTTGAAGAAAACACTTCAGATTGCAAAAAGAGATAGAAAGTTAAATTTTCGTTAAAAAAAAGAATTTTTAAGTTTTTCTTTGGAATAAGAAGAATCGAAATTAGAATTTGGTTTAGAGTATAGCCCAAATTACTTGAACTGATATTTTAAAAGATTAACCTAAAGAATTCCTAAACATTACATGTTTTAATTTACTATTAATGTTATCCTTAGATTATTTTAAATGCTTAGATAAACAACAGAAACAATTTAAAACTTTTAGCTAAGAAGATTTACTATTCTTAGGACTAATCCTTTAATATGTAGCAACATATTCTTTTTTCGTATTTTTAAGCATGTCGTTATTCAAATAAAATGATTGGTAAAATAAAAAATATAAATTGAAATCGGATTTTAAGTTCATTTCACTTCACTTCAAGTCATTGGACTTTAATCGTAGTTATTACCATTCATTCGAAATATCGTTTGGAATAATGGAGTTATTTTATTCGAAGTAAGTAGTAATTATCGAATCTCCTGGGCATTTTATTCAATATGAGATTTTTTTTTATGTTGTCAATATTTTTTTAAATAGAGGAAATTTAAATTTGACGTAAACCTACGAAAAACAATAAGAAAACTAATGGATTGGGAAAAAGAATAAAATTAGATGCGGATAAAATTAGATTTTTGATCGAAAATGACTTTAATGATTATAGAGCTTGCTATATGCTTAGCAATGCTGTCTGTGAGCAAATTTAAACATCGATGTTCGCGTGGGAAAAAATTTAATGAAATAAGTTTTGAACAGAATTAATCAAACGTAAGTTATTTTTGTTTTTTAGAATTAAAAAAATTTTTTTTTCCTTTAAATCAAGATAATGATACATTAGAAAAAGGGTTCCTAAACCTTTTATTGTCTGCTATAGAAAATAAATGATAAGATCAATATAGATTTTGAATTCAAATGTAATTATTAAAAATTCACTGTCTTACATAAATGAAATATGAAATTAATGCTAGGATTTTATTACATCACCAATTGTGGTATGTAGGTAGCATAAGAAATGGACAAACAGAAAAAATTTTTGAATTTAATTTCAATATTTAATCATTAACTTCACGTTCAAAATAATTTTTTCATTATTCGTTGCGTATTCTAAAAAGTATAAATTAATTTTGCGTTGTTCTACAACTGTATAGATTTCTTGTATCTTAAGAGAAGCTAGAAGCAGTCAATGGATACGCCAACTAAACCTGAATTGCATACATTTTGAATTGATTGGCTTAGTTAATTAAACATTGAATATATGACTGGTTTTGTTAATTAAGTATATATATAATTTAATTAATTAAATATTATGATTTTTTTAAAAATATATTTTTGAAAAATTTTCTTTTTGAAATTATACCTTTAAAAGCAATTTTTTAGTAAGAACTTCTAAATTTAAAAATCACTTTATAAAATTTAAAGTTTAGCTATCATGCTTTTAAACAGATATTATTTAACAAAATTTGTTTTTATTCAATGTTATTTTCATGTAGAATAGATATTTTTTAAAAATTTAAAAATTCTTCTTTGATTCAGATACTTTGACTTTCCTATTCCGAATTTCTGTACTTAAAACAATTTAAAAACTGGTTAAAAATTTTTCAAAAATCAGATGGATATTTTTACATCATTAATTTAAATCTCTAGAGAATTTATAAGTTAATCAGGGTAGATAGAAACATGCTAACTAATGTTTTGCTTTCCAAAAGGGAGGTCACCATCATCTCCTCATCTTGATTGATCACCAAATTTACTCATAAAACACTTTGCACCAATATAAAAGTATATTTGGTATAAGTAATATTACAACTATACCAATTACAATGTCAGCGGCACTTATTACCAAAATTAAGCAATATACTATATTATGTTATGCGATTTCTCATACTTATCAATAAAGTTTAAATCTTTTAGAGGTTTGAGGGACCGACAAGAAATTTCAAAGGGAAACTAATTTTTTTGATCACCCTATTCCAAAAATTATATTAATCACCAAATCTACTCATAAAACACTTAGCAGCAATATAAAAGTATATTTGGTATAAGTAATATTACAACTATACCAATTACAATGTCAACGGTACTTATTACCAAAATTAAGCAATATACTATATTATGTTATGCGATTTCTCATACTTATCAATAAAGTTTAAATCTTTTAGAGGTTTGAGGGACCGACAAGAAATTTCAAAGGGAAACTAATTTTTTTGATCACCCTATTCCAAAAATTATATTAATCACCAAATCTACTCATAAAACACTTAGCAGCAATATAAAAGTATATTTGGTATAAGTAATATTACAACTATACCAATTACAATGTCAACGGTACTTATTACCAAAATTAAGCAATATACTATATTATGTTATGCGATTTCTCATACTTATCAATAAAGTTTAAATCTTTTAGAGGTTTGAGGGACCGACAAGAAATTACAAAGGAAAACTAATTTTTTTTATCACCCCATTCAAAAAATTATATTAATCACCAAATCTACTCATAAAACACTTAGCAGCAATATAAAAGTATATTTGGTATAAGTAATATTACAACTATACCAATTACAATGTCAACGGTACTTATTACCAAAATTAAGCAATATACTATATTATGTTATGCGATTTCTCATACTTATCAATAAAGTTTAAATCTTTTAGAGGTTTGAGGGACCGACAAGAAATTACAAAGGAAAACGTTTTGATCACCCTATTCCAAAAATTATGGTAATTAGTTTATAATTTATAACAATTATTTTTGACATTATATGCAAAAAATGTGCTAATTTTCGTAAACCTAACTTAAATATTTATAGAGATATGGATATTTAAAAGAAAAGAAACAAATTTTTTTTCTCTTATGTTTTTTTGCTATAACTTTAAAAATATTCAATAAGATTAGACAATGTTTTTGGAGCAATTTAAAGAGAATTACAAAATTTTTGCTTTAAAATTTGAGAAATTTTGTTTAAAACTGCGCAAGATATTCGAAATTAAAGTAATTCCTTTATACAGCGCATGCGCGTGAAAAATGTAAGTTCGTTATTTTTTTTAATTTGTAGGAAATCGTATTTGGCAACTAATAAAAAAAAATCCAATTTGAATATTTTAAAAATGTAATAAGTTTTAAGCAATTTTCTAAGTAGTTTTCGTACTTTTAAAAAGAAAGCTCAAAATGATAAATGGTTTTCCATAAATTTTCTTTTGTACTATTATGCATTAAATGGGTGAGTTTATTTTTGAGATATGGGACCAGAGAGATCCCATAAATACTTTTTGAGTTGTGAATAATTCATCGTTTGAATTATTACATCGTTTACATTATCCTAATAGAGTTCGTTTGTGTGTAATCGCACGCCGAATGGTGGCTAATCTCCCATCGCGAACGTATTTCATCGTTGAAATTTCGTCGCTTGAACGATATTTTTTGTTTTTATTGTCTTAATTAAGAATCAGAAATGCTAACCTACAGTTTAAACTGGATCGTTTTCAATAATAATTCAGGTGAATACCATAAATAAAAAGGGTAAAAAAAAATAAAATTAGACAACAACCATTTTGCCAATGGGTAATCACATTTTTTAAAATTTTTTTACTTCCTATAACTTATTCAGAATTTTGAATTTTTTACAGGAGTTATATATATATATATAAGCTTAAAGATAAACTTTATTTGAGTGCTAACATTTTTCTTAAATTTTCTGCTAAATATCTTATATAAGAGAAATTTTTTTCTCACAATAAAACTAAAATTAATTAATTAAATTTAATTATTGATTTAATACTTGATAAAACTGTATTAACATCAAGTCTCACCCACTACAAGTTTTAAAAAATGTATTTGAACTTGAGGGGATGAATAAAAATTATTTTATTAACGATTAAAAATTTGAATAAGATATATAAATATATATAGGGAGAGTGTGAACTAATAGTTGGAATTGAAAAAATTAAAAGGTTTTAAAGAATTAAAAAATGTATGAAGAAAATTAAAGTTCGAAGTAGTTGGAAATTAAAGGTAAAAAAATCGTAGTCAAAAATATAAAAAAAAGTACAGCTTTTTTTGTAGATTCGTTGTTCGAACTAAAATACCCAATAAATGGTAACTCCGTGATGATTTTTTTTTTCTTAATAGACGATGCTAATTAATTTTTCAATTAAAGCTATGTATTTATAGAGTAGGTTTAGCGACTAAAGACCTTAATTGTTGAAAGAATATAATAAAAAAATAGGCATTTGAGTTAGTAATCGACCAGACAAAGATTAATTGGTATAATTATCATGAAAATATTTGTGAGGGTAGAAGTTCTACATCGCCCACCCGGTGAACGCGACCTTGCTGTATACAATGAACACTGCAGTATACTTCCGTACCAATTAGAGAATACGGAATTAATCGATGACCTTTAAAGAATTTTCCCGCCCTTTCAAATTATATTGCCTGCAAATTATTTTACTAAAGAGATTTTTTTAACCGTTACGGTTACAGTCTAGAATAAGCAAAAATGCTCTAAACTTTTTTTTATTACTTTTTTATTTTTATACAAAAACTAAGAGAAACCAGACACATTTATAATTTTTTTAAATTATTAAAATTGTGTTTATTTTAATTAATTAAATTTTGAAATTTTTTAGTTTGAAAAAAAAATTTTTTTTCCAGGAAATCTATATAGTTTTTTTATATATTGTGCTTTTGGCTATGTAATAGGTTTAGACAAAACGTTAGCAAATTTTTTTATGAGACATTTAAAAAGAAACCTTAAGATTTTAAAATATGTATGTGTCTAGTTTATTGGAAAGATGAAATTTTAATTTATTTCGAATAAATTTATCTAAACTTATATTTGGTTTTAACATTTTTATATTTCTATTTTTTAAAAAAATTTCCAAGTTGAAAATGTTTATTCTGCGCTTTCATTGTCATTGAAAAAAATTAAAAAAATTTTTTTTCTAATTTTCTAAGGAAAAATTAAAGTAAAATACCTATAACATATGCAATTTTAAAATTTGTGTACCAATTTTTTTATTTTTTTAAAGATAATATAATTTTGAATTAAAAAAAGGTGATTAAAATTAAAGTCTGTATATTACTTAGTATATACTAACTAAGTATATAACTTAGTTAGTTACTCAGTATATACGGGTAAAACATTATCGAATCTTAATTTTCTTCCTAATTTTAAAAAGCAAAAGCTTAAGTTTTTAATTTGAAAGATAATGTTATTACTTAATTGTTTTTTTTAATTTTATTGAAAATTTCAAACGTTTTAATTTTTTATTTTTAAGATCTTCTTAATTTGTTGCACGTCAGCGATGTAAAATTATTTTTTTAGAATATTAAAATAAAATTTAGAATAAACATCAATTTTAAAGTTTCAAACGAATACTAATCTGTAATTCTTGGTCGCTTTCTTTACATAGTAATTATTGTTATTCTAATCGCATATAATGATATATTATATGCTATAACAGATCAGTAGACATTATAAAACGCTGTTGCAAGAAAAATAAAATATTGTAAACATCGCTGTAATATTTTTTTCTTCCCACACAGATTTCTTAAAGCAGTATATAACAACTAAAAAGTACAACAAATCTTTTTCCATCGATTGAGGATCTTTATAAGTATCTTCTCTTTTTAAAGATACTCAGCATTGCAACATTTTTAGAATATTTTTTCCTTTTTTAAAAGTTTTTTTAAAAAAACTGGAGACGTTTTCAATTAGGACTGACTTGTGATAGCTCTAATGATAATTGATTTTACTCTAGTTGATTAACTCTAATCACAGTTCAAATTTATTTAATATTCATTTCGGATTTTGTTTTTTTTTTAAATTTTGTTTACCTTATAGTGTAGTTATTACCCATACTCAAACATGGCGGTTAATCATACACCCAGAAAAAATTTCTAGTATAAACTTTAAGAATATGGTAAAGTTTACCTTGTTTCTGACTTTATGGGAATAGCAAAAAGCTCGGTAATTTTTACCGAATCGCTTTCGTAATGATTTTGGTAAAATTTGCTATATAATGTGTGATAAATTTGAAATTTTATCATGATACCTTAGAGCATGATCTTAAATACAGTTTCAGTTTTGTATTTTTTACTAAATACTACTTTAACTATAAGAACTATAATTTTGAAAACCAGAATTTCCGGTAAATCACGACTATATGAACGGAAAAATTATCAAATGAATAATAGTTTAAACATTTTAGTATTATTAAACAAAATTACTGCTTTTATGAGAAATGTCTATACTATAATGTAAGGTATTTTTTTTAATATTTTTTTTTCCGCGTATTTTGTATCCAGGAGATTAAAAATCTTATTCTTTATTGACTGATAAGGTCTGACAAAGCTAGAAAAGTTAAAGACTAGTTTGAATCATAAAGTAGTTTGAAGTTATTATTACACATTCTGTTTGTCTATTACTGTTTAACTGCTGAAAAGTACCATATTGCGGTACTTTTAAATACGTTAAACGGTATTTTATGTCAGTGAACGGTATTTGAATAACTTTACCAGCTTTTTCTTTAAAAAAAAAATTATATTTTTGTTAGCTAAATTAATTTAAGCTATTTTCGTGTGACCCCTTCGTGCCAATTATCATATACCTATTACTATTATCTTATTACTATTACTAATAATTATCATATACGCAGGTTTCTCAATTATCTTCCTGTTACCCTTAAAAATCAGTTACCATTTTCCTGTTACCCTTGGTGCAAAGTTTACGTATAACAGAAAATGGACGTTATTTACATTACTTCAGAAATTCGAAAAACATATAATAAAAGGCGTTTAAAATTAGGTGTACGTCGTCGTTAATAAAATTGACAGCAAAACAGCATCCATGACGATTATAGTCCTATGCCATGATAATTCAATTCATGAGGATGAAAATCCGACTCTGAGGATGAAGTGCCAGTTCTCTGAAATATTTTCTGTACATTTATACGTGCGTTTTCGAGAAATATACCAAATTACAGGGTTATTTAAATATATGGATTTAATTAATCTATATTTCACGAAATATAAATTGATCTAAACAATTTACATACAAAACGAAGAGAGACTAAAAAAATTTTTTTTATACCGTGTTGGCGGTGAAAGTTTGTTTGGGTTCGCCAACACGCAGATATTGTGTTAGATCATTAGTTGTGAAGAACTGTGTTGTTAGTTGACTATGCAGCAGAAATTACTTCGTTTTTTTTCTAAGTTACCATGACTTAAAAGTAGTATAATATATTTCAAGTTACTAAAATGTTAATAAAACGTTTAATTATTATATATTTTATAACGGTCGTTGAACAGCCGATTACGACTGCTAAGATTCAACTCCGTACTCTTAAAATTTTGAACCCAAACCAGAACACAAGGGAACTCCTGAATCTCCTGGATTAGGCGAAATTTGCTCTAGTGGAGGACTTGTTAATGGAATTAACCCGCATTTGCGTTACATGGAGTGGAAAATCACGAAAATCTCACACGATAAGCTTGACGTCAAGGGGACTCTAATCCACGATCCGTCTACCACTGAGGATATTTTATACCAGCATTGTGGTCGGTGCGAATCGGATGCGGAATTTGTATCGACCAGTTCGAGCAACACCTCCTAGAAAGGCGAGCAACACCTCCTAGGCCTCTGCACGGGTTACCATAAATATCCTTTAGTAGTCCAAACGTAATGACATATTTCGTATTTTCAACCACTGCGCAGCTTAGTACCCCGAACGTAATGGCATCTTTCTTATTTTTCATCAACTGCGCAGTTAACTTCGTCACATCGGACTACTAAATTGATCCGTGCTGAGGCCTTCCTTCTTCTAGGAGGTGTTGGTTCGAGCCCGGTTCACCTCATTGTAAGACGAATGCTTCATCCCCCAAGCCAGGACGGCTCAAAATGTTGAATTATTTGAACTACGTTTTTGAATTGGCAGAACTGAGTGAGAACTTTTGAGTTGAACTACGTTTTTAGTTGGAAAGAAGTGTTTCGGTTGATCGAGTGATTAGAGATCTCACACCATGGGACTTTTCTTTCCGGAGCTATGATAGATAAACTGTTTACATCACCTCTTAACCAACAATTCTAACCTGAGAAAGCTTGTGTGAGATGAATTTGCCTCACCACTTTTTGCTGTGAAGCAAAAAGGGACTTTGAAACTTACTTTTTTTATTAGTATATTTTAAACTAATTTACACTTCATTAAATACAAATGATTTAAATTTAGTCCATGTTTTTTAATAACCCTATTATTAATAAAATCTCAATAAATTTCTGATTAAAAAACCAGCTCAGCATGCGATTTTAATGCAGTTCATTTATTTCCATCGATTTAAAAAAAAAAGATTCTTAGATTTAATTTAAGTCTCAACTCATGATTATTTATGAAAGGATTATAGTAGTAAAATAGACGAGAATAATAGCAAGAAAAAAAAAGAAACTTATATTACTTTTGCATTAATGTTTCGAGGAAAGAAAAGGAAAAAAGAAGAAACAATTCAGAGAATGTCGAATCTCAGAAAATATATATAATTTTTTTTTCTTTTGTTTATTACTGCACAATACAATAAAAAAGGAAAGTCTTTTGGAATATTTTTATTGCAATATTTACGATCGGAAATTTCTTTTCTGTCGTTCTTTTTTTCTTCTTTTGAGTCACAGGATAAAACGAATGAATACCTCCGAAACAAAGTTATGATACGAAGGCATTAAATGTTAAGAACTCTCTTTTATTTTTTACACGTTGAGTTGAGGTTATTTTTGCTGAGAATCCCCCCCCCTCCCTTCCCAACTTATTTTAGATGATTTCTCGATATTTTTAAAATAGACAGAATCGGTTGTGGTCACTTTACTGGTTTTTGCGGATGCGTGACGATATAAAAGTCACAGACAGTGCCAAATTTATGGCTCCAACACCTCTTTTAAGTTCACATTTTCCCCTTTTTTATAGGATAGCTGGTGGGAAACGCATGTAAAATGTCGTGTCATTAAACTTTTATTTTTTCGCGTCTTTTTATGTTTCTCTCATTTTTTTTTCTTCTTCTTTAAACATACAGCAATTTTCGAATTTTATCTTTTAAAACTAAATCATTCTTGAAGTCACAAAACATAACCGTTTATTGAAAAATTCGGTTATTGGTTATGGGCAACGATTTACGAAAAAAAAAAATATTTGTTTATTTTGTCATCGTAAATCGACTATAGACTACAAAATTAACTTTTAATCTGACAATCTTATATATTTATAACAGTATCGTGGGGTATTTACTTATTTTATATGAATTTTAATAACTTTTGTTAAAAGGTGTAACACTACAACGGTTTCTATAAAATACTTTCAATTTAATGGTATACGGGCAATGATCCCTATTAGAATTTGCCCCCCGTATAATTCAAGCCAAGTAAATATTCTACTATGCAGGTAAAGTAACAGGCTAAATTTAATTAAGCTTACTTAATATACAGGTAAAGTAACAGGCTAAGTTTACTTAAGCTTAGTAAGGGTACATATTTGTAACATTAGTGTGGTATTTACATATTTTCTCTATTAGCTAAAATATCGTAAGAGGCTAACAGCTTACGGAAAATTTAGTTATTGGTTACGGGCAACAATTTAAAAAAAAAATTAGCCGCCTTGTAATTTTCCATAGTAAATAGGCGATAGGCTGAAAAATTACCTTTTAATTTGACAATTGTATACATTTATAACTTATTTTATAAAAAAATAGAACACATTTTAGCTATTTTTGTTGAAAGGTGTAACAATATTTCCTATAAAGATGCAACAACACACTACAACACTTTATATATGAAACTATAACACCTTCAATTTAATAGTTTACGGGCAATGATCTTTACTAGAACTCGCCTCTTTATGATTTTCGCCAAATAAACAGACTACTGGTTGCAAATTTCCTCATGTTTAGTAAAGGTAGATATTTGTAACATTAGAGTGGTATTTATCCATTTTCTCTATTAACTAAAATATCGTAAGAGGCTAGAGGCTTACGGAAAACTTGATCATTGGTTACGGACAACAATTTACAAAATAAATAAATAAATAATAAATAAAGCCACCGTTTGATTTGCCATTGTAAATAGGGTAAAGGCTGCAAAATTACCATTTAATTAAAAATTCGTATATATTATAACACTGTGGTGTGGTACTCGTATTTACTTATTCTTTAATAAAGAATTACAACTTTCACCTATTTTTGTTGAAATGAGTACCCACTATAGCACTAATTTAATGGCTTACGCACAATAATCTTCAATAGAATTTGTCTCTGTATAATTTTCGCCAAGTAAACAGGCTATATATATATTTTTTTTTCTATATTATATATATATATATATATATATATATATATATATATATATATATATATATATATATATATATATGTATGTATATTTTTTTTTCTTTCCTATATTATATATATATATATATATATATATATATATATATATATATATATATATATATATATATATATATATATATATATATGTATATATATATTTTTATTCTTTCCTATATTATATATATATATATATATATATATATATATATATATATATATGTAAGATTGGGTACACATTTCTAACATTTGTGTGATATTTACTCATTTCCTCTATTAACTAAAATAAAATGAGGTGCGCCGTTTTTGTTTTGAGAGTTCAACTTTACGCTGCTAAAATAATATATTAAAATAATATATAACTTTATATTATTATAGTTGCCGGCCAGGTGGCGGAGCGGTTAGCGCGCCTGACTGCTGGTTCGAATCCCGTTCTAGGCATGGATGTTTCTCTCTCTCTTTGTGCTGTCCTGTGTTGTGTGTGATGTGTGAATGTGGCCCACCCTATAAACGAGTTTGTGGCAGTGTGGCGTGGGCAATGTTGCTCGCCTCCGTCACTTTGGTTCACAGGTGCCCACTGGGCAACGCGAAATGAGAAGCAATTCTAGCGTCTTCATAGGCAAAGATTCAAATTCAGTGCCTGCCATTGGAAAAAAAAAATCTTATTTTATTTGATAACCGTTGTTGAACAGCGGACTCAGTTTTGATTTTACGTTTCAAAACCATAACTGCCAACTGTAATGAATTTCATACTAATATCATATTAAATCTGATTGACATTGAAAAAAATGATATTTTTTTTAGAAAATACATTTTAATTATATACCTAGTCATTTTAACGTGTTTTAAATTATATACTGAAAAAACTGCACATATTTTTTTATATTCATTTTTCAACTTTGGTTTTTGGCGATTTTGGTGGTTTAAACTGGTTTGGACATTTCTCTTGTCTTTTTCTCAGTCTAAGGTTATCTTTGATGTTAGAAAAAACTCCGTAAGTGCAAAGTCACGCATGCTTTAGGTATTAAAATAGTGTCATAATTAAATATTCAAAAAGAAGTTAATATTATTCCTAAAAGCATAAAAAATTGTTTCACTTATTCATTTTAAAATAATAACTATAATCGAGATTAAATAACATCTGATTCTCTTGAAATTATTAAAAAAAAAATTTTTAAACGTTCGCATTCATATTTCGTGTTCAAGGTAATAATTATTTTCTCACGCTCATTTTTTGTTTTCTCCGGAAATAATATTTTTAAATAATGACGCAAATAGTTTTTATATACTACTTTAATTTTATTGTCAGACAATGATTTGTAAATAAATGCTGTCTTAGAACCAGGGTTTCATGGTTTTAATTTTAGTTAGCTTCAGATTGTTTTTTACAATATTTTGTTTAGAAAGATTTAGTAAAAATCTAGAAAGTTATTTAAACATTTCTGGGTAATAGTCCACACTATAGAAAAATAAACTTCGTTGCTACAAATTCAACACGAAGTAAATATGCTATTTTAAAGGAGATTTCTAACAAGATGCTATTTTTATTAAAGCTAAGTTAATAGTAGCTGGCTTATTTTTATTATTAAAAAATACATAAGCGCTGTTACGCGAATGTTTTGATTTCCTCTTAGGGATTCAGAAGACAATGTATCAATAATGCTAAAACTGATCTTTTTCCTTGTACCTTTACTAAGAAACTACTTAAGATATCACTTTTGAATTTTTCGGAGATATTTGAGATTATATCAGTTGATAACGTTTTAGCGTTAAAAGGAATAAAGGTACATCGAAAAAGGCCATTAGTTTTATACTCTGTCTCAAGTTAAGAAAAAACATTATCCTAATAGAGTTCGTTTGTGTGTAATCGCACGTCGAATGGTGGCTAAACTCCCATCGCGAACGTATTTCAACGTCGCCAAATCTTAACACAATCTTGCACAGTTTCCTTTTTGTTTGTTCATCAAAATATGTAGCCAAGTCTACGATTCTAGTAAGTCTACGAAACTATAATAATTTTTTTAATAATTTAACGATGTGTATCGTGAAAGATAACACGAATTAAATATCTGTCTGATGTGTTTAACTTTTAAAAGCTTTTATATTGTTTTCTTGAAAACATATTTGTATAATTTGATAATGGAATGAAACGGAACTATATGCAGTCACGGATGATTACTTAAATCCTATACCGCAATGGTCTTGACTTAACTTGCAACGGAATGTAGCATTATAGATATATGCCCGATCGACTCTCCCTAAAGAATAGGAGTTGTGCGCACCTTGCAATTTACTTTGACTTTTCAAAAAAAAAAAAAATTTAAATTTTTATTTTTTAAACATTAAATTTAATTTCAAACCCGAAGACAACCTCAATTTAAGGTTATTATATAGAATGTTGTTTTCCAAGGTTTTGGATAAGGGTAATATGCGCAGAATAGAACAGATTGTCACGGATCTTGTTTTAGGATTAGAAGATCACGTAAACCGCAGGAAAAACCGTTTTAGGTTTACATTAAAAGCTTTTTGTTGAGTGAAAATAAACCCTATTTTGTTATCTGGGATTAATATCAAGGAAGATGGGATTAAAAAATCCAGTCCTGTTTGATTGATGGATAAAGGAACAAAAAATCTGATAAACCGTAATTTTTACGGTAATAATTACAGTAAAACCACTGAATCACTCTAAATAAATACTACTGTAAAAATTACGATATAATATTTTACAGTAAAAATGAATTTTGCGGATGATGCACCCAAAGTGCCGGTCTCTTTGTACCGTAATTTGAGAGTAAATTTCGAAGTTTTTATTTTACGTTTTCAATTGTGATTTATCAGATTTTGTTTTTTCTTCGCGTAAAAATTAATTTGCTACCCTTAATGTGTATCATATTTGGTCTTTAATTCTGATAAGAATTCTAATTACCCATATTAAGTGTGATGATTATGAAACAGTTTGCATGTATGATAAAACTATTTTTAAACTAGAGTACTCCCCCCCTTCCGTGCTTGCTGCACTCTCTAACGCAGTACACTTTTCATTTAGTGTGATTCTATATATAATATATACACAGAATAGTATTTAATGTAGTGCAATTCTATATATTCTATATATTTTGATTTATAGTCATAACTAAAAAAAATTGTTTTATTTTATGTTCAACGAGTAATATATTCCCTCTTAATATCTAGCTTGTGATTGTTTCATAATATTTTTTGGTCACAACTAACGAATTTGCTTTCTTTTATATTCAACAAGTACTATGTTCTTTTCCTAATATTTACCTTGTGACTGTTTTATAATAAATGTTCCAGTCCAGTTACTGCATTTTCAATTTGAATTTTTAGTATAACTTCTATTAAAAATTTTATTAATTAACAAGGTATATATAAAAAACCACATGAATTATATGAAAAAAAATATAAATTATAAATATCTCAGATTTGGAAAAAAAAAGTAAAAAATGAATTTTTATTTTAATAAATATTTATTTTGACCAGGAACTTTTGTATCATACCTTGTATCAATTCAATCAAACTATTTATACGTCAAAACTGCTGAAGGTCATCACCTTCACACAATGAATCAAAACCAAACCCTTGCTGATTTGATTGCTCTGTTAAATTATATCTAGTTCAGTAAAAAATCCAATAACAACCTTATCGGTCAACCCCACCCAATATAACAATTGAAATTAATAATTCAAGGGTAATACTCTTCATTCTGGTTCAGTGATGAAAAGCTGACAGACCTCAGTTAACTTGTCTGACCGAGTTGATGTCGTGGGGAGACCGGAACGACAGGGACGGAGATAGACGGGTCACTTGTGGGCCGAGGGTCTGTCTGTAGGAGGGCGCCAAAGAGGAGAGGTGTGGGCAGTAACAAAGTGCGTTGTACTTTGCTGATAAACTTCATGCAAAAAAACTTTTGGATTGCTTTATTTTTTATCATTCGAATTAGCGCACCCTAGCTTTCTTGGAGAGATAAGAAATGGGTGGATAATGTGATTTACTGTGGTTTTCTTGGGAAATAATAAATTTTTCAACACCGTATGGTGATAAATCTGGTTCTCATTGAAGGTTTAATCTGAGGGAAATAATTATAACTGTTTAGAAAATAAAGGATAAACGCCTTATTATAAAAGCTAAACTTCAAAAAATACGTCAAAAACTTCTATTAAACGGTTAAATAGTAAAGCATTAAAAATGAATTTAAGCATGTGCATTGGACTCTTTTGGCTTTGCGATATCGTATTTTCATAGCAGCAAACACAAAAAGGAAAAAAAAAATAGTTTATTTTAGAGTACAAAAAAAATCTTATGCAAACTATAGAACAATAAATGAAAATTCAATATCCGGGACATTTTCTTATCGATAAGGGTAAATTAAATCCAAAAAATTCCATAACATTAGTAAAAGCAAAGGTAAAATGTATATAGCTAAATATAGAAAAAAAATAAAATTCTGCTCTTTTTTTTTGTTTTGAAAGAATGACTTAGTTCATTACAGTGAAGAAATACAATTTATCTTTATTTTTTGAACTCACCTTTTTACTATCCTTATTATATTATTTAGTTGTACTTTTTGCTTAAATTCTCAAGAAGAAATGCTAAGCTAAGTAAAACAAATGCAAATTTTTTTAAAAATTTTTTTCCCATCATTCAGAAAATTTTTAAATTTTATTATTAAATATTATTTCAGAAAATTTTTAAATTTTATGAAAATTAGTCAAATTTGAGATGAGTCAAATTTGAGAAACTTAGAAAAACTTTCAAAATCCAGTAGTTTAACGAAAAATTCAGTTAAAAAGGCATTTAGAGACTTTTAAAACCGCAAATATCGACAAAGTACCGATATTTTATAACTTATCGCATTATATATATATATATATATATATATTCAATCTATCTAATTTTTATTAATTTTTTAATGGAAAGCATTTTCTATTCCAGATTGAAGAAAAGACATTCTTCAATCTGGAAAAAAAACAATTAAAACATTTAAAAAAAAGCAATGACTATTAATAAATAAACATAAGGCTTTGCCTTATGATTTATTTTGGTTTTTTTTAGCCAAAATTATGTTGTTTTCTTGTAACCAGAAATGTTATTACAGTGTCAAAAAACTGCCCATATTTTACATATCACGATTTATATATTTTTGTCGAATCCATCTCATTTGTATAAATTTTTTCCTGGAAAACGTTTTCTTTGCCAGATTGAAGAAAAAACATTATTAATATATATATTTTTAAAAAAATAGCAATGACTAATAATAAAGTAACATAAGGCCTTCTGATTTATTTTAGTTATGCGGTTTTATTGACCAGAATTAAGTTTTTTTTTTGTTTTACCAGAAAAGTCATTACGGAAAGTTTACTACAATTTTCTTTTTATGTGTGGCCACACATAATAAAAATATTATTCATTTGCATTCAAAAACAAGTAGGAAATAAAAACAATTCGTAAAAACATTATCACTTATTTAACATTAGCCAAGACGTTTTGTTATATATACTGAGGGTGTTTTTATATTGTGCATTACAACACGAGAAATTACCTAGTTGTAGTTTTAACAATTGTATTCTTTTATTGCAAAACACTAAGAACAAGATTTATTTTGTAAAACACGCAAGTCAAACGGTCCATCCATTCTCTTTTTAAACAGTGAATATTTAGCAGTGAATATATATATATATATATATATATATATATATATATATATATATCAGCCTTTTAATGATGTGTATATCAGCCAACCCAATTAGGGTTTACGACTATTAATGTTCAACTCCGTAGCCTTATAATTTTGAACTCAATCATCCAAGTGGCAAGGGAGCTCCTGGATCAAGTATCGGAAGAAATTTGACTTCGTGCAGGACTTTTTTATGGAACTAACCCGAATTTTTGTTATATGGAGAGAAAAACTACGAAAACTTCCAAAGGTTAGCCTGACGGCAGCGGGTTTCGAACACCTGACCCGTCTATCTATCTGATAATACTTTACGTCAGCACTGTGGTAGGTTTTAGCCGGGTGCGGAATTCATATTTACCAGCTGTTGCTGGGATTTGAATCCGATTCACTCCATTGCGAGGCATTCATTCAGAGGCGAACGCTACATCTGCTAAGCTACTACTGCTCAACTTTAAAAATGGTAAATTTTGAATTGTCCAATGTAAGATTATTTTCTTACGCCCAGCCAATTTCGATCCAGTATAGCGTAACTAACAGTGCAAACGCGTCTCTATATTTCAGAAAGAACGTGCCATAAAATGATCCCTCTATACTCTATTTACGCTTTTATTTTCATATTTTGTAATGTGGCACACGTAGTGCCAAATTATTGTAAATCATGCCGATAAGTATAAGTGCATTTGAATTCGCTCCTCACTTAATATATTTTATTTTTTGTGTTTTATTCTGTATTTTCTTGAATTTTTATTCCCCAATATTTGCTTAGTATGTTTCATTTTGCATTTTTTGCTTAGTTAGTTCTACTTTTGTTTCAAATTTATTGGTGCTCCTCTCACTATTGCATTGATATATTTTGCTTTGGCTATATTTTTACAATGTTAGAAAGTACTCTTTTTTGCGTATATAATCGCGTAAGCTGATGACGAGATTATATCTTTTCTGTAATTTGTTTTCAGGATTTTTTATTTTAATTTAAATTTTTAAATAACTTCTTTTAAATATTTTATTTCTTAACAATTTATATATATATATATATATATATATATTATTATATACCTGTTTGCGTGATTGATGAGGTAGGAAGAAATAAGATGAGGCATGAAGACGTTTGCTTACCTCTGATTTCAAATTCATCATTGTTTGCTAATTTCATTGTCAAAAATGTTCCTGTTTAAAATTGCAAAACAAAAAATATATGCTTTAAAAAAGTGACTTAAAGATAACATTTTTAGATAGCAGGTTTTTGGGCTGCGATCTATATTATGTGTTTTGAAAGGGTGTAAACAGGTTTAATGTCTCCGAGAATTTAAAATCTAATTATGTTCTTTGTTAATAAACAAAATAAAGTTATCTTAAAATAAAAAAAATCGTGAGTGCGTGATGAAATTTATACCCACTCTCTATTGCAAAATTGGTTAACAACTTAAACTGAGTTGAGTTTAAAGAAATTAGACAATTTGAAAGTTGTTATTTTTCGGAAACTGGAATAATAGAAAAATAATACTAATGTTTGAAGTGATTTTTAAGTGTTAATAATACATAAAAGAAAAGTTCTGATGAAATTATCATGCTGTATAATATTGACAACAATTTTTTTTTAATAAAACCAATATACGGTATTAAAACCATTTATTAATATTTCCATTCATTTGTAAACGGTTTATCGGAAATTCTAATTTTCAAAATTATAGTTTTATTTATACATATTTAGTAAACAATACAATCCTGAAAAGTAAATTTAATTGAAGAAATGATTTTACTGTCGTGCTCAAAAGTATCAGGACACCCAGTTTTATCACATATTACAAACCATAATTTATTGTTAGTTTTGCCAATATTATTATCTAAAGCACTCTTTTCGTATCCCTCTATATTATTTTATTTTATAACTGTCGTTGAACAGCCGACTAATTTTGGGTTTACGGCTACCAATGTTGTAATAATTTCCATGTTCATGAACTCTTGCATTATGTATCGGGGGAAATTTGAGGGGTCTTTTTGATGGAATTAACCCGCTTTTGCGTTACATATACAGAAGAAAACCACGATAACTTCCCACGGTTAGCCTAACGGCAAGGGGACTCTCACCCATGACCCGTCTACTATTGAGGATATTTTACATTAGCACTGCTGTCGGTGCGAGAAGGGTTTGGAATTCGTATCCACCAGTCATCGCTGGGATTCGAACCCGGTTCACCTCATTGGTATCCACAGTATTATTGCAAATATTCAATTCAATTATAAAATTTTATTTAAGTAACTAACGAAATTTAAACTCATTTTAAAAAAAAAAAATGAGCTTAATCGGTAAGCCAATACACATGATGGATGAAAAACAAACGAAGAGAACTTAAAACAAACAAAGTTAATCATTATGTTTGGATTAGATTTAACGCACTAAAGTTCTCGCTTCCATATATCTTGATGGTGAACTCATAATGTTTTCGTAGATGAATTAGATATTATGATTCTTATAAAATTTATCTCCGCTTTTCAGCAGTAATGATGGTTAAATAAACAAACACCTGTCTGATTAGAGAGTGGATAAAATTCCAGTGTTATCCCACACTCAATTTATTTTAAAGTACGTATTATTCCGTAAAGGGTGTTTTTCAAAAGTTGAGTTGTTACATGAAATTACGATTTGTAGCGTTATGTCATGTGTGAACATTATGCTATTTTTTAAAGACTCTTTTGCGTTTGTATTTAGTTGTAATGTGTTGTTAAGACAAATTTATTTATTACACTTCAAATAGAAATTTTTAAATGTTTTTACTATTACTTTAAAAAGAAAACATTAATTTTTTTATAGCGCTCGAAAAATCTGAAACACATGCCTGAGCATGTTTGTTTACAAAATTAAAGCATTTTTTTTTTCTAATGTACATTTTATTTTATTTAATTACCGTCGTTGAACAGCCGCCGCAATTTTTCGGGTTTACGGCTACTAATGTTCAACTCAATGTTCGACTACTAATGTTGTTCTATTTAATGTACTTATGACAACTAATGTCCGACTCTAATGTTCTTGGGTTCAAAGTGTGCCTTGGAAATTTGAATCCAATCTAATAGACAAGGGAGCTATTGGCTCAAGTATTGGGAGAAATATGCCTTATTGGAGAACTTTTTAATGGAACTAATCCGCAATGGAGAAAAAAACCACAAAATCTTCCCATGGTTAGCCTAATGGCAAGGGGACTCTAGCTCATGATCCATCTACCACTGAGGATATTTTACGTCAGCACTGCGGTCCGTGCAAGTCGGGTCCGGAATTCGAATCGACCAGTCATCGCTGGGATTCTAACCCGGTTCATCTCATTGTAAAGCGAACGCCCTACCAGGGCTCTTGTTTATAGGTTGAATTCTTACTACCTCATTATAATTGGCAAACATTAAGAAATATTAATTGATTTTAATAACTTTTATCCAGGTGAAAAAAAATCTCGTCAATTTGGTAATTTATAAAATTATAAATAATTTTAAAATCATTATTTTAATTGAAATTAGTCCATTCTTAAATCACAAATAAATCTTTCAAGTAATCTATATATATAAAAGTGAATGTGTGTCTGTCTGTCACCTATAGACTCCTAAACCATCCGACAGAGAGCTGTGAAACTTGGCATACAGATAGTTCAAAGCACGAGGAAGGTTTATGTCGACATTAGAACATTCTGCGACAAACCGTTCCAGTGATATCAGCGAAAATCGAAATGGAATTTTCTGATTGGTTAAAAGTTAGCCATTGTTTTAAATTTTGCTATAAGCGATTCAGTTTTCAAATATCTTGAAGATAACAACAGTGATATTATCTATCTTATAGCTCTATTCATTTAGAAAAGTAAATTACATATATTTCAATATTTAATTATAACTCGCGCAAGTTTCTTTATGTCAGGTGAGCACAAGCACGTAAAATCAACGAGAATTGATTTCGTAATTATTAGTCGCACCACGGATTTAGTATTTTGAAAACTGTTTAATAAAAATGAAGGTAAAAGCAAATTTCATTCAAATTGCACGTTTTCAATAATTATTTATATTATGCAATTTTAGGTTAGCACAATTAAATATAGTTTTTGAAGGTTTCATTGCTGACAGTTGTCATTTGAAAACTATTAGAATGTTTATTATTACAACGTTTTCGAATTCACATTCATTTTATTTCCTTCATTTAAAAAAGAAATTTTTGTTTTTAATTTTATCATTTTTATATTTCTTATTTAATTTATTTCATTTTTATTGCTTATTATTTAAAATAAATATGTGAATTTTAGATTCAGAAAATTTGCGGCCACTGTCAACTTTTACATTTCTTTTTGTTTGAGAGAGAATATTTGCAAAAATATGCCGCCTAAACGAATCGTTTTTAGTCAATCAACATCTCAAGCAAGCAAAAAGAGAGCTACCCGTGTTTCAGAAACATTGGAGTAACGGAAAAAAAGACTTGAAACTAATCGAGAACACAATGCTTTAGCCCGTTCCTTAAAAACGTCTGAGCAACAGGAAAGAAAACTGTTAACAAATCAACTACGCACTACTCAAGCCCGTTCGTGGGAAATATCAGAACAACGGGAAAGAAGACTGTTAACGAATCAACTACGCGCTACTCAAGCCCGTTCGTCGGAAACATCAGAGCAACGGGAAAGAAGACTGTTAACAAATCAACTACGCGCTACTCAAGCTGTTCGTCGAAAACATCAGAGCAACGGGAAAGAAGACTGTTAACAAATCAACTACGCACTACTAAAGCCCGTTCGTAGGAAACATCAGAGCAACGGGAAAGAAGACTGTTAACAAATCAACTACGCGCTACTCAAGCTGTTCGTCGAAAACATCAGAGCAACGGGAAAGAAGACTGTTAATGAATCAACTACGCACTGCTCAAGCCCGTTCGTTGGAAATATCAGAGCAACGGGATGCAAGAAGTAAAATCAATCAAGAACGCACTTCGCTGCCAATACTCTGATTTGAATCTCAGTACATTTCACTATGAACCGACAACCAACTATAGTCTTCACCTAAGCGTCATCATCGGAAAAATTGATCAATTATGTATGTTTTGTAGTGCTCTAAAATTTAAGAATGAAACAGCTGGAATTTGCTCTTCTAGAGGCAAAGTGAAACTACCCGATTTAACGTCGCCCGCCGAGCTATTATCAACGTTGTTATCGGGTCAAGCCAACACCTCCTAGAAGAAGGAAGGCCTCAGCACGGATAAATTTCGTAGTCCGATATGACGAAGTTAACTGCGCATTTGTTGAAAAATAAGAAAGATGTCTCTACGTTCGGGGTACTAAGCTGCGCAGTGGTTGAAAATACGAAATATGTCATTACGTTTGGACTACTAAAGTATATTTTTGGTAACCCGTGCTGAGGCCTACTCTTTCTAGGAGGTGTTGCTCAAGCAAGATAATCGAAACTTTTCTTGGCGAAAAAATGTCGGTACATTCGTGTTTCCAAATGACTTCATTCGGTGCTATAAGTATCGGTGCGCATATGGGCAGCCCGAGTTATTTATTACATTCACATGCAATCCTGCTTGAGCTAAAATTAAAGATCTTTTGTAACCTAGGCAAACATCATCAGATCTTCATGATGCATTACCGCACGTGAGTTAAAACAAGTATTAAGCTCTATACTTGGTTTTATTGCAAAGCGTCATGTTTTTGGAGAGACACGGTGTTTGATGTATTTTATGTAATGGCAAAAAAAAGAAGAAAAAAAGAAAAAAAAGGAAAGAGAATTGCCACATGATTTGGCTTATTGAAAAAATCACACCATGACAAATTGGCCAGCTCATATCAACAGAAATACCTGATGTCGCCATTGATTCAAACTTTTTTCAGATCATCAGCAAAAATATGTTTCATGGTCCGCGTGCATCACCATACATGTCTGTTTGAAAATGCACCAGCGATATCCTAGAGAATTAACTGTTGAGACTATCACTGGTTTTTAAATAAAATTCTCATTTCAAATCATAATCGCAAATCTCATTTACACACTTAAATACAAAATTAAAATTCAAACTGAAAGCGTTGCAACGCACGCAGGGTACAGCTAGTCTATATATATAAAAGTGAATGTGTGTCTGTCTGTCACCTATAGACTCCTAAACCATCCGACAGAAAGCTATGAAACTTGGCATACAGATAGTTCAAAGCACGAGGAAGGTTTCTGTCGACATTAGAACATTCTGCGACAAACCGTTCCAGCGGTATCAGCGAAAATCGAAATGGAATTTTCTGATTGGTTAAAAGTTAGCTTTTGTTTTAAATTTTGCTATAAACGATTCAGTTTTCAAATATCTTGAAGATAACAACAGTGATATTTTCTATCTTATGGCTCTATTCATTTAGAAAAGTAAATTACATATATTTTAATATTTAATTATAATTCGAGCAAGTTTCTTTATGTCAGGTGAGCACAAGCACGTAAAATCAACGAGAATAGATTTCGTAATTATTACTCGTATCACGGATTTAGCAATGTAACAACTGTTAGCAATGAAACCTTCAAAAAATATATTTAATTGTGCTAACCTAAAATTGCATACTAAATATAAATAAGTTTTGAAAACGTGCAATTTGAATGAAAGTTGCTTTTATTTTTATTAAACAGTTTTCACAATTCTCAGTGTATCTTGTTGGCGTACAAAATTTAGATTTATTGTTAAATCACGAATTTATATTTTGGCTAGAGTATACAATTTAGATTTCTCACTAGTTTGCAAAATTGAGATTTTTTGTTAAAAGTACAAAATTTAGATTTCTCGTTAAACTATGAAGTTTAGATTTTAGCTAGTGTACAAAATTGAGATTTCTTGTTGTCAAATAATTCATAAAAAAAAATTACATGAGACATTTTTACCAAAGTAATTTATAAGAAAAATAAAAAAAAACTATTACATATATAACTTCCTTTAAATTTTTTAAATTTGAAATTTTATCAAAAAAATTATTTTTAAAAAATTACAAAATTTTAATTTGAATTTTAAATTACAAAACTTTTTAATTTTTCAATTTAATTTTGAAATTTTAAAATATTGTTAAAAATTTTATTTTAAATTTTGATTTAAAATTTTTTTTTAATAATCCATATTAATGAAATAAAAAAAAATAACATCCAGTATTTTTTATTTTTAAATGTACATTTCTTATAAAAAAATTTATTTAAATTTAAAAATAATAATTTATAAATTGTATAAAGCAAAATAGATATCAACCATTTTAGAATAGAAAAGTTTGAGATAAAATGCAATCGCTCAGCTAGGATTTGCACCCGGACCTTTCCGCTGGAAGGTGGACTGTCTAACCATTATGCTATAATTACACATCAGCTGAAACGCTTTTGTTGCTTTAAAAATAAATTAACGGAAAATTTAATGAAGCATGTTTTACACTAAGGGCATATCTGGAAACTAATTTGTTCCCTATCTAAGGTTTATAAGCATGCTCTTTATTTATAATGCTTAAGTTAGTTTTAATAGTTATTTTCGAGACGCGTTCTGTCTCGTATCAAATTGGAACAGTAGATACAACCTTTGAGTCTGCGATTAGTTTCTATGGCTGTGTATATACCCTCTCAGTCATGAATGTCTTAGATTTGATAATTCTGCAGTCCTTGAGCTGTATTTCATCCATTTGGAGAATCATTTCGTCACGAAATTACGCGATTTGTGAAAAAACGCGAACTATAAAATCTATGACGAAAATGTTTGCAACTGTTACTCATGACTGTTAGGTCAAGTTCAGCCAATCTAAGGCTGTCTACTTTTATATTGAAATTAGCGCAAAACTTCAAGATGGAGAAAAGCCACAGTTTTGTGAAAAGGAAAATTTTAATGTTTGAAAACTTACTCCATTGCTGTATTACCTAGGATCAAAAAAATTTGCAAAAAAGGAGAATAAGGCAGTGATTTTGATAATTTTCATCTAGGTGGGAAAATGTCGCCAAATTGGTGATTTTTAAAAAAGTTTAATAAATTTTTAAATAGTTATATTTGTCTGCTCGAAACTCCAGATAATTTTTCATGGCAAGATTATATATAGTTTAAAATCATCGCATTGCTTCAAATGTACAGTACTTGAACTACGGCTCTTTTATTTTCCTTGGCCACAGATATTCGAAAAACAGCAGTAACAAGAGGTTGTTTTCAAGTTTATTCTTCATGCGTGATAGTCATTTTCATTTGAATTTAAATTGTATAGCCCTGACTGATTACAAGTTTCAAAGGCATAAGTGTGAAGGAAAAAAAAAGCTTTTGTGAAGTTTAAGTTGATATAGTTATATATATAGTTTAAAATCATCGCATTGCTTCAAGTGTGAGGCACTTAAACTATGTCTTTTTTGCATTCCTTGGTAATCCTTATCGTAACTTATTATACCTTATCGCAGTGCATTGAGAGAGACTGTTAACTTAAATTACGAAACTTGAATTAAAACTAGACGATGGGAAATAAATCAGCGATAAAGCTGACCGACTGTATGGTGGTCAAGGAGTTGGCCTCGTTCCAGGAAGATCACCAGTTAGAATTCCTCGTCCGGCATGGGTGTAATTTATCTCGCTGCTCTGTTAGTTTTTTTTAATGTTATTTGGGGGACATTGATCTACCTAAATTGTACATACGATGAAGTTATTATTAGAAAAGTTGGATTCATTAGACGTTTTAAGATTTTTTTTCGGGAAAAAAAAAATGTAATGACGAAATATTCTTTAATTTTAGTGAAATTCATTCCCTTGGAGAAATGAATAGTTATTTCATGACTTAGATGAAAGTTTTGCTAGGAGCATATACCAGGAAACGGTTTTGTCAAAAACGAAACGAATCGAGGAAAATTTTGCAGTGTAGAAATGATAATAAGCTTATTTGTACAGTTCTTAGAAATATTCTAGATTTTACAAAAGAGTCTTTAGGTGATAGCCGGAGGTATAAAAACATCCGATATGAACAGCTCAAATATATTATTCTTCCAACTAAAGTGTCAGACTCGTCAAAATTAATTTTTCTAAGACTTCATCGCTATTCACCGACGTGAAACGAAAGGCAATTTCGGTAAAACTGAAAAGAAATCGTTCTAATCTCTGCAAAGTTTACAATCTATAACGATGCTAAATAGTAGTTTTCTCTAACACAGATCTTAATCAAACAATCTTTTATAACCACAAGGGAATCGAACACTCAGTTGAAAAATATTTGATCACCCATATCTAAAAAGCCAATCAAAAGAAGAGATTGGCCATAAAAACTCATACAATTTTCATCACTTTCACTTAAAATTCGAGTTTTTATTTGCCTCTAAGCTGAAACAGAAAGGATGGAATAACTGCATCTTTCTGGTCATTGAGTATAAGTGAGATGACCGGGAAAAAATTCCGTAAAATATTTGTCGTTCATAAATGCATTGCATGCTATCCTAAAGTATTTGTAAACAAGGAAAATGATATGCTGAAAGGGTTTAAACTGGCAAAAAAGTATGGGAAAACGAAAAAACATGTTATAATATATTGATATTCTATAGGTGATTTCCTTTGTTAGGTAATGGATGCCTATTATCAGTAGCGGTTCGTTGCGCATGGAGAAATCAATTTAACTGCTATTGACGTTTCTTGTTTAGAAAGTGGTGTTTTTTTGTTTATTGCTTAAATATTCTGGTAGAGACTAGGAATTTATAGCTGAAAGCATTTTTGCATGCATAAAAACATTATAGTATATAAATATTCAGAGGAAAATGTGTGAAAGACAGAATTGGGCAGACAAAATGTAACTGACCAACAGCTTTTTAGTCGTCAAAATTCTAGAAGCGCAAGGAGAAAAAAATCTAGTGAAATTACCTCACAATATGTTTATGAAATTTATGGTAAAAAAAAACGCATTTCATTTAATAAAAGTCAAAAACATTTTGAAACCTAAAGTATAGAAATTTTTACATTATTTTTAAGAATGTAACTTTATATGGCAAAATCTAAAAGTGGAACGAAATGGGACGAATTTGTTCCAAATTTGTTTGCCCCATTCGTAAATGAAGACTTTACAAATTTTTTTTTCCATCTAACTATGAAAAAAAAAACTAATAAAACGTTCAACGTTTATCTAAAGATAACTATTCAAAAAATAATGATTATTCATTATTTCTTTTAATAATAGACAAAAACACTTCGAATTTAAAGGAACACACATTTTCACATAATTTTAAAGCAAACAAATTTATGTGGCTTAATACAAAGTTCGAATGAAATCGAGTGAATTTGTTCCTGAGAAATTAAATTTTAAGAAAATCAAATATATAAAATTCAAATATGCCGATATTTAAAATTGATTCTTAAACGTGTAAATCCCATCATTAGATAAAAAGTTATTCATTTTTTTTTATCGTAAAGGATTTTTCCATTTTTACAATTACTTTCTTTGCGAAAATAGGCACAGGTTTATTTTTTTCGTATTGCAAAAAATGTCTTGCCCTTTAAGATGTTAAAAGACCTTCTTTTGCATATATACAGTTTCGCTATAAAATAAATACTTTTGTTGTCAAAAATCCTTTCTCATTACATCGCGTACCACGTCATCACGGATGTTCATTTTTTTTTAAAAAATACAAATAAAGCAAACAATATTAAACAGATTTTAATACAGAAAAAGAATTTTATCCCGATAAAGAATTTGCTTCCATGGAACAATATTTATGTTACATAATAAAGAAATCTTAGGACTATTTTACCCCAAATTAAATACTCATGAACTATTAATTCTCCATTCAGTATAGCATCCGCTTTCCATGGTCTCATCTCCGAACTATTTAATCTTTAGTTCGTGAAATACTCATATATTAAAATGTATCTGAAACATACCCATTCGTAAATGAAGACTTCACAAAAACAATTTTTTTTTAATCAAAATAACGAAAAAAACTAATAAAACATTCAATAACTAAAGAGAAAGAGAGAAAAAAAAAACTGAGACGTTTTAAATGTTTTAATCAAGGAGCCGGCCGTTGCCCCCTTTTGTTAATGAAATACCGAGAAAAAGACATAATCTTATAAATTGCTAATTTATCTTTCTTTTGTATACTACGCTCATTGAGAAGGCTAAATGCAATTCGTAATGAAATTAGTCCATAAATAGCGATGCTTTGTTGCTCGCAAAATTACTGCCGGTGATTACTAGTTTGGGAGATACACTTTAATCACTTTCTTTTAAATACCATGCATTATTAGATGGATGCATTAAAATTTTATTTCTTGCATTTATAATTTATCTTTCCTTCGTGACTCGATGCTAATGTGAGAAAAATATGATAAAGCTATCTTTACCGAAATGTAAATAAATGCCTCCCGAAAATGCTGGTGTCAAGCATAAATAAACGTTATTTTTGACTTTGACGCTATTTTGTTTTTTATATGCGATAAATACGTAAGTAACAGGATAGAGTGAAAATTCAAATAAACTTTTCCTTAAAAGTTGCTTACAATTATTTTTAAAAAATATAATATCAAATAATACGACTGAAATAATATAATTTAATGAAGTTATATAATTATAATGATAATGCAGCGCGCATGTCAATAATGAAAATAATTAAATATTTAGTTAATGATAAATAATAATCATATATAATTCATATAATAAGTAACCATGTAATATTTACAATTTTAATTATATATTTAAAAATAGCATAGTATATAATTATAGCATATATTTAAAAAATATATTAAGCATGTAATTCAAATAACGCTATTTTATTTAATTAATTATTCATATGGAAATATCAATAATTATAAATATTTCGTTCACTCTGATATTTAAAAGAAAATCGGAAGAAGTCTTAAAGAATTTGAAAGAATTTTTGAACAAATGGAGCATAAAAACGGTAATTAGGCATATAAATCTGCGGTTCCCAAAAATGGTGTTCCGTGGAACTCCAGGGTTCGGTGGAAGAGTTAAAGGGGTTCCCTTAATTAGCATTTTTTATCACCAGTGATGTGTTTTTGTTATATTTAAATTCAACCAATAATTCATTTAATCTTTCGGTTGCTTTTATAAAATTATTTAAAGTTAAATGTCAATAAAATAGAAATGACCTTTCGTAAAGAAAAATATATTTCTGAAAACAATGTATCGAACAAATTATGAAAAGCATTTATAAAATGTTCCCTTTTAGCATTGATAAAATATTCCATTAGCTTTTCTCATCGCACTCTTCAAATTAAAATAACTAAATTCTTTAACAGAGAAATGTGTTTTAACGCTTACATCAGTTCTTTTAAGTTTTCATTTCGAAGTAAATCATAATTTGGCTTATTTTCAGCTTATGTACATACACCAGAAACAAATTCATAACTAGACTTAGCACAAGGACAGCAAATTTTACTGTCGCACCAACTGGTCCTCACCTAATGAAGTCACTTAGTTCTTTGCAAACGACTACATATTATAACTGAGAGTGCTAATCTGTCAATCTCATGCCCGACAGAACGGCGGTTCGAGTCCCAGCGTAGACTCCACAAAATTTCCTTCAGTTCCTTAAACGCATGAAGAGTTTATTCGTATCATGCATTCCCTAATTAAACTGCCTACACAAAGACCCCGGGCTATTAAAATACAATACTCTCATTCACGCATAGATGGCAGCACCATAAAGCTGATAAACTATCTGACAGTTCCAGTCTCTCTTAAGATCTTGAAACAATACTAGTAGCAAATGGTTAGAAAACCATATAATTTTGTATTCATGATTTTTTAACCATTTTTTTTTCCTTTCTAATGAACTGCACAATCAGTCTTCCCGATGAGCTGACCTAGTGCGTTCTCCAAAAGTGATATCCACTCTTTCAGGACCACCACAATGGGTGAGATACCGTTGGCCATGTTAATTTGGACGTCTAGTTTCTGCCTCACTAGATGGCAGCACCGAGACTCTATTTGGATGCTAAAGTGCACTAGGAATTTAATTTTCCCGGAAATGCTAAGAGCCAATAAGGCACTCCAGGAATCTTTTACATGCCTCATAATCATACGACATGGTTGCTGAGGATTTTCTGCATCCCGAAAATCCGGTGTCTGTGCCGGGGAACGAACCCGCAGACTTGGGCTCAGAAGGCCGACGACAAACCAACTGCGCCACCCAGCCACCTGAATTTTTAGCAACCTGATTTTTAATACAACTTGTATAGTTGTAAACGGTTTTTAAACCATAGGGGTAAAAAAAAATTTCTTTACCGT
Organism: Parasteatoda lunata; assembly: GCA_949128135.1. NCBI lineage: Eukaryota > Metazoa > Arthropoda > Arachnida > Araneae > Theridiidae > Parasteatoda > Parasteatoda lunata. Next base: position 95,782,573 of record OX421975.1, read on the forward strand.
AACTTTACGGTTAATTGGATGGACAGACTGCTGCCGATTATTTTACCATAATTTTGGAGAGAAAATTCTAACAGTGTTGATTATTTTGGGTTCCGTAGACGAAAAAAAATTGGTAACCACTACTATAGATCATGCAATTTAACGCATTGAAACTTATGTTTATGAATTTTTTAAGTGAGTAGTTTAGGTCAATAAGCCCATGACCACTCAAGCTTTGAAGTTGAGACACTGTATCACCGAGATCAAGATACAATTAATGGCACCGAATTGTGATAAAAAATAATATGAAAAGATTTTTTTTGCTACATGCGTCACTTGCTTTTTGCTAATTATATAATTATAAAGAAAAAAACAGCAATCTTTTAACAAAAGATAAAATATAAAATTTATATTAAATTGAAAAAAAAATTATTTACATTTTTTGCTCTAATTAGACCCCGTAAATTATTAGTTCTATTTAGACTCTATGTGTAAATAAATACAGAACGTTTTAATAGCTTTTGATTCATTTTCATATGTTAAGAATTGGTCTTAATGTTATGAGGATCTAACTTTAAATATTAACTTAATATTTTTCATTATAATCTATAAGTTTTCGCACGATATTCTTTATAAATAAATCAGATACAAGTACGCACTTTCATTGATTATTATTAGTATGTACCTTTTTATTGATGGTTTTGGATTCTTTGTCCTTAAATTATGAGGGTTGTCACAATCGGGAAGACAAGGATTGTATCTTCTAGTCGGGAAAGTGATCGTAATTTTTAAGCTTGGGATGCCATTATAGGCATTAAATATTTCCTAGATTAAAAATTTCCTGAAGTTTTACTATGGAGAGTTGTTCAAGTTTTATGAGGAAGATTATTTTTATTCCAGTTTTTGTAATAAGACATTGGGTAAATTTTTTAAATTTTTTTTTGTGGAAGAATAATTATTGTGGTAGTGGTAATATTCTGCCGTACGTATTCGTATTGCGAAGAGACATTATTGCATACGTAAATCAGGTAACTTTATTTAGAGAGAATAGCAATTTACATCTATGGCCTTAAAAAATTACAAAGTAAAGGGCTGCTCCCTTTATAGGGATGAAGAGATACATATGGGAAAAGGCAAGGACCTTAACTACATTAACGAATAACATTTATTACAGGACACTTAATACAGGACGAAACATCACAAAACACAAGATTCTTAAGAATCACAAGAGGGGGGCCGGGATAGCCTGGTCGGTAGGGCGCTGGGCCCAAGTTCAAGAGGTCGTGGGTTCGATCCTCGCCGGCCGAAGACTCCCCGTGTAGTAAATGGTGACTGATGCACGTTAAATCTGTCGAGTCTCAAAGTCCTCCATGTTCCCATAACAAATCAATACCTCTGGGGGTACTGATCCAGGAGTTTCCTTGTATTCTGGATTAGTTCAAAATTACAAGGCTACGGAGTTGAACATTAGTAGTCGTAAACTCATGAATTTGGGTCGGCTGTTCAACGACGGTTATAAAATAAAATAAAATCACAAGAGGACGTCTGCCTCGTCAGCTTCCATTACCTTAACTGTGCGGAGGAGGTGCGCAATGATATGCGTGCGCATGCCGTGTGGAATACGCTTCCTTCATCGGCCATCATGACCAGTAAGGCGACCTCGCCTGGTGATACATAAGCAATAAATTTAAATCTGAAAAATTAATCTGAAAAATTTTGGCAAAACTATTATGAAACATTTACATAACACAGCATTACCATTTTCTGTTTACATTGCAATCTTCTGAAATATTAGAATATAAGAAAAATATCATACATTACCGATAGTTAAAAAAATATCAGTAACAGCTTTCTTAACATTTCAATGAAGCATTAATCTGCAACTGTAAATATTTTCTAAAACAAGATAAAAATAAATCATTAAATATAAAATTTAGAGTCAATGATATTAAAGGAAGAAAAAAATGTTTTGTTTCTTGATAAAGTCAATGAGTCTTTCATGAAAAGAAAAGTGAATATTTTCAAATAGAAAATTAAGTTTTTTCATTATCGTCTGGCCATGGTTTCATATACTCTGCACAAGTAGAGGTTTTGAAAGGTCCATCGACGAAGTCACATATCTCTACATCATAGGTGTCATTATTTTTGATTTTTGTCACCTTATAAGGGCCTAGAAATTTTTGCTTTAACTTTAAACCTGAACCAAACTGTGTTCGCTTAATTGCTACTAAGTCATGTAGTTTGAACTTTTGTGCTTGTTTACGGCGGAGATTATAATAACGGCGATTTTCATCTTGAACTTTGTAAATTTGGTTTTTTGCGTTTTTGCGTACTTCATGTCGTTTCTGTTGGAAATTAGCTGTTGTTTCATCGTTAAGCAGTTCTATGATCTTGATATCATTTCTCGACTTCATTTTCGTACCAATGAGGAGTTTGAAGGGTGTCATCTTAATACTTCGCCGAAACGTTGAGTTCAGTATCTGTTGCAGCTTGGGAACATGGGTGTACCACTTTTCTGGATTGTCTGCGGATAGTTTAGAAAGGACGGCAATAATGGTGGAATTTTGTTTCTCAACTTGGCCATTAGATCTTGGTAAGCCTGCTGTTATGGCAACATGAGCAATTTTTTCTTTATTGCAGTAGTCTTGAAATGCAGCAGAGGTAAATGCAGATCCTCTGTCCGTTATTATTCTTGATGGATTTCCAAAGATATGACTTTGTTTTTCTAGTCTATCAATGACTTCTGCCGCGTCTGTTGATTTAGTGGGATAGAGCCAACTGAATTTAGTAAAAGCATCTATAACTGTGAAAATGTGTTTACATTTCTTCGAGGTGGTTGCAAGCGGACCTAGATGATCTAAATGAAAAGTTTGAAGAGGTGAATCATCTTTTTCGATTGGATGTAGCATACCGTCTTGTTTGCCACGTTTTCGATTTGTAAGGATACATGTGACACAATTTTTAATGCATTTCTCAACTTTTTCTTTAAGATGTGGTATATAGAAGTCTTTGCTGACCAATTCTTGAGTACGTAATACGGCAAAATGACCACGTTCGTGAGCAGTTTTAATGATGTTGGACTGCATTTCGTCAGGTACTACAATTAAATCGATTCCATTAACAGTTTTGTATAATAATTTGTTCTTTAGTATGTAATCATCGTGAGGTGTACTTTGAAGAAGAGTTTTTATGGCGGTAATTTGGTCATCAGTTTGTTGCGCTTTTAGTAGCTGAAGATGTAAACTATCTTGAATGACCATGCACTGAGGAGAGCGACTAAGAGCATCGACGTGACACATCTTTATACCAGTTCTGTGTTCTATAGAATAATCAAATTCTTGAAGGTATATTGCCCATCTGGCAATACGGGAATTAAGTTCTTTTTTGTTTAAAGTTTTAACTAATGCGTCGCAATCAGTGACTATTTTAAATTTGGTACCAAGCACGTAAATACGAATTTTTTTTAGTGCTTCTACAACTGCAAGTACTTCTAGTTCAAAACTAGTATATTTTCTTTCATTGTCCGATGTTTTCTTTGACATAAAATATACTGGGTGGAGTTGGTTGTCATGTATAGATTTTTGAAGTAGGACTGCCCCCAAACCATCTATTGATGCGTCAGTATGAATCTCAGTAGGAGAAGTTTGATTATAAATACTTAAAACAGGTTTTTGGGAAAATAAGTGTTTTAATTTCTGAAATGCGGCTTTCTGATCAGTTTTAAATTGAAAGGGGCTGTCCTTACGTAGGAGGTCACTTAAAGGTTTTGCTATAGTGGAATACGAGGGAATAAACTTTCTAAAATAGCTAGTAAGTCCGAGAAATCGTCGTACGTCTTTAATGTTTTTAAGATCTGGATAGTTAAGAACGGCTTCAGTTTTAGACGGAGAAGGTGATAATTTACCGTTTTCTATTATATGTCCTAGAAATTCAATCTTATTGTGTAAAAATTTGCATTTTTGAAAATTTATTTCAAGTCCATAATCACGAGCTACCTTAAGAACAACTTTTAAATATTCAAGAGCTTCAGACTCATTAGCAGCAGGGATAACAATATCATCCATATATGGCAAAACAATACCTTTAGCAATTAGGTCTCGAAAAATAGCATTTATGTAACGCATAAAAGTTGAAGGACCGTTACTAAGACCGAAGGGTATACGTCTGAATTGATATTGACCATTATACGTAACAAAACTAGTGTATTTACGACTTCTTTTGTTAACCGGAACGTGTAGGAACCCATTTTTTAGATCAAGCGTAATAAAAATTTTAGAATTTTGAAGACAATCTAAAATATCATCAATTAAAGGTAGAGGGTAGTTATCTTTAATTAACTTTCGGTTTAAACGTCTACAGTCAATACAAACTCGAGATTTACCATCTTTTTTACGAACTACCACAACTTGACTAGCGTACGGAGATGAACATGGTTCAATAATTCCATTTTTAACCCATTCGTCAATTTGTTCGTCTACAATGCCACGCTCAGCAAATGGCAAACGTCGGGGTTTATGAAAAATTGGCTCGTCGTCAGTTAGCACGATATCAAGTTCAATATTAGCAGTTTTCTTTTTCTCTGGCGAATACGCCATCAAAAGTTGCTCAACATCTATACGAGTTTGTTTCGAAACGTTAGGACCGATATCATAAGAGGGAGAATCGTCAGAAATTGTCATAACGAAATTTTCAACTACATTATCAGAGGGTTTAGAAATTTTTGAAAATTGAACTCCGGCAGGTGAAATAGAGAGATTTGCTTGTTGAATAACGTCGCAACCTATTATCAAATCATAATTTGTACAATTTTTCGGTACAACAGATATAGTTACAGGGAAATTTTGATCATCAATAATAATTTCGGAATCAAAAGAACCGATGATGTTTGTTTGTGAAAAACCAAAACCAGTTAAAAATTTATTGTTTCTTTTTAATGGGGGCGCACCTAAGTTTGCATATGCCGCTTTTCTTAGCAAAGTCAAATTGCTACCTGTATCTACTAAACCGTTAAGTTTTTGATCAGATATATTTACTTCTTTACACCTATTAATACGAGAAGGAGATTCTTGAACAGTATTTACATTGGCATGTGGCGAAGAATTTTCATTTCGATTATTTCGCCTACACTCTGTGGATTTATGACCAAACAGATTGCATGATACACATTTGGGACCACGTGAACGATTTCGATAAATGACCGATATCATTACAGTTAAAACAACGTTGAGGAGCTTTAGCTGATTCTAAAACATTCAGTTTTGAAGGTTTTCTATAGTTGTTTTGTTTTAGACTAACATGTGTATGGGGAAAATTTGACGAATTTGGAATATTGATCCTATTATTTACAACAGTTTCATACGTACGTAATTTTTGTTTAAATTCCGAAAAAGAATTCGCTCCATAAAGAATAATTTTTTCAGAATGTGTTCCATAAATTCCATTTATAACTTACTGAATTACAGATGATTCATCAATTGTAGAATCACGTCTATTAGCTAATTCACGCATTGAATTAAAATATTGTATGTAAGTTTCGGATTTCAACATTTCGCGTTTTTCAAGTTCTCGATGAATTTCTATTGAAGTAACAGTATCTGAAAATTCTTTAATTAATTCCTTTTTGAACGCGTCATACGTATTTAAATTTCTTTTTGAAAACAAAAACGATTTGGCAGTTCCGCAAATCAAACGCTTGGCAAAAATTAATTTCTGAGAAGAACTTATAGCAGGGAATAATTCAAAATTTTCCTCAACATCTCGAAAAAAACTTTTAATAGAATAAAAATCTTCACCCGAAAATTTTCTACAATTAGAAGAACTATCTCTTAAAAGTAACCAGAACTGAGAATTCATTTCCGAATTCGCTAACTCATTCGAAAAAGAAAAAGGGTTTACATTATTTTGTTTACTAAATGAATCATTTTGATTTGAAGAAAAAGAAAGACCTTGAATATTAGATGCAAGCTCTTCACTAACCGAGGAAGTTGGCTGGCCTTGATTGGCGCCTGTTGAAGAAGGGAATTTTACCGGATTATTAGTTTCAGTTTCATTTTCGTCTTCCGACAAAGAATCTGTGATTAATATTTTTTGAAATCCACTAATATTCGATAAAGCTTTTAATGTATTCTGACATAAAATTTATGCATCACCTTCTACGTCTAAATGCAACAAATTAGCAACTGAAACAAATTCTTTTAAAGAGAGAATAAATAACAAATTTTCCTTATGTTTTTCCAAATCAAAATCATTAGAAAATTTTTTTTCTCGCCGTTCTATCAAAAAGAGGGAGTGCCAATACGGAATTTAAAGCTTTAACAGCCTGAGTTGTTCCGTACTTTAAAGAATTGGCAATTAGGGGGATGTCTCCTAATTTTAACGCCATGCTAAACTTACAATGAAAAATTAAACAAATCGAAATTAGATAAACAGAAATTAAGTTTTAAACAATCCTAATCAAAATAACACAGAAATTGGAACTCATTAAAAATTACTAATCTTTTGAATTCAATTTTATTTAACATAAAAATTTTGAAAATGAAATTAATGTAAATTCGCCTACCTGGGTATTGGGTGCAGTCCGTCCTTCAAAAAAAAAAAAAAAAATATTGTATCGTCTCGTCTTTTATTATCGTCCAGTAGAAGAACTTCATTTATTGCTTTATTAACACAATACGTCTGTAACTTAACGTCTTAAAGCAATTCATAAAATTCAGAACGTCTCATAAAAAAAGCATATTGTCTATACACATTTTTCGGCAGCCAGCTTCAGGTTTCTAGGGGTAACGTCTCTTTTTAGGAATGCAGGAGGATAGGTCGTGCCCCCAAAATATGGGAAAAGGCAAGGATCTTAACTACATTAACGAATAACATTTATTACAGGACACTTAATACAGGACGAAACATCACAAAACACAAGATTCTTAACAATCACAAGAGGACGTCTGCCTCGTCAGCTTCCATTACCTTAACTGCGCGGAGGAGGTGCGCAATGATATGCGTGTGCATGACGTATGGAATACGCTTCCTACATACTTTATTATTTTATCATATGAGAAGATTTTTTTGTAAATTAGAAACGGTTGGACTGAAGCCGAACACCCCCCCCCCCCAATCCTAACAGCAGAAATTTAAAATAATCAGACAGTGGCAATAATCAGACAGTGTAAAATAATCAGACAGACTTGTTCCCAGTGGACAGTTAAGAGCATGGGAAGAGATCCCTAGTTGGTGATTTATCGAAAGATAAAATAGCCCAGAACAAAGCCAACATTAACGTTATTAATATTAAAATTGTAAATAATTTGGCTATAGCTTGATCACCAAAACAGACAGTGACAATTAATGTAACACTGTAACTGAAACATTTTTGTGTTAAGAGAAATATAGTAACTTGAACCAAGAGTTAGAAATAGAATTTGATGTTCGATCTAATTGCGATAGTGAATTAGTGAGTTATACATTTGTATTAAATTAAAAATTTAGTCATTACATTGATTGTTAAGAAGAGAATAAAATATTTATACTTGCTTTCAACAAATTTTAAATAATTGGCTTAATTTAATTAAAACTGGATTAAGAATGATTGAAAAAAGTGAATTTATGAAATTAAAGAAATTTTAAATCTGGGACATATATTTGACACTAAGTTCCTCAGAAATTCCTTAATTATTTGCTTGTTTTGCCTTATCTCTTATACTGCTTAAGATAATTAAAACATTCTTATCACAATTTCAAAACTCGTTTCTACAAAGGAAAAATTTTTTTAATATTTTATTTTTAATATGTAATCAAATAATAGTCGAAGCTTTTACAATTGTAAGATACATTTTTACACCTATTTAAACTATGTAATTTTAAATGATAAAATATCAAATTTGTACAGCATTAGTTAAATAGGTTCTTGACAGATAATAATTTAAGTATACGAATTTGAACTTTAATTGCTTTTAATTGGCTCACTCAACGATTTCACTGAAATTTTGAGTTTTGTCATTTGAAATTGTCTAAATTAAAATGATGCATAAAGTTATTTAACCTAAAATTTCCGAACATTAATGAATGTAATAATAAAAAAATAATAAATCATTTCTTAAAATATGTCCGTCTTTAATAAAAGAGTGTTAAAATTTGTGAGTAAAAAGTTTGCTAAATAGTTTCAAAGGTAAAAAATGCAAAAAGTGAAAAATAACATTTCAGAGCTGAAACTTTTTTACTTACTCTAGACAAATTTTTTGGAACCATAATTTTAATATTGTTGATTCTGAGGGTCAAAAATTTTAAGGATCAAAGGTCAAAAATTTTAAAGATGAAAGGTCCAAATTTGTCGAAAAAGCACACTTTATGTTGATTCACAGAAAGTACGTGTTTCTGTCTGAATTTGTAGCGCAATTTTAATATTAGTTAGACTCTTTTTGTTTATATATTCAAAATATTAGTACACGAAGAAAAACTTTCTGAAAAAATTTCGTACTACTCCTTACCGTAAATAGTTCTGGTTAATATAAAACAGAAATATGCGTTATTTAAAACCATTCCTTAGGTAATTTATCCGTTCTGTTTTCCCTTAACGATGTATACGAAAATCTAGTTTTCAAAATAATAGTTCTTATAACCACACATTTAGTAAAAAATATAAAACTGAATAGAAAATTTAACCGTTTAAATGATTTTTATGCCATGCTCTAAGTTATCGCGATAAAATTACTAAACTTCAACACATTTACTTAATTTTAATGCATATTAAAAAATCATGCTTCATTGTTAATTTTCAGAGTAATTACCAAAATGCTTTGGTAAAAATTATCAAGCTCCTATGGAGCCAAAAACACGGTAAATTTTACCATATTCTGGTAGTTTTAATCATATTTTTTTTCTTGCTAAGTGTAAAGTTTTTTTTATAATTAAAAAACACAATATAGATATAGATATGGTATTTATAACACAATATAGATATGGTATTTCTATTTAAAAAAAACTCACGATTTTTAATAACTAAATTGATAATATCTTGAATCTTCTTTACGTTATTAAAATTGTACAGAATACCAAGTACCACACTATTATAAATATACTACATATCAAGAGTATCAGTGTAGTACTATAGATACGGCATACTACACACTCAATACAATATATTTTCAATAATAAATTTTAGATTTTTAAAATCTCAAATCATGAGAACAAAAAAAAAATTCTTTAGTATCTCAAATAAGAATATATTTTAGTTTTTTTTATTCAAATTCACATAAATGGATATCAAATTTAAAAACAAACATCCACATAGTTATCAGTGTCAAGTATAATATAAGTAATAACGATAAAGTTTATGTATAACAAGAAAAATTACAGAAATAATATTTAAGTTTATTGTTTTCCAATCAGCAATAATTGCTTTCTGAGAAATACAGAAGTTCTCTAAACTAATTTTGTACACAAATAACGCATAACCACAATTTAAAAGTTCAAACCATTTTCAACAGATAGCGAAGCATACATATCTACACACGAAACAAACATATTTTCCCATCTTGCCAAGTCTTCTAACATAGTTTGGGGTGCAATTTGTTCATGTCCATTTGATGTTCTATGACTTTTCAAGCGTATAACAATTTCATGGTTCGCCATTTTGATATGATTTTCTCAAAGTTTAGCTTCACTTATTTCTGAAGAATAATAGATTATTTTTACTAATGATAGTAAGTTATTGAATAGTTGAAGCATTATTTGTTTCATTAAAATCATTTGAAGCATCATTTTTCTAGGGAAAATGAAAGTGAATCAAATGGAACGTATATTGTAATGTAATATAACGATAACCTAATGAAAATATTAAGAATTCTATATACTTATATGAATATAAAAATTCTATATTCTAATAACAATATAAAGAATTCCATATTCTAGTGAAAATATGAAGAATTCTATATTCTAATGAAAATATAAAGAATTCTATATTATAATAAAAATATAAAGAGTTCTATATTCTTATATGAATATAAAAATTCTATATTCTAATAACAATATAAAGAATTCCATATTCTAGTGAAAATATGAAGATTCTATATTCTAATGAAAATATAAAGAATTCTATATTATAATAAAAATATAAAGAATTCTATATTCTTATATGAATATAAAAATTCTATATTCTAATAACAATATAAAGAATTCCATATTCTAGTGAAAATATGAAGAATTCTATATTCTAATGAAAATATAAAGAATTCTATATTATAATAAAAATATGAAGAATTCTATATTCTTATATGAATATAAAAATTCTATATTCTAATAACAATATAAAGAATTCCATATTCTAGGGAAAATATAAAGAATTCTATATTCTAATGAAAATAAAAAGAATTCTATATTCTAATGAAAATATAAAGAATTATGTCGAAAAGAAATTTAATTTAATGTTTTTTAAGAAAAAATAATATAACTAGTTTCTTTTGGGGCATAATAAGAACTTCCACGTTTTGGGTACAAACATAATGAAAATTGAAGAAAAGAATAAATAAAACTATACTTACAAATAGGCATATTAAGGTATATTTAGAGTCTAATTGAAAAATAAAGTTATTATGTGGAAAGGAAACTGAATTCAATGTTCTTGTACAATTGAAAAATGTTTGTTGTAATTTAAAGCATAACATCGTACAAATTTGATGCAACTATAATTAAGTTGTGAAATGAAGCGTGTTTGCGTTGAGATTAAATTATAGTATCGTGCAATTAAGTTTCAGATGGCTTAATTTACGCGATTCTATGATTCAACTAAGCTCTATAATAAGGTTATAGCAGATTTGTACGATGTTGTGAATCAACCTGCATTGAATTTTCTATAAGTGTTGATTTAAGTTTGATTAGGTGATCTTCATTTAAAAATGAAATGAACTCAAGTGGAGTATACATAGTATAATAGAAATTGTTGATTAATGTTTTTTGGAAATTGAACTTATGTTTTCATATAGAGAACATCTAAACTGTTTGTAATGCTGTATTACAGCTGATAAAGTACATGTATTGAAAATGCAAAAATAGAAATGTGTTGGAAAATAATTAAAAACTAATTTTTTTTTAAAAAAAGGAATAACTAATGCTTACGCAGAGGACACACTCTTTGAAGTCCGGCAAAACTACTCCTTCAAATTACCTTCCTGATAGTTCTTTTGAATTTTCCGAATTTCAAAAGTTTTAATCACTATCGTCACTTTTTTGCACTTTCAGAAATTAAAATTCCAATTTGTGCCGATTTAACAATCTTTGAGTTGTATTTTGTTATTTTTGAGAATGAACTCCTCCCAAAATTGCCAGATTTTCAAATAAATAAATAAATAAATAAATAAATAAATAAATAAATAAATAAATAAATAAAATAAAATAAAATAAAATAAAATAAAATAAAATAAAATAAAATAAAATAAAATAAAATAAAATAAAATAAAATAAAATAAAATAAAATAAAATAACATAAAATAAAATAGAATAAAATAAAATAAAATAAAATAAAATACATTAGTACAGTTTGGGAGCTCTTTAATAATTTTTTATCTGATTTAAAAAAAACCCATTTTAATTAGATGACAGGATGATGCAGGGGTTAGTGTGCTCGATTTGTGACCAAAGTTATCTGGTGAGGACTGTGAAATCGATCAATCAAACTTTTATTTTATGCTATATTTCTCAATAAATTTTATTAATTTATACGTGGACTTAAGCCTAAATGCTTATTAGACAAAATTTTAGTCCTTAAAAAACAGGGCATAATTTCCCCAATTTGATGAAATGTTTATTCAGGGAATTTCCCAGGGAGCACTTAGTTTAAAAAAATAAAAATATTTTGTGAATTTTGGGTGTTTATTTTTAATTATGTGAATAATTAAAAATGCAAACTCACCACTTATTATAAAACTACCTAAACGAAATATTTTTAATTACTGTCTATGCTCTTAAATTAAACACTATTAAATGTGATACATGGAGAAAACTCGATAGTTAGTTTTAGTGCAAGCTTATTACGAACGCTAAATGAATAGTGTGCTCTCATTGATTCATAACAATTGTTATAATTAAAAAAATTTTTTCACCTTGATCGAATTATTTGAATCGTAGGCCGCACTAAACAGATAGCGCTTAGATACTGTAAACATATTTAATGATGACTATTTAAAAGGTAAAACGTTATGCGAGCTGAAATGTTCGAAGGCTATAGGGAAGTAAGCATCGTTATTTTGAGACCACCAGCAGTTAAAAGAACTTCAAAGATTTGAGCTACCGTTTATTAGAAGTTTAAGTCATTTTTTTTCTTACTTCAATTACCCAACATTTTTTGAATCATTTATCTGGTCGATAACCTTAAGGATTATAAGACAGACTTTGTTTGCACTTTTGGTCTTTATAAGCTTTCATCATCACCTCAGGGGAAAGGTATTAGTTTGTAATATCTTTCTTTCTACCTCATCTAATCTCGTTATCTCAGTTTATCGTTCGAATTTAACTTATCTTATCAATCGACATCCTGCTTAACAGTTTGAGTTTTAGATGTATAATATAGATATTTTGAATTGCAAATAAATCGTGCGTTAAAATTTTAAAGAAGTATTATTTACTAAAATATTTCATTTAAACAATTAAGTTTTTACTTTTAGGAAGTATTAAGTATAAAATAAAACATTTAAATTATACTAAATATTTACCTTTTTCTTGTGCAAAATATGGAAAAGACTTGTCTGTTTTAATAAAGATATTAAAAATAGAGGATTAAATCATTAAAAAATAAATCATTTGTTAAAAAAGATAATGAAAAAAATTTCAAAGAAGTTCTATTTAAAAAAATACTTCATTCGAATAATTACACTTCTGTTTTTGAAAAAGTATTAAGTGTAAAACTAAACAAACAATTCGAACAATGAACGGTATGAAATGAAACAAACAAACAGTATAAAATTAAACAAACAAACATTTTAAGTATGCAATAAAACATGGTTTTACCACAAGTTAACCCTAATTAAAACCAAGTCCTATTAATAAAGTAAGCAAACCATGAAAAGAATGTCAAAAGGGAATATTTCAAACTCCATATTATCAATATTTTGAATTTAAAAAATTTAAAGTGTATTTAAGCATTAATTTTTCTTAATTCTCTTCATCGTGAAAAAATAAATGGGATTTGATAAATAAAGATTAAATTTGAATTTGCATTTTATTACACATTCATTTAATTTTGATTTGTAAAATATAATAAAGGCATTAAACTACTAACAAATCTTACCTGTTTTAATCAAGATTTTATGAAAATAGTGAATACACTCCTGCCTATTATGTAATGCACTCCCGTTAATCCACATCCTGCTTAACAGCTTAGGTTTTAGATATTTGATATGGATATTTTGTACTGAAAATAATTCTTATGTTAAAAAATTTTTTCTAAGAATAATTATTTACTAAAATATTTAATTCGAATAATTAAATATTTAATTTTGGAAAGTATAAAGTATAAAATAAAACAACTAAATTTTACTAAATATTTATTTATTTTTAATTTGTAAAATATAAGAAAGACAAAAAACTGCGATCAAACCATCTTTCTTTAATCAAGATATTGAAAACAGTGTATTATTATTTTGAGTTAAGTATTTCAATAAGAACTGTTAGTAAAAAAAATTAATTTCTAACTTTTTAAAACAAAATAGTTTCAAATGATATTTTAAATGATGATACATTTTTTCTACTTCATCTAATTTCATTATCTCAGTTTTTTCATTTGAATCTAACTCACCTTATCAATCGACATCTTGCTTAACAGTTTAAGCTTTAGATATTTTATATGGATATTTTTTGGATTGCAAATAAAGTCTTGTGTTAAAATATGCTGAAAAATTTTCCAAGAATAATTATTAGTGTAAATAATTTATTCGAATAATTTCATTTCTATTTTTGAAAAGTTTTAAGTATAAAAAAATATTTAAATTATGCATAACATTAATTTATTTTATACAAGACTTATTTGCAGATAAGTCTTGTGTTAAAAAAGTTGAAAAAAATTTCCATGAATAATTATTTGTAAAAATATTTCTTTCAGAAGTTTTCATTTCGATTTTTAAAAAGTTTTAAGTATAAAAAATATTTAAATTATGCATAACATTAATTTATTTTTGCTTTAAAAAATATAAAAAAATGCTAACAAGTATTACTTATTTTTAACATGGTTTTGAAAATAGTACATCATTCTATTTTTAATTAAGTATTTCAATAAAATATGCAAGAAATCATTTCTAATTTTATAAGAACAAAATTATTTTAAATGGTATATTAAAATACAAAATTCGATGATGGAGAAAAAACTAGTGTTTATCTTAAATTTGCAAATCCACCATAGAACTTAAAAAAAAATATATTTAATAACCTATTAAAAAAATTATATTATTTTTTCTAAAAAAAGTGTGTAAGAAAAAAATGTAAATACTGATAAATTTTTCTTGTTTTGATTCCGAATCTTAAAATGGGTTTGCAGCTAAATTTTCAATAAATATTATTTAAGTAAAAGAAATTTTTAATAAATTTAAATTATTTGATTGTAAAAAAACACTTGGATATTGCAAAAAAATCTAGCAATTACTTGAAGTTTATTCAACCTGAAATCTCACGCTTCTTTCGTTTAAAATCTATTAAGATTTTAACGCAACTCTTTAAACATTTAAATTTCTAAAAGAGTATTTAAAAAAACTATGGACTTGCGTTGTTTCGAATATTTATTGCCTCATCAAGAAGTCATTTATATGGGTTAGTGCATTTTATCGCTATTTTATGTTAGGTCAAATAAACACTGTATTATAGTTATGCCATTCGAGATCATAATAAAGTGATCATTTGTTTGTTTTTTTATGATCAAAAGACTGGGCACTCATTTAATTATTTTATCTTTCAAAATAAAAATTTAGAGCTGAAAATATTTTAACACAAATTTAAAATATTTAAGACAGTCTTTCATAAATATAAATAAAAAGTTTAATTTTAAAACATTTAAATATATTTAAAAAAAATATGTATAAAGAAATTTTAATTACTGACTCCTAACGAATATGAAATACTTTCAAAATAAAGAGCTTTTAAGATTTAACAAATATTTTTAAGTTCTTCAAATAAAGACTTCTTAATTCTATTAAAAATTCTATTTAAAATCTATAGTTGAAATTATATAAGTAAAAATAAATACATTTACCACTAACTTCTTAGAGACATTAGTAATGAAATATTAATTAAAATAACGGATATTAAATATGCTCACTTTATGCTGTTAACTATTCGTTTCACATTCAGTTTGAGCAGACATTTTAAAAATATTAAAAAAGACTATAAATATTTTTACTGTTGTCTCTATCGTTCGGTTCTTTAGGTTGAGATATAGATTTGAATTTATGTAAGAACAAACTAATTAATATAATACTGCTTTTCTTAATTATAAACTAAAATTTTTATCTTAGTTATAAACCAATATGTTCTCGTGATGTTGCAAACTCTTTATTTCCTTAGCAATTAGATTTTTTGTATAATGATATTTTACAATTAAAATACGACGTTAACGAATGTATGTGGAAAAAAAGTTTTAACTAAGTCCTTGTATTCATTTCATTAATAATTACTTAAACTACATTAAAAAATATCTAAAGTATTTTAGATAATCTCCTAAATTTTGCTTGTATCCGCTAGATTTTAAAACATTTAAAAGAAAGGGCCATTAGAGAAATCATTGTTTTGTTTAGCGATAAGTTAAATTAAACACAGGGAAGTTTGAGAAAAAATATCCATTTTTAACTTTCCCACGACCTTCAGATATGTAATTATTTCAGTTGAGAATTGATTATAACGTACACAATTTACTTTCATTCTTTTATCCGTTTTTTTTTTCTGAATAAAATAAATATTCAATTCACTCAATAAATATTCAATGGTACAGCAAAACATATACCTTTTTAAAGTTATAGGAAAATGGATTTTTTTCGAAATATTTCATCTAGCCAACTGGTAACTTTCTTATATTAATGTGTTTTTTAGAAAAAATTTTAATAGGAAACATTTCTCTGAAAAAAGAATGTAAATTAAAAGAAAAATTCACATTTAACAAATATGATATTAAAAAATTATTTAAGTATCTTGTAATTCTTTTGCGAATGATTATTTTAATAATACACCCTAAAACAGATTCAATTAAAATTAATCAACTATTGTTTCAGTTTTTATTGTTGTCAGAATATTTTATTGTAATGTTTTATTATTTATATTTACACATCATTTAAAAAAATTCTTATTATATTAATGCAGACCTTTTTTTTTAAATTTTGTAGCATTATTATTTGCAGTAAAAAAGAGGCAAAACATTTCAAAATATTTACTCAGAGATCGAGGTTAATATAAACGATATTAATTTTAATTATTTTTATATTTGGAGAATATATTATTTATAAGGTGTAAAATTCGGTTATAGAAAATTTTTTATTTCATTATATATTTTATGTATTCAGATAAATTGGAGAATATATTAATAATTCTTTATAATCTATAGCTTTGTAAAATGATTATTTTTTTTATAAATTTACGAATGGCAGAGAGCTAAAGTATATAATAAATAAACAATTTAAAGGAAAATTCCAATTAAAAAGAAATAACTAATAAAAAGAAAAGACTTTAGCTAAATTTTATACCAATCAAAAATTTATAACAATTACAACTATAATTATTATACAATTTGTGCATGCTATAAAATTAATATAATTAGAATCGTAATTTATACAAATTACAATTATAATGCATAATATTTTCATAAATATATAGGAAATTTTATGAATTATGAAACCAATGTTTTTAAAGTATTAAGTGAAAAAACAACTTCAAGGTTTTTAATAATCCATGAAATAGCTATTTACATTAAGAATTGATTGAAAATAAGCAATTATGAACTATAAATCTTGAAATAAGTATTACGTCTAAAATAATGTAAATATATTCAAAAGGGTTAAATGCCTACACTTTTAGAATATTTGTTCGTGTCGATGGAATTTATCGTTAATCAAAGTTTCAAGCCAATTTCGACTAGCTAGAGTCCTATGTCTCATCTTACTCCTGATTTTATGACAATACAAGTTTCAATCGTTCCGTAACCGTAGCATAATAATATTATAGCCAATTTAAATGCAAATATAAACTTTTATTTCTTTCGGACAAAAAAGAATGTTCAAAGCTGATTTGGAACCTTGTTTTGGATCACAAAGCAAGTTTCAATCGTTTCTTGATCGCTGCATATGAAATTTATGTCCTCATTTTATTGTAATTCATTGTTAATCGAAATATCTTCAGTTTCCTGAGCAGCTGGAGAACTGAAATTACAACAAAAGCTCGATGCTTGATGCCCAAATCACGGCACAATTGTTTCCTAGATGATATTAGTAAAATTTACTGTCAAACAAAACGTCGACAACTATATAACATAAAGAATCTAACAGACATAACACGGAAAAAAATTAAAGTAAAAATTGGACCTAAAACTAAAAAAAAGTGAGCATGACTTTTGATGACGTTAAAAAATTCTGGTTGTCATACGATTATTACGAAAGTATTGTACCCAACATTTTCATTTTAGGTCAGAAAAAATATTTTTTCTTTCCTTTCAATTTATTTGAAAAACGTAGCTTTTATTATTATTATTTTTTTCATTTTAATTTTTATGTCAACATCTGGAGATTTTAAGAGCTTTAAGAACTTACTAATCTGACATTATTTACGCCAAATGCTTAATCCGCCGATTAAGATGACTAGTTCGTGTAGTCTTGCGGAAGCATTGCGGCTGGAGATATATTAAATTCAATAAATCACGGCTTCGCTTATTGGTAGATAGGTAGCCATCATTTGAATAATCACTATACTCAAACTTGTATTTTCACGCTCTTTTGACCACCTATTCGTCTTCACTTAATCTCATCACATTCTCACAAATTCTCGCATGTGACGAGATCACACGAGCGTTTAAAACAAGCCACTGTAGTATCTCAATTCGAAAACTAAAATAGAGTAGAAGTGAAAGTTTCTAACTTCTTACACTCAATTTTCTGCTTTCGGTTGTGCATTTAGAGATTGCAGTCACGTGAGTCTTTTATGTAAGTTTGACGCGTTTCGCTTCAGTTCACAAATTTGATTCATTGCTTCTACACGCACCATGAGTATATATGGATGACAGAGAGTAAGAAATTCGTTCGGAAGATATGTTTTTGAAACTTTTTGTACGCAGTCAAGCACGATTTAAATCTTAAGAAAGTAGAAATTTATTTTAATAATGATTGAGATAAAATCGTTTGGGAGAAGGAAAATGATAAGTTGGAACATAAATGATCCTTAGGGATTTCCCTTTCAAAAATGTTATGAATTCTAATAAAGAAAAATTCATTAAATCAATACCCCTATAGTTTTTTTAGTGAAAATTACCCCGTTAAAATAGAAATTGCTAAAAGTAAAATCATGATTTAAGTCTTATAAAGTAGAAATTTATTTTAATAATGATTGCGATAAAATCGTTTGGGAGAAGGAAAATGACAAGTTGGAACATAAATGATCCTAGGGATTTCCATTTTAAAAATGTTATGGATTCTAATAAAGAAAGATTCATTAAATCTGAACCCCTATAATCTTTTTAGTGAAAGTTACTCCATTAAAATAGAAATTGCTAAAAGTAAAATCATGATTTAATCAAATTTAAAAAGTAGAAATTTATTTTAATAATGATAGACATAAAATCGTTTGGGTGAGGAAAAAATGACAAGTTGGAATAAAAATAAACATAGAAATTACCATTTTAAAAATGTTGTGAATTCCAATAAAGAAAAATTCATTAAATTTGAATACCTATAGTTTTTTTTAATAAAAGTTATCCATTGAAATATAAATATGATTTAAATCTTAAGAAAAAATAGAAATTTGTTTTAATAATAATTGAGATAAAAACGTTTGAAAGAAGGAAAATGGCGAGTTGCAACATCATAGAGATTTCTATTTCCAAAATGTTTCGATTTTAATAAAGAAATATTCATTAAATTTGAATACCAATAATTTTCTTAGTGTAAGTTATTCCTTAAAATAAAAACTGATAACAAGTAAAATCACTATTTAAGTCTTAAGAAAATAGAAATTTATTTTTTAATAATGATTGAGATAAAATCATTTGGGCATTCGGGTGAAGGAAAATGACAGATTGGAACATAAATGATCCTAAAGATCTCCATTTCTAAAATATTATTGATTCTTTTTAAGAAAAATTCATCAAATTTTAATCATGGTTTTTTTAAATAAAATTTACCCAATAAAATATTTCCGGATGTCAAGTAAAAGCATGATTTAAGTCTATAAGTTCGAATTTATTTTTATAAAGTTGAAAATAAAACCGTTTGAGTGAAGAAAAATGACTAATTGAAACTTAAATGTTCCAAGAAATTTGTATTTCTAATATGTTATAAATTATTTTAGAGAAAACTTATCAAACTTGAATCATTATTTTTTTTAAATAAAATTTACCCATTTATATATAAATTGATATGAAGTAAAAGCACGATTTCAGTCTTAAGAAATTGTTAAGTTATTTTTTAATGATTGAGATGAAATCGTTTAGGTAAAGGAAAGTGACAAGTTGGAATTTAAGGATCCTAAAGCTTCTATTTCTAAAAGGTTACAGATTCTTTAAGAGAAAATGTATTGATTTTGAATCATTATATCTTTTTAAATAAAATGTATCCATTAAAATATATTCGAATAACAAATAAAACTCCAATTTATGTCTCAAAATATAAATTAATTTTAATTTTAATTAAAATGAAATTGCTTTTGTGTCGGAAAATAGTAAGTTGGAACGCAAATGAGTCTAAAGATTTCCATTTCTGAAATGTTGTTGATTTTTTTTAAAGAAAAAAAACATCAAATTACAATTCTCATCGATTTCTTTTCCAAAATAAATTAGCTCATTAGAAAGTGTGCTAATAATCAATAAAAGCGTGATTTAAGACTTAAAAAAGTACAGTTTTATTTGTTTGAGAATTTCATAACTCATCTGATTGATAAAAAAATATCAGTTGGAACATAGATATTTCTAGAATATTCCATTTCTACAAATGCAATAATTTCAGTTTAAATATTAGAGTTTATTATTTAAAATTACAATGAAATTATAAAAAGTTTGTATATCATACAAATGAAATTCATCTGCAATTATTAAATTTAATAATGTAAAATATTAAATAATTAAAAGAATATTTTTCAAGAATATTTATAAAGAAATTATCTTTAGTTAAACGAGTTTTATATAAAAATGTAATTTGCAAACTTAATATTTTTTTTAAAAAAATTAACGTATTAAACTAAACATTAATTTGGTTGATAATTTTTAATAACTTATTTACCTATTGATATTTTGAAATATATTTAGTAGTAGATATATTTATCTCTTAAAATTTCCCTCACATTTATTGTTAAAATATAAGATTTGTAAAATTTAACGAAATTGGCAGGAATGCGTATAAAGTCATAAAACTTAAAATATGGTAGTATTACATTTCATTATTTTACATTTTCTTTTCTCGAAAAATTTAGAATGATTTGATTTAAATATTTAAGTTAATAAAGTTACATAGTTTAAAATGGTGTAAAAATGTGTGTGCTTACAATTCAAATCATTTTAACCATTATTTAATTAAATAATGAAAACAACAAAATAATTATAAAAGAAAAATAATTTTTATCAGATATAATCTTTGGATAAAAAAGTTTTGTAAATTTGCGTGAAAAGGTTTCGATTCGCATAAATAGTTTCAGAGGTATGGCAAAATACAGATCTAAACTTGCAACCACTATATTATTAAATTATTAGGTATTGAGATTATAATCCTTTGGTTATGGTTATCCATATTTTGAGGATCCACATATAGAAGGTATGTTTATTCAGATAAATTATGTTCTTTTGTTTGACTTCGTAACTTAAAATATTATCTGCACTATATAATTATTATATTTCAATTCAATCCTTTGAATCTTTAAGAATTTAATATTATTCAATGAAAATATAATCGTTAAATCAAAAGTTATTTAAGTTTTCTGCTTTTTTTTAAATATTTTTTTTTTCAATATAGTATTGTAGTTTTGAATGCAAATTATAAATAAAGTGATTATCCTATTTTAAGTTGGGAGTAATGTTTCAAAATGTAGTAATTTTCCAATTGTCTTTTTATATTTTAATTGACTGCACAATTAGACTTAAACAGACTACACAAAAACATTAAAACATTACGCTTATAACAAAATAACTCTTAATTGCCATTTTATATGCAAACTGATTCCACGGGAGACTTTTTTCCCCACCATCTTAGTTGCCAATCTGATTGAATTCTATGCCTGTAAAGGGAGGCGCATTTTAAACTTTCCCTTTTCTAGGGATTAAACCGTAGTCGTGGTTGAGCTGCCATTAAGGCAAGGGGTGCGATTGTTCTTGTTTTCAAGTGGCGCAATCTATGGCCAAGAATTCGACTTCTGCCACATCAGTACGTCACACCCATATATAAGTAAGACCCATTCTTACATCCATCCATTCATGTACAGATTGTAACTTTGACCTGAACTAAAGAACGATCAATCTCCAATTCAGTACTCTCAGAGGTGTAATTCATTAGGGAAACATGGAGGACTTTGTGACCCAACAGTTTTAACATGCACCAGTCCCGTTCTCATGAACGTGAGTCCAGTGCCCTGACAACAAGGCTTCCCGGCCTAATTGTATTTCTACAAGTGGGTAATGATATTTTACATTTTCATATTATATTACGAGTTTTTATGAAACAAAAATTTAAAGTATTCAGCTGTTTTTGTTTTTTTTTAAATTTGATTTGTAAAATTATTTTTCTTCAAGAAATAAAAATTCTTTTTTATTACATTTAGGCATTAATATATTCATTATTGTGAAGAAAAAAAATTGAAATTCGGATAATTCCAAACTTTTTTTCCAATGACCTCTTGGAGAATGACCTATGTCACATAAGAATCTAAAGGGGAAATTTGTTGGTCACTTTTCCAGGAGCACCATATAAGGTGGGCCAACGTTTCTCTCACAGTACGGACAGATAGTATAGAGAATGAAAGAACATGCATGCCTTGCCCGAGATTTGAACCCAGAACCTTTTTGATGCAAGACCAGTTTCCTGAGCCCTACACAGAACGGTTGACCCAAACTTTAAACTGTTATGAAAGTGTTATTTTAAATTATTGGATTGTTCGGAAAGTAAATTCCTTTTTTCCCAACCGAGCACTGAATTGTATTTTTTTCACAGCTAATTTCACATTCAAGTCGTGTAATCATAATAAATGTTAAAAGTTGACATTGAATGGCTTACCAGTGAAAAAGTTCTATCATGCGCTATAGTTTTTGGTTGCTGCCCTATCAAATATAAAAAGTGAAATGCAGCATTTTCGGCATGTTTTACTCTTTGCTATCGAAAAGGTAAAAATGCTGTTCAAGCAAGAAAAATAATTATTTGATATGCAAGGAGAAGATGCCGCAAGTGCCAAAATTGGTATGTACGCAAGTGCCAAAATTGGTATGTGATTTGACCATTTGTGATAATTTGAAAAGCCATTTGAAAAGGCTTATTCTCAAAGCTCGACGTGTGATTTCCTCATGTTCATAGTTAAAGATATTTGTGCCGTCGCATTAGACGTCTGAAATTTGTTCACAAACGTTTATTCGCTTTTCAAGCGCATGCGCATCATCACTGAGGACGAGAAATGGTTTGTCGACAACAGTGCTCCCCAAACTTTTTATCGCCGCAGACTGATGATCAATGTTTGATAATTCTTCCACGGCCCGCCAAGGGAGGATGTTAATTGCTTAGATTTTTTATTGTTTTGATTTTATAACTTTAATTTAATTGTAATTAAACATGCTTTTTCAATAAAATGCAGTTGCACCAAAACTGCAGATGAAGTGTTTTAACATTTTAAATTACTAGAACGCTAAATCAAGGAGAATCCTGAGCTTATTTCGTTGCCTCGAGACATTTCTATCTGTAAGTAATAGGAGACAATGATACTTATGTCCAGTTTATTCTGTTGCTTTGATTTAGCTGATGTTACTACAGAAAACTCCACTTCAAAAAGATAGTTAGTTGGAAATTGCTATCGGGACTTAATTGCTGTGGTGACAAGCTCAAGATATTCCGCACTTTATCACACTCAGGGTTTTCCTTACTTTAATTCAGAACACCAGGCTACTTTAATTTAAAATCTCCATCAGTTGACCTTCCGGCACAGGCATGCTAGATTCTTCGGATTTGTTGACAAATGGATCGTAGAATCTTTCCTTACCAGTTCACTAGTCTTTTGTGGTTGGAAAGTAGCGCTCAAACTCTTTTAAATGAAAGATCGCACACAAACTGGGAGAATGAATGTTCAAGCTCAGTCTCACTTAAAAACAAAGTTAATGCCTGAAGTATTTTCCTAATTATCTCAGTTCGCACAACCTCTCCACAACAAATATTATCTAGAATAATATTTTCGTGAAGTCATATTTTTCCGAGTTTTTATGAAGGACAAAATAGCTAGCATGTTTAAGCTTCCGAAAAATTTAAATCTTGATATCCCATTCTATAATAGTTGTATCTTGTAGAACGTATTCATAACTTTAATAGACTGCGTCTAGAACAGAACCTAAACCAGTCTACCAATATTCGATTAAAAAAAAACTACTTTACCCCTGTGGCTAGCATACGGGGATTTATTTCTTCCTTAAAAGACAATTTTTAACCTGCTTTTAAAAGCAATATTAAATTTTTTGAGATAAATTGGCAAGAAACTAAAGGCAGATTGTTAGTTAAAACGTAAAATTATCGACTGATTAAGCTTTGGTCCAAAGAAAATAGCAAAAATGTAGCTATTTTTCAAACAGAAGCAATAAAATGAATAATTCAAAAAAAAGGGAGGAAGGAAGATAAACTTGTTAATAAAGACCTCATGATCTAAAAAATAACTAAATAGAGGAAAAGGTTGGAGGTAAAGGTTTGAGCATAACAGGCTTGTTTAATAACAAAAAAAAAAAAAAAAGCATCATGCTTATTGGTAAGGGTTTCTCCATCTTATATGGATTTACTAACGATGAATATGTTAATGTAATTTTATTCTCATTATTTCCTTCTCATACAGAAGTCTAATTAAACTAAATCATTCTGTTATTAATCATTATTTAAATCTTTCTGATATTAAGAAAAGCCATTACTTAATTCTAAAACCCATAGACCTACAATGCGCAAAAAAAATGATCTGCTGAATTATCTTTTGATTTAATGATCGGATCTTCACGTTCTGGAACTCAATCTAAATGGTTCGAGCGGGTGACCTCAAGTATGCTAATTATTTAGTGCAAACAATATTTTAAGTCACGAAATCAGACAAAAAAACGTTCTTTCTCTGAAAAAAAATTTCTTTTCGAAGGATTCAGATTTCCGACCCCCAAAATATCAAGGATCAGCCGCAACCCAAGAAATATGGTTTCGATAGTTTTGTCAAGAGAGTTCCAAAGTTTGAACTCCTTAATAGTAATTTTATTTTTTGCGTATTTCGCCATACCTCGAACATTTTTTAAGCGAATTGAAAAATTTTTGCACACAATTATATATTTTATTTATACAACGATAGTTCCAGACAGAAAGTTTTTTTTTTAATAATTATTTATAATTTTTTATTAAATAATACAGTATTCCCCTGATTACCCAACTCCTATATTTTGGAGGTCAGAAACCTGAATCGGTCGAAAAAAAGGTATGTTTATTCAGATGCACTACATTTTGTGCCTGATTTTGTAACTTAAAATATCGTATGCACTCATTGATTAGCATATTTGTGGCAACACTCCCGGAAACCATTCCATCCATCATAGAACGTAAAGATCCGATCATTAGATCAAAAGTTGTTCAGGGTGAACCGTTATTCTATTATATCTTTACTTATTTATTCATGCACTTCATCCCTCAACGTCGAGCCCCGGAAGAACACACATATTTTAAGCGCCCCTCTTCTGTGGAATATTATAGTCAAAATCTATCAGAAAGAGAAACTGATTTATGAATAGATTGTAAACGAGTAAGCTTCGCATTCCACTTCCTTCTTATAGTCTTAATTTTGGATTTAAGACACTTTTTTCTTGAAATAAAACCTGCCCACAACATAAACTTCCGTTCACAATGAAGTTAGTTTTCACTGTCCCATGGTCAGTTGAGACGTTCTAATCTCTTTCCAAATCCTCTCTAAATAAGACTTGGAAGTTGAGAAGATATTCCAGGGGGAAAGTGCAGAAACGATCAAGGAAGCAGAAAGGGGTGCTCATACGAGCGCTGACCCTTGAAGGTCGGTGAACTTGGAAGTCGACTCGTTCGAGAAAGCTTTTTGCCGGGGTGTAGCGAAGTTACCAGATCAGTCGGAAATAAGAACTGATCACTCTACTGATTTATAACGGTTGTATAAGACATTGAAAAAATAGGAGGAAAGGAGTGTGGCGTGACATTGAAAATGGACAAGAGATTACGACATCTTCCCCCCTGTGATCCTCTTTTTGAGTGATGCCGTTCATTTCGATATCACTCAATTGCCCTTGTTCACTTTTTGTCCTTCCTGCTGTTCTTATGATTTTGGGATTATAAAACACAGTCTTAATGCGGAACTAAGAGATTGACCGGGAAAATGCTTTGGCTAGAAATAAAGGGTGACCTTAAATTGAGGAAGAATGTACTATTTTCCATAAACTATCTCGTTTTATGTGAAAAAAATTATATTCATAAAATCTTATTTATTTTGCAAATGTTTAGAAAAAGAGATAGTACTGAAAAAATTAATGTTTTAGATAATATTTAAAGTAAAAGGTCACATTGATCAAATTCGAACGATTTTTTTTTATTTATTTATTATTTTTTTTTTTGTAAATATTTTTTTTTTTTTGTATGAGCGTAGGGAAAGTGCCATATATAAATTAACTAAAAAAAAAAATTCAGTGGCGCGACTGCACAAAGAGGCTCAAGGCCTACTGTACCCATCTAAATTTTTTTGACCTTGGGCTCTGGGGTGCAGGAGCAGACGTTCCGGTTAGGTGGTCAGCCGAACGCGAAACCCCCAGTGTTTAGTTCCCAAGCTTGCTTGGTACTAATTTATCGACCCACTGAAGGAATAAAAGTCTGAGTCAACCTTGCCCGGCCCGAGGATCGAACCCAGGACCTACGGCACGGGAGCGTGTAGCGCTAACACTCAGCCACCGGGCGTCTATATAAATTAACAACCATGCTAAAGTATTAATTATTGCTTAATATCAATTTAGGTGTCTACTCCCTTTTTTAACGCTACAATAAGCGTGCAATGCGCAAAAAAACTAAACGAACAACCCTAAATAATTTTTGATCTAATGATCGAATCTTCACGTTCTAGGACTCAATCTTAATAGTTAGAGGGGCTGACTTAATAAATTAGTGCCGATAATATTCGTAGCGAAATTAGATAATAAATTACTTTCTCTGAATAAACATGCTTTTTTAGATGAATTCGGTTTTCTGACGCCTAATTTATAGGGGATATTCAAAGGATAAGCTGGAATTCCAATAGTTTGGTCAGGAGAGCGGTTAGTACCCTTTAATGTTAATTTTCCTTTTTACGTATTTCAAAATATCTCGTGAACATTTTAAGTGAATTAAAAAATTTTGCACTCAATTTTAAAATTCGTTTATCCAAAGATAATTTTATACAAAATTTAACTTTTAGTAAATACATATTTTTTAATAATCTATTTAATATTCTTTTTTATTTAATATTCTTTTTTATTTAATAATCTTTTTTATTTAATAATCTTTTTTATTTAATATTCTTTTTTATTTAATAATCTTTTTTATTTAATAATCTTTTTTATTTAATATTCTTTTTTATTTAGTAATATTCTAAAATACTTTTCAGTGTTAAGTATACAAATTTTTTAATTCTCTTAAAGAACAGAAATATAATTGGTAAAATACAAAGTTCAAGAGAAACCGCCAAGTAGTTCCAGAGAAATCGAATTTTAAAAATATGACATTTTCAAAATTCGATTTTTAAGGTTGAACCAATTTTAAAAAAATTGATTTGGTTCGATCAAATTGATAGAAGACTGCTATATTGATTGAATTTTGATACTTTGATAGAAAAAATGAAATATTGAAGACTTATAAATTCTAGACCTGTTGTGATATATTAAAAATATTAAAGGAAAACCTTCAGTACTCTTTCTAATGCTTGAAATTTTAATAGAACAAACTTAAATGAAAAATTTTAAACTTAAGAAAACAATGAGAAGTTAATGTTTTTACGATTGTAAGCAAGAAAGTTAAACTATAACTTAAAATAACACTTTTCATTTATATTTAAAAAAAAAAAATTCAATTAGGTTTGTAATTTTATACACTATATACACATTACAAGATATTGCGGTAGCATAAAAATAAAATAAAGGTATTGTTGGTATACAGGTAGCATAAGGGTAGCTTAAAAATAATTGCGGTAGCAAAAATTCTTCCTATGCTGCTTTATCTAAAACTAAAGCTTTGAAGTTAAAAAAGAAAACACAGTTTTCTTTTCTTAAACGAATCAATAAATATAGATTTTCATAACCACTTTCTAATATTTATTTATTTATTTGTTTTGAAGATTAAAATGAGGTACAATGCTTTTTATTCAGACAGAATTGGCATTCGAAATTTGTAAATTATTAAACGAATAAGAAATCAAACTTTAAATATTTACTGTTGTAAAAATGAATACATATTTTTTCTTCACTGCTTTAACATTTTTTGACAAATAAAATTTTTTAGTATTTCAACTACTATAACTGCAACTTGTAATAAGCAAACTACTTTACATAATATAATAATCCAAAAGTATTCTTATTTGTCTTTTTTACGATAATGGTAATACTTATTTAAAACCAGAAAACAAAGCACTAGAGTAACCATTCGAATCTTGAAAAAAACAACGACCTATTTTTGATGCATTTCTCGCACACTGTAAATTATTTCCGGATTAAATTACAGTAACGGAAATTTTAGTGCGTCATCCGTAAAATTAATTTTTACCTTAAAATTGTTATACCGTGATTTTCACGTTAATATTTATAAAAAAGCTGCTTTCAACCATTTTCAACAGTATTATAAAAATTTACATAATAAATTTACATAAAAATTTGCATAGTCCATAATAATTGCTTAAAATGAGATATCTAAAGATAATTTCACTTGAACATTCCAATTCAGTTTTATATTTATGAAATATTGTGTAACAAACTTAAAAACAAAGCGATCTAATTTCATTAAACGACTAAGATATTTCGTTGCAATTTTAAAAGTCATAGTATTTGTACCCGTTAATAATAATTTTAGACACATCATGCCTTAAAAAGAATAAAACATCATTATAAAATATTCTATTCGTTGTTGCCATTACCTCACTTAAAAAAGAAAAAAAAATGAATTTGGAAAAAAAAAAGTACTCAGAGAATTTTCGTAAACAAATAAAAAAGTAACATTTTGAACAGGTCTGATTTGCTATAAGGTAATTTTTTTCCAACTCACTCAGCATTTTTTAACTTAATAAACTTTAAAATCTCACTCAACTGCAGACAATCGAAAACAATGTGGAGATGAGTTAGTAAAAAGAAAAAATTCTCTAAAATAAACAATCATGGAACAGTTTTTCCGCCGCATTGATTTTGATCACATGACCTGTTTGATCCAAAACTCACTCATTGTTTTAATAACTAAAAATAACACTTTTTAAATATGCATATTACAAAGAGCATTCATCTTTCTGAAATATATTCCCTAAAATCTGTATTTTAATTATATTTATAAAAATATATGTAACACTCGTCGAAAGAAAAAAAAAAGGCTCAGAAATTATCAAAGTAAAAAAAGAGTTAAGAGTTTTGTTTTGTTCTAAATATGAATAATGCTAAAAAACGTGAAAAAGAGTAAAAATAATAAGATAAACAGATAAATTATTATAGTTTTGTTTCTAAAGAACCTTCATCAGTGTTGAAACATGAATTGTAACACAAATATTCAGAAGAAAATCACAAATAAATTACAACTGCAAAAAGGGATTTGAAAAATAGAGTAAATACTTAACTTTCCAACTATATAAAGTACTCAAAATTTGATTAGCCATTTATGCTTAATAAGAATACAAGTTTCTAATCGTTATCTGATTGCTGCTTGTTTGGACTAGACAGAGTGTTAAAAATTACCCTCGAATACTGTGCGTGAAGACATTATAATTTTTGTTTGTTGACCGCTGCAAGTAAACCCATAATGAAGCTGCTATGAACCTTTCTCGACCATGGGCAAAAGAAATCAGCAGCGAAGAATTAGTTCAAAATTACATCGCCAGGTGAGAAAAAAGCATGCATAAAGAACAGAAATACAATTTCGAAAAGTTAAACTTTATTCAATGAAATCACACAAGTTCAAAGAGCATTCCAATGTCATCAAATGCATGCTCAAAACGTTTTATCTAAAATTTAACTCTTTGAAGGTCTATGGCTTCCAACGCTAACCACTAAAATAAAAAAATAATAATTTAAAAATTCATTTAAATAAATTGTTCTACTAGAACCAAACTAAAATGATTTTGACAATTCTGGTGTTTCATTTTTTAAAAAAATTTCTTGTCCCTCAAATAGTTAATTGTAACAGAAAATGTTAATCGATCGGTTACTGCATCGTAACATGTTTTAACTTGTTTTTGATGCAGTTTTCTTTAAGAGCTGCTTCTTTCCATTTCC
Organism: Parasteatoda lunata; assembly: GCA_949128135.1. Lineage (NCBI taxonomy): Eukaryota > Metazoa > Arthropoda > Arachnida > Araneae > Theridiidae > Parasteatoda > Parasteatoda lunata. Next base: position 95,812,418 of record OX421975.1, read on the forward strand.
TTGCAGCACTCCGGAATCTATAACTATATCCGGAGTTATAACTCCAGAATTTCTTCAAAATTTGTAATTGCTTATTTTATTCAGTTTTATTGTCTTGGCATGATGAGAGAATGACTTTACGGCATTTATAACTACTTTAAAATTTATCAACGTTCTTTTTATCATATGAAAAGTGCCATCTACGGGGCTTAATGCGAACTTTGATCCATCCGTTCATTTAACCGGCAGACCGGACACCATCGGCCGTATTTTAAAATATTTTGGAACCATGATTGGAAATTCGAAACCGGTTGAACTCAGTTCGAAATTAGACTTTGTATTCTTAACTCGTCGAACCTCGATCATAATATAAACCGCAGACGAGCTATCTCAGAAATTTCGGACCACCAATTTCAGTGTTTCAACAAACATAATCTTAGCTCAAACATAAGAATTGAGGCATGCAAATGCTTCAATATTCTTCAAAAGTTGCAAATAAAGGAAAAAGATGGCTCACTTTTATAGAAAAAAATTAAATTTATAAATTTCATTTCCTTTTTAAGTATTTTCTTTTACGTATTTATTGAGTACTCTTTTTTAAGTAATTCTATGGAAATTCTAAAAATTATCAATCATTTCTTCTAATCCAATAAAATGACATCTTTATTTTATATATTTTTTAAAAAGTATTGTGCTGTCAAATATACAAAAAAAAAAAAAAAATCACACAAACGCATATCAAAAATTTAACCTGCAATTCCAGAAAGCGAAAGTAGAGGCCTTTTAAGTAGTTATGAAGGAAAAATCTTTTGTTCAATAACTACTCAATTCAATTTAGAAGAAATATGGAAATTTTAATAAATTGGAGGATTTATTCCTCACAATAATAGAGTTTTGAAAGAACTTTATTTATTTTTTTTTCTTCTCCAGCCTAATCCAGGCTTAAGAGTTCTTTGGACTCTCAAAGCAGGCAAAAAGCGAGCGTTAAACAGAATTACTAGTAAGCGAAATCGTAAGAATTTCGAGTTTTTAGATAGTAAAAGCAGATATTTCAAGGGATACGTTGACAAGGTGGAAAATTTCATTTTTTTAAAATATCTTTATTAACTTGAAAAATATAAAAAACGCACATTTTATCATTGCAGCATTACTTCTAAAATTTTGATGAAATTCTTTTACAGAGCTCTATATTAGTTTCTGTTACATCATTTAAAAAAATAAAAAAATATATAAAAATTAGAAACATTTTTTAAACATATTCGATTTTTCAGTTTCATCTATTTTAATTTTTTTTTTTTAAATAAACATGCAAAAATATGCGTAATTTATAACATTTAGGCATAGTTATCTTGACATTTTTTAAATAGTAGAATAAACATGTCTTCATGCGCATTTCATTCTGTATGTCTTTTAAAATTTAAAAATATTCTTTGTCATGTTTTAAACTCACGTGGAATATAGATACTTTATGGAAATTTTTAAGATATCAAGTTTTTTCTTGTAATATACTTGTTATTAGCTCAAAACTCATAATTCTACTTGGTTTTCAATTAAAAGTTGTAGTAGTTTGAAATGTTTCAATTTTTAAGCTCACTTTTCGCAACCTTCTAAAAGGTCGCGTAAGGAACTGGATTTCGAAGTATTTTTCTGGTTGAGTTTTTTTTCCAATTAGTTTAAAAATTCGACAAATTATGCTCGGCATGTACAGTGAGCAAAAAAAAACAAAAAAAAGAGAAAACCCTTAATTCCTTATGATCTACTGATCGGATTTTGAAGTTCTAAAACTCATTATATTAATGGTTCAAAAGCCTAAGCTTCAATATGATACTTAAAAAAAGCAGACGATATTTAAAGTTAACAAATCAGACTCGAAATCGTAATTTCTCTAAATAAACATGTTTCGCTCCCTTTGATTACGGCATTTGGTTCTTGACTTTCAAAATATGAATGAGGGAGCTAGTCGTAATTTGAAACATGTAGTTCCAATAGTTTGGATATATCGAGAACTTTTCCTTCAAATCGAAACTTTATTTATCATAATTGAAAAATTATGAGCAAAATAATTAAAATTAATAGTTATTATATATTTAATTAAAATCATTTTTTTTAAAGATAGTTCCATGTAAAAATAAATTTTAAATTAGTATTTATGATTTTATTTAATAACAATGGAAAAAAGTTTTGAAAGGTAAAATATACAAGATTTTGCATTATTTCAATAAATATAATTTTAAGTGACAAAATAGAAAATTTGAATCAAATACTTCATGAGAATTTTGAATTTATAACTCTTTAAAAATTTAATAACTCAGAAGCTGTTCGACCGATTTTGGTCAAATTTTCTATTTTGGCAGTCCAAACATCATTATTTAAAATGATGTAAAAAATTTGTATACTTTATTATTTGAAATGTTTTCTACTTTACAAACTACTAATTACTACTAATTAACAAAAATAATAAACAAATATTAAAAATTATTTTTTACATGGAATTAACTTTCGATAAACAAATTTTATTTTTGAGTACAAAAATTATTGAAATCCCTCAAAAAGTTCTCGAGATAAGAAACTTTCAACTGCTCTCTTGACCAAATTATTGGGACCATATTTTCAGGATTGGGGCTACTCCCCCACCCCCCTACTTTGAAGGTGGGTCAGAAATCGAAATCAGTCGTAAAAAAGCAATGTTTATTCAGAGGTTTTTGTGTTTAATTTCCGAGTTTAAAAATTCATAGGCGATGATTAATTAGCATATTTAAGATTTGTCCCACAAACTATTAAGAGTGCCTTTTAGTACATGGAAATCCGATTATTACATCAAAATTAATTCACTGTGCGTTATTTTTGCGAGCACACAGTACCAATATGTATATATATATATATATACACGGAAGAGCCATTACATTATGACCACCCTCCATCTACAGCAATGGCTTCACCCAGGTTTTCATGGTTTCTCGCGCAGGAACAATGTTTTCATGGGGCACATTTGGACCCATAATCCTCATAGAACAATCCCTGACGTCTGTAGGCTACTTGAACATAGTTGCAGACCAGGTTCACCCATTCATGGCAACATCTTTTCCGGCGGGGGATGGTGTTTACCAACAGGATAATGAACCATGTCATGAGGGTCGAATCGTCATGGATTGCTTCGAGGAACATTCCAGTGACTTTTAAGTCCTGTCTTGGCCCCCAAATTCACTTGACATTAATCCAATAGAGCATTTGTGGTCCTACTTGGAAAACCAAATTCGTGCTGCCACGCTATCCTCTCGCAATGTGAGGAAATTGCAGGACCAGTTGGTGAGAGCTTGGTACCAGATACCTCAGACTATCTATCAGCACCTTGTGGAATCAACACCACGGCGGGTGCTAGCAGTTTTGAGGGCTAAAGGGGGCCCTACATGTTATTAGCAGGGTGGTCATAATGGCTCTTCGGTGTATATGCGTGCGTGTGTGAGTGCGTTGTTCTTCTTTTCTTTTTTTTAATTAGATTTTTCGGTATTGCGCTTTTTTTTATAGTAAAAATGAAAAACAATTTTTCAATGTGTTTCTCACATGATCTTTTTACTAGTACATATTAGTCTCATATTATGCCTACATTTATAGAGAAGCAAAAAAAAAAATAATAATAATAATAATTGTTATTACAACGAAATTTGGCTTTAACACACAAGAAGAAACGTCTTTTAAATTATATGGATTCATCAAAATAATTATCAAATACCCATCTCATTCTATATTTCAAGACAAAAACATACTGGTTAATATATTTAGCTGACAGTGAAAAGAAGCAATCAAAAATGACGTGCTCTTTATAGCTATAAATTATCATCATAAGCGTTCACGTGATTTTTAACTAAAAACGCAATATACCAATTCAAAATCATTGTAGTGGACATGATGTCAATTAGTTCTTAGTCTTATCACCCTTTTTCACATGCAACTTTTCAATTACTCAGGGTGATACAGGGTTGACTTAAATGATCCATTCACAGAGATCGAGTTAAATCTTTCGTTTGAAGACGGACGTATGTCGTGAATATCATGTTTGTCGTCTGCTAATTTGAAATAAAGTTTGCACTTGCCCTCACTGTTGCTCTAAAGTTTGCACTCGCATTCACTCTTTGCAATTGCCGCCGGTATTTTGAGATTCGCCAGGCTAATTAGAAATGACTTTAGTATTTTCAAACCTGCTTGATGCTTTTTACACTTACCACAATTAACTTATATGAATGTTTGGAAATGAGTAAAGAATTAATCAATCAGACTGATTTTGCTTAACATTTTTGCAATAAACAATTGGTAAGTTTATTTTTAAAACCCCTACTATATGTCGCGAGTGTTTAGAGGTAGAGCGCTCACTTCCAAATGACGCGACCAGGTTCGAATCCCAGAGATGCTTGGTTGAGGCATTGAGAATTATACTACCAGCTCGTATAGACTATGGTGCTAACGTAAAATATCCTCAGTAATAGACGGATCATGAGCTGTCAGGCTAACCAAGAGTGGTTTTCTTACTATATAACGCAACTGTTTGCCCCATTGCGCAGTGCCCTAATATGTGTTTAAAACTTTTAAGCCTGCGTGCTGGAGCCTTCATTTTATTTTATAAACCGCGGAGAAGCCGGCCCAATTTTGACTTGACGATTAGTAATGTTCAATTCCATAGCCTTGTAAATTTGAACCTAATCCAGAGGACAAGGGAACTCCAAAATCCAGTATAGGAAGAAATTTTGCTTTTGAATGCATTTTGTCTTGCAAAATATTCAATTAGCCTACAACATATATACGCGAAAGAATCTGCATAGTCTATAAATTTTTAAAAAAATGGCAGAAAAATTAAAAAAAAATTATATCATGATTATTGCCACAATATTTTAATAAGTAATTCATTTTAAGTCATATTTTAATAATAATGTATGAATAAATCTAGAATACGAATTCATTGTGCTAATTAGAAAATTCTGCTCTTTGCAGTTGAAGCCATTATTTTGCTAATTGGAAAGAATTTTATTGGAAAGTATCTAGTATTTTTTATTCAGAGTTATATTTTCAGATTTTTATCAATCAGTTCACATGCTTTAAGGCTAGTTAAAAAATGTGTGAAAAATTCAGTCAGCATTAAATTTGCGTAAGTTTATTAAAATGAGCTTTTTTCCTCTGTCTACGCTTGGCTGAATAAAAAACGTATAACAAATCATCTCAAGATCCATTAATAAACTAGTTTATAAAACAAACGAAAGCTGAAACAGAATAGATGATATTAAGGGGCATTCCACTGCCCCTTTACATAGGGATAAAATGCTGTTTGCATGAAGAAAAAAATATTATCTATATGCATATATATTTCTTTTACACGAAAACTAAGTCTTCATATCTTTTTTGCGTTGGAAACAAAGAATTGAAAAGACAAGCGCGTGAACTGTCATAAACAGGAAAGCGTAAAGATACATGTTTACAAATTTCTGAATGAAAATTCTTTTCTCCAGTAGGCAACGAAAAACTAAAACAAACAGAGCTATAAGTTGGCAAGAATTGAAACGTTAAAAGCGAATAGTTCATATCAACTATAAGATAGCAATAATAAAACAATAATTAAATTTTATGTTTTAACTATATATTAAAAATAATTTTATTTATTGTTATTTTCTTGTTGTTGCATTTCTCGGGCTGTTACGCTTTAAAGTATAATAAAGAAAGCAATCTCAAAGAGCAATATATATATATATATATATATATATATATATATATATATATATATATATATATATATATATATATATATATATATATAGAAATGCATTTGTGAAAGACAAAACATTGAAAGAATGCGCAGGACATGCATAATATTTTCTTTTAATACCATAACTTCATACATAATACTCTTTTAATATATAATTATTTTATTTCTGAAAGTTTTTCTATTGCATGTCATTTATTTAAATTTAAAAATGTTTATTTCAATAACTAATTACCAGCTAAAAATTTCCAGTTTTTAAAGAGGAATTAGTTTTAAAGATTTAATAATTGATTTAAATTCTTAAGATTTTACACTAGAACACATTTTAAATGAGTTTAACTTAGTGGCGAGCATGGTTTTCAAAGCTAACCATATAAGATTGCACAGAAATCTTCGGGGTTTGAGAGTGCCAGCGAGCAGACGGTGGAGTCCACTAGTTCTGCATTATTAGTAGATGCCGAAATCTCCCCCCCTTTTTTTTAAAGGTATAGTAACATCGAATGACATTCTATTATCAAAAACTTGCTAACTGCAAAAAAAGGAGGAAAAAGTTGGGAAAACTAAAATAAAAATTTAACCTGAGATTCAAGAGGGTGAAAGGGGCCTTTTAATACGAGAGGGTGCAAAGAGCTAAAATGTACACTATTACGCATTGGCAAAATGGGTCTTGGTTTGGATTTGATGGCGTCCACACACTTTTCAACTGTGTTCAAGAGTAACAGTAAACAGTGCGCATGCATCGTCTTTGCATGCGTTGCCATGGCGACCGTTGCTGCTTTTCTTTTTCTTTTCACTACCAGGCAAATTTAATGTATTTACATGGTAATAATTTAAAGTATTTTTATATTCTTTTTATTATTAACTTATAATTACTAGCTTGACGGCGATTTCAATATAAATAAGAATGCTGAGGAAGGAAAAGTATTTTGTGACGTCTTGAGACACGTACATAGGCAGGATATGAAAACCAATCCGACAACAAACATCCATTGAGACAGTTTTTGCAATCCCTGATTTGAAATGTTGTGGCGTTTAATGGAGTCAATACAGAGAAGAAAAATCATCTAAAAAATGGGTAACCAGTGATTGTAATAAGGCGATCTCGAATTTTTTTTTAAATTTCCAATTTTATTCATTTATTTTTTGATTTTTCAGACATTCAGTTTTCTTAATCGATAAACAAAACAAAAATAAAGAAACGAATATTTTCTCAGCTTAGCTTGATCAAACAGATACAAAATCACACTTAATTAGAATTATAGTGATTTGATTCATTACATTGATTTGATTAATTAAAGCAATTTGTCAACCCTCATTGACCTTAACTTATCTTCCTTTGAAAACGCATTAAAAATCAATATTACTTACTTTTTTGTTGGCTGTGACTATAACAGGTTACTACCTTTTCATTTCTTTCTGTAATATATTTTTCACAATTTTAACAGACAATGCTAATTACAGTTGGAATTGTTAAGAAGCGTTATATTTCGATAGGTTTGATTCTCAAATCTTATAAAAATATAGTTCATGATAAGAGAATTTGCTTAATTTCCACCACAGCAAAATATTATTTGACAGCAACCACAGACTAAAAGACAAAAGTATATTCATGTATGTCTTCAACAGTCACTTAGATCACTTCTTTACCAGTAAAGAAAAAATATTTTATGAAGGATCGTGTTACTGCTGGAAAAATTGAAAAAAGTATTGGTCAGGAACAGGCAATATATAGAATTCAATGAAATATTTATTCAATATAAGAAAATCGTCTTTCATTTTCATAAGGAAAATATGAAATTATTTTCCGAACAACCCAATAATTGTTTAAAACGTAGTTTATATACTTCTGAATCTCTAAAGGATTTTTTTTATTTAGGAAAAAAAAAAACACTTTTTAGATTGTTTTGCGTACAGATTATAAGGAAGGCATTATTAACCAAAAAATAACCATTTGTTGATAGTTCTTTGTTAAAAAAAAATTTTTTTTAGCAGTTATATATGTTTTGACAATTGAAAAAATTATGTAAATTTGCAATAACTTCCCAGCACTATTTTTTTAAAAAACATTTTCAGCTATTCAGAAAAATAAATAAATAATAAACCAAATCTCACTTTTTTATTGTGTGACTGAATTTGTTTAGTTTATTGAACCTAAATTCTTATTAAACATTAACATTTAACTGCAATTAAACTTTTTTTTAAATAAATGAATAAAACAATATATTAAATGCAATTCTTCAACACGGAATAAATAATATTATTAATAACAACATAGGATCTTGAACCCATGAGCAAGAACCTTTCTTTCGTCGTAAGTAATAATAGCCGGGCGGTATGATAACACGAAAGAGAGGTGTTTAGTTTCACAACATTTTTCAAAACTACCGCATCCCTCACCTCACCTCGTAATTACAATTTTTTTCCCGTTTTCTCCTCTCTAGCCATCCGAACCTCCCCCCTGGTACCTTATTGAGATGGAAACAATCATTTGTCAAAATATTCCCTCACTTCTGGCCCTTCAGGTGGTGTTGAGAAAGCCAGGATGAAGATTTTCTAAAAACAAAATTAGCGAGAGTCAATTTCGAAAAATTATTGAGAAGGAATTTTTTGCCATTATTCACCCGGGGATATAGTTTTTGTTCGGGAGATGATGAAAGGAATAATTATAGCTATTTCTCATTTTTTTCTCAAATTTAGATTGAAAAGGTATGTATAGGTTTATTGTGTGGGAATATTATATGGTGTTCTGTTCTTTTTATTATTTTTATTATTATTATTTTCGTTTTATTTCAATGATATGAACTTCAAAGGAGCGTTAATATTTTCGTTTTAATTTCGAATTAACCTTTTCGTGCTTTTTAAACACCGTTCTAAAAAGCATAATAGGTTTACAATTATTTTCTGATTCTTTTTTTACTTAAGGATTTAATAAATGTAGCTCTTCATTTTTATAATGTGACAATAAGAAAAGAAAAAAAAAAGAGTAGATAGAAAAACTCTAGGATGGACAATGACGTTATTCGTGCGACTAGGGTTAGAGGCGTTCATTTTTTTTTTTTTTTTTTCCTGAACCATGAATGATAACCTTATGAAATATTTTTTTTATTTCAATAAATTTCATGTTAACAGGATACAATGAAAAACTGAAGAATTTTAATCCAGTTACTTTTGGTGAGTTTGCTCACTAAATATATAAATATAGAAGTATATTTCACAAATATTGATACGAGTTTCTCGTGCTTAAAGAATGAAAACTTAATATATTAGGAGTCTCTGGCCACAAATCTCCGAGGTGGCCTCTCGCTGGGTTTACAACTACTAATGTTCAACTCCGTAGCCTTGTAATTTTGATCCCAATCCGGAAGACAAAAAAACTCCTGGATCGAGTATTGGGAGAAATTTGCCTTCGTGGAAGACTTTTGATGGAGGTAACCCGCATTTAAGTTACATGGAGAGGAAGACCACGAGAACCTCCCACGGTTAGGCTAAAGGCAAGGGGACTCTAACCCATGATCCGTCTACCACTGAGGATATTTCACGTCAGCACTGTGGTCGGTACAAGCCGGATGCGGAATTCGTATCGACTGGGATTCGAGCCCGGTTCGCCTCATTGGAAGGTGAACGCTCTATCCCCTGAGCCATCGCGGCTCTCCGCACAGTTTACCATTTAACAAATTTCTCTTTACAGGTACCAACTGCCTTTAAAAATAAATTTTTTCTAAAAAATGTAAATATTTAAGGTAATAATACCGCTTAACTAATGTAAACACTTACAACTGAACTAACTCCCCCTACTGGAGAGAATCATAAATTTCGAGTTGAGATGTTTAATCAGATTGATCTCGTTCACCGATGGGTAATGTTTCAGCCTGTACACCAACTGTTACGATCAAGTTCAGCCTTGCGTTTAACATTCAGATGGAGGTTGTAAAATAAGAATCTCGAAAATAAGAAGAAATAAATTTCTCCTCGAAAAATAGAAATAAATTTTTCGAAAACAATGGATAAAAAATCATTATTTAAAACAAATAGAATTCTCAAAAACGCACTTAAAATTGCTATAACTTTCGAACAAATTGAAATTTTGATAAAAAATTTTTTTAGTTAAGTTCGGCACGTTGAATTTCAGCTGGAAACAAATAGACCAAAATGGTCTTACTACAAATATTGTAGTTGATAATTCTCGAACAAATAATAGAATTTTTTTTTTATTCCGTCGTACACCTTGTACATATTTCTACATACTATCATAATTTCAAGCTACTAAGTTTCACAGATTTTGTGTAGCAATGCAAAGTGTAATAGGAAACAAAATGCAATTAGAAATGCAATAAATTTGGAATAAATTGAATTTCCAAAAAAAAAAAAAAAAAAAACTCTGGGATAATTTCATATATAATGTAACTCTTTAAACATTACACATTTCAATTTTGTAGTTCCATTCCTGCGGCCTGTAGAGTGGGTCGTGTGATATTTTTTTCCTCAACTTAAAATTTCTCGAACTAATTATCGAATGTTAAATATTTTATTAGACTGTATTTTTCGTGCTCATTTTTCTACATCTTCGTCATTTCATGTTTCTAAGTCTATAGATCTTGCGTAGCGAAACAAAATGTAACGTTCTGCAACAAATGCAAACGCCTTTGGCGATTTTTCAATATAGAGAGCATGGCTGAAAGCCCTTATATAGCAAGACGGAAAAGAGAAAAAACTGGTACGTAAGACATATCATTCCAGCATTTTTTTCGAAAAAAAAAATATCTGTAACAATCAAGATTTCTTTTATAATTTCAGCATATATATTAGACTGCTTCTTTTCAAAGATAAAGTAGTTATTGCTGAATAATTTAAAAAAATAATAAGTAAACTCCTCCCGAAAACTAGCTATAACTGAAAAGGTTTTACTATCAGCCTTTCCTCTTTTCCGTCTCGCTTTCACCCCTGATAGAGAGATATAATATAAGCAAATTAACAAACTCTACACAAACTGTACAAGCTTATTAGCTTTCAATTATTGTGATCTATATTCCTACGCTTCCTACCAAAAATTCGTACAAATTTCCTGAACAACCCAATTCTTTTACGATAAATCCATTATTATTTTATAAAATAACTACTTAAAGCGTAATGAATACTTTTCTACTAATTGATGAATCTAATGAATCTAATATTATTAAAAAAAAGAAGATCATAATAATAATAATAATAATAATAATAATAATTCAAGCTAAGATGCATTTTTCCTTTTAAAAACAACATACTTTATATTTTCTTTTTTTAAAATAATTTATCTTAGAAACTCTGGTTATTTATGAAACAGCTTTCAAAATATCTATTTTAATTTCTGAACGTGCTTGCTTCTAAGCAAAATAAATAAGAGTGAAATTTATTTAACGCTTTTGAAAGAGTAACTTGCAGAAATGCCGCAACCATATTTAATGGCAAAAAGAACGCCAAAAGTTTCCTTCATAATAATATCATCACGTTTAAAAATGATAAGAGAGCACACAACAACAGAAAACCCAGAAAGATAACAATCATTAAGACACTCTTTTCAATTTCAATTGAGCTCTTAAAATTCAAAACGTCACCTAGTATTTAAATGGATGACTCTATTAAATTTAAATTCAATTGCTTCACTTTTTGCATAGGATTTCTGAAATGTATATTATGCTATTCTTTTGTTATCAGCTTAAGCCCACTCTATTTTTAAAAGTAAAATTTCGAGCCTTAATAGTCTAAAAACCATTATTTTTTCGTAAACAACATAATTAAAGTCTTTTAAACTTTGTTAAATTTAAATTCAATTGTCTTTTTTTTTTTCATAAGGCTTCTTTTATTATTATTTTAAGAATACTATTTTTCGAATTAAAATTTGACAGCTATTTTTTGAGATTCAATAGTTAGAAAATCATAAACTCTATTGTAAACAACTTTTTAAAAAATAAGAAATCAATGTAAAACGTTTTATATGATATTCACATTTTTGTTCAACTTTGGAAACTGTATATGTTTAAAGTAACTGAAATTATTATCTGAAATAATTACAGTGATTCGAATTTCCATTTGATGTTGGTTTTATTATACTTATGTTATCCAAACCTATCATTGAATATATTATTTAAGTAGTTGAAATCATTAAAAGATTGTTGATGCAATATATATTTTAAGTGATTTAAAGTAGATGAAGCAAATCACAAAAAAGCGTTTTTCTAATTTAAACTACTTAATTTCTAATTAAACTACTTTATTAGATTAATTATTACAATATGAAATCTTAATAAATATAAAATAACTTTAAGCGCCCTTTTTTCTATAATTATTATTTTTTTTTTTCAAAATCAGCTAACAGTGTCCTTTTTGCCGCCAGAAGAAAGAAAGTTTTTTCTGCTATTCGTGTGCCGTTTTCTTCAGAACATTCACGTTGAGTATGAATTTTTTTACTTTATGGGTCGGGATAGCCTGGTTGGTAAGGGGTTGGACCCATGTTCGTGAGAACGGGCGCAAATCCCGTTCGAATAACGTCGGCCGAAGAAAAATGGTGACTCGTGCACTCTAAATCTGTCAGGGTCACAAAGTCCTCCAAGTTCTTATAACAGATCAATACCTTCCGGGGTACTGAATTGGCGATTGTACGTTCTCTTCAGATAACAATTACGATTTGTGGATGTATGAATGAATCCGCAATGTAAAACGGGATTTGACGTGTGTGTGTGGGGGGGGGCTTAAAGAGTTTTCTTGGCCGTAGATGGCACCACTGAAGAAAAAAAGAAACGCACCCTTTGCCTTAGAATTCGCTTGGTTTCCCCAGCAGACTTGCTGGCATTGGCAAATATCAATCGAAACAACGACAACACTTTTACTTGATTTGTATTATTTGATTCTGAAAGGACCCAAACAACTAATAATTCCTTATAATATTACAAAACAATTGTATGCTACTTCTTCTGTTGTAAACAAGAACACTCCAACAAGCAAATATTATGCTTTACCAGGTGAGCTTTAAAATTTAGATTAAAGAAACACGATAGACATTAGTCGTTAAATCATAATTATCTGTTGCCGAGCACAGTTGGAGCCTAGGTCATATATTCAATTTCAGTAATGCCAAAGTTCTTTCCACCTCTTTAACAACAGAACATCTTGATGCCTTAGACTTTTTTTTTTTTTTTTTGACATGAATGGTGATTATCTTTTAAATGACCACTCTAAATAGGGAGTAAAAATGCATTTTGCCTAATTTGATTCTCTCTCGGCTACCCCAGTTTTTTAGTTTCGTTTTTCACCTATTTTTTTTGGCAGGGAGCTTCACGTTTTCAGTTTCGAACCCAATCTAATAACGTAAAGTCCCCGGGATTTGCACGAAATTTTTTTCTTCCAATGCCAACCTGGAGAATGACCTTTCGTCATACAGGCATCTGAAGATCAGATTTTTTGGCCACTCATTCAGGGGCACCCTATTAGGTGGTCCAACGTTGCGCCCATAGTAAAGACCAGTTCCCTGACCCCTAAACAGGCCCGTCGGTGGATTTGCAAGAAATAATAATCAATAAATTATTTTTTTTACTAAGTTGCTTAAATTCGTTGGTAATTAAACTTTTCAGTTATGTGCCTGAATTTGCTGTGTTGATTAATACCTATTTATAATTTATTTCCTCCCCCCCCCCCCGTTTAAAGAATAGGTATTGAGTTAGTTATATATAAAAATTCATTTCTAAAATTAATTTACGTCGTACGTGGAACCCAAAACTTATAACTATACAGTAAAACCTCTTTTTGTGCGGTCCTTTTTTATGCGATTGTGTTTTTGTGCGATTGGTTTTGTGCGATTTTTTTTTTTGTGCGATTTTTTTTTTGTGCGAATTTTTTTAGGCGGTATATGAATCTTAGCGGCGTTAGCACCAGTTTATGTTTACTATCAATGTACATATACATGTTGTGGACGAACTCTGATTGCGTGGCCTCCTTGACAACGATGTATCTGGACTTCGCGAGTCTCTGTTCATTTATATTAAACAATCTCCTGACAAGGCAGAGTCAGTTACGTACATATTGTCGCTCGACGCGAGAACAGTATATGCTTCTTATTCAGAGTTTTATACACGATTCACGTGATTAAGGATTCATTTTATAGTGAGATTAAAGATAAAGAAATTAGTTACTTTTGTTTCTATTTATATGTAGTTTTAATGATTTTTATTTTATTTTTAGACATAAGTACTCCCTTAAAATGAATAATTATAGCCAAAAGAAAGTAAAAAGGCAGACAATTCCACTATTTAATGTATAATTTGAAAACTTCTCCAGGTATATGTACAATGAAGAATTAAATATTTTTACAATTTCTTTAGGTCTAATTTAATTATTTCATTCAATTGAAAGCATTCTCTCATCTATTTCATAAATCATTGATGTATTTTCTTAATCTGACTTTTTTTATGCGGTCCCTATCAACCGCATAAAAAAAGTTTTAGGTTGTATATCATACAAACTTGTTTATAACATGTAAGAATTTACAAAATTTTCGAATTTTTTTTTTGTGCGATTTCTTTTATGCGGTCCCTATCCACCGCACAAAAAAAGGTTTTACTGTACATCTTCATTCAGAAAACGATAACTTTCGAGCTTCATGCAAAACAAAATTTTATCTCAACTCCGTGTAAAAATCTAATCTTAAGAAGTCAATGTATCAGAATATGAACCCATTAAATCCCATAGCCAGTTGCCACTAACCTATACGGAATGTCTGTCCAAAACACATTTTAAATGGTCAGTTCGGGAAAACCAATCATTCCAACTCGATTTAAGTTTCCGCAGTTGTAGACCTTCTGTTGCCACAAAATATGAAATAATAATGATCTTGGAATATTCACTGTATTCAATTCGGTCAATAATCGCTTTATTGGCTGTTTCATGTGGAAAACGTTCTTTCTAGGATCGGTAGAATAGTCATTTTTCATCCCCCTCCCTCCTTTATAAATACTTTGACATGGGGTATTGGGGGCGAAGCGAAAAAAAAAAAACTTAACAAACATAGTTTTTGGTTTAGTGTGGACGAGCTTCAAATATGATTAATGTTTACTGAAATGCATTCCAGGAACAAGTAAACCACAATTTTTTAGTACCATTTGAGTTTTGATTACTGTGTTTTTGATTTTCATTGCGATATCATTAAAGCGAAAATGACCATTAACCGGGTAAAATCGAAGGCATACCTATCGTCATGCCTTGATTCCGAATCAGACAAATAATACGTTTTTTTTATTTTGAAATATTAATTTTTTTTCGCATTAAAGTCATTAATGCGGAAAAATTATTCAAAACAATTTAAAATAAATAAATGTGTTAATATTTTTTTGACATTTTTAGGAACTAAATTTAATTTTATTAATATTACATTTAAAAAAAATTATAAAATTTTAAGTTTTTATTTATTTATTTTATTTCAATTTTTATGTGCATTTCTTCACATTTTGAGCATAAAACAAAATCCACTGGACCCAAATAATAAGCTATTTAGTGATATATATATATTTTCCCATGCGGCTCCAAAAACATGGGACAATTCATCTAAATTCGCAGCACTATAGAGATCTATAATAATTAATTTTGTTAAGCTGTTTTAAATAATATTATAAGTAGTGTTAAATAATTGGTTGTACGCTAAGTATTTGTTTAGAATAATTTTGTAAGGTAGTCTCAAGCAATAATTTAAGTTGTGGTAAATAATTAGTTATACGCCAAGTACTTATTTAGATTCATTTCGTTAGGCAATCTTAAGTGATAGTTTGAGTAATGTTGAATAAATAGTTATACATTAAATATTTATTTAGAATAGTTTTTTTTTAGAAATAAAAACTTAACTACGAAATAATTAATAGAATTTATTTTTGACCCTTTCAAAAATGGCTGTAGAATTTTTTTAAGCATAAACGCTGCTATGGAGCCGCGTTTATGGTTATATATATATATATATATATATATATATATATATATATATATATATATATATATATATACGAATTATTTTTTTTTACGATTTAAGCTATAAGCACTATTTTTTTTGTCTTTTTCCTAGCGAATTTTTATTAATTGTTAAAAAAGTATATCCATTTTTAAAGCATTTTAACTTTCACTCCAGGTCGCGGTAAGTTTATTTTCTGCTTTCTTTTATCTAAAACTCATTTTCAATTGCATATTTTTATTTTCAGGTAATATAGACTTAAATTATTGCTAAAGTTTAACAGTTAGGCTTCAAGTAGACTTAATTCTGAATCTGTCTTTCTATGACAACTAATTGCCATTCAAATTTAAAGCTAAGATTTTTTTAAAAGATACAAGGTATAATATTGTGTCATATTGCTTTGTATGAAAAGAATTTGAACTGCAATTGACGTCATCATAGGTAAATTTGTGGATTAATTAGAATTAGGATACCAGTCAAATTAGATACACACGCGTGAAGTCGCTTTACAGGTATCCTATCTAATTTAAATCCATTAGGCGTCCTGTTTAATTAAACCTAATTTAAATCACGTGGTTAGGCATAATCTTTTCGTTTTTTTCTCGAGTTACAAGTACCCAATCGATGTTAAGTAAGGCTATGGCAAAACTGGATCATCATCTTAATGGTTACGTATTATGCGGTCTCTAAAACGGACAAAACCTCTATGTAAGCAATGATTGAAGCTGTGTGCTGAACATTTCTGGTGCTTCCCTAAAAATATACACTGATGGTAGCAGAGGTGAGGGAGGAATTTCCGATAGTGGAGTATATATTCCAACTCCTACGGGTGCTATTAAATACAAGATATAAAATCCCATTAAGAGTTCAGTTTTTAGGTCTGAGCTTATTGCTATCAGAAAGGGCTTGCAATTTGCTGCTCGGGCAGATCATTTTCAAGACATTTGGATATTGACTGATAGTCGTGCCTCAATCCAGCATATCTCTAATTGGGATATTATCGGAGATTAAACCAGCCTTGATATTTTAGACCTAATTGACAGGCTCTCGTCCAACCATTCTATGCACTTCCAGTGGGGTTAATGGGAATGAGAGGGCTGATTTCCTGGCCAAATCCGCTGCTGAAGAAGACACTGATCATTGTGGGAAGCTTAATGAAATTAAATGATTTACAAAAATGAAATTAAATAAGACCATAAGAACTCCTCCCAACCATTCTTGGTATTCTGCAAAAAAACCGGGAAAATCTTTCAATCTTAGACCGAGAGCCCATCAAACTGCCTATTCACGCTTCTTGAGTGGCTAAACTAGATCCCTTACTTTCAAAAGGGGCCAAAAAACTTATCTTGAATGCCATTGGTGCTCGACAGACATGGCCTGCCCTGCACATATTCAGACTTGTTTGGGGTTCGGTAAGGATGAGGTCCTGTGAGACTCCTGTCTTTTTATGGACTTTTTTTAAGTGTTCGGATTCATGGGAGTCGTCTAGCGCTGCAAGACGATTCCGAGATTTGCAGCAACAACAACAACAACACATTTCTGATTATATCTAGATAATGCCAATTTATCGAATGAGTTATTTACTTTTAAAACTATAAAATATGTTTTATCATGCTTAAAAATTATTATATTAAGTATATGAAAAATATAAATACTATATAAAAATATATTTATACGAAGGTATCTTAGGTATAAAAGTGTATCAAATTTTTCCAAGATTAATTTGCATTGGATAATTGACATTTCCTTAAAAAAAAAGTATAAAAAAACCTTCCAAATTTATTTTAGTTGAAGTTGTTGTCCGCAGTTTTATATTTTGCTTACGCTGGAACTTTCGAATGAAATTTTCCGAATGTTCTTGTTTACGCAAATGTAATATTATCATTATTTGAAAAGAATTGTATTTAAACTAAAATAGTAGAAATTTCCAATTTAATCTTTCAATAAAATCTGAAATTGTTTTCAAAATATAAATAGGAAGTAGTTTAAGTATCGAGAAACGTTGAATTTAAATATTTTTTAAGTTGATTATATTTTTCATTGAATATTTCATAACAGGAATCATGACATTTTTAAAACAAAAAAATATTTAAAAGCACTGTTTGCGTTTGAAGTGGGCTTGTTGATTCAATATAATTTATTCTTAACATTTCCCGATTATTCTCTTGGATAAAATCTGGTTAGACAAATATTGTTAACTTTTTTGAATACTTAATGAAGTCAAAGCATGTGGATTCCACAAAAAACTGTAAATACTATTTCTTGTTATTGTATTTTAAAATAAATAAAATGGTTAAATATTCATTGAAAGTATTGAACACAAGCCTTATCACAGAACAAATAATTTTAGTTCAAATTTACATCAATTACACAGGGTGTTTATAAAGTCCCGGGCCCATTTTGATGTTTAATAACAACTTACTTATGGAATTTATTGATGGAATAACTCATATATTTTCCTTTTCAGGTTTGAATATCTTTACTTTTGTAAATATCGTCTGCGTGTGTGGTTAATTTCAGATAATTTCATTTTCCAGTCTAAATATCTGTACTTTTCTAAATATCGTCTCTTATTAATTGCATTTTTCTCTCTTTCTTTTTTGGCAACTGTTGCAATGTTATATTTATTTTTGATGTGTTTGTTCTATGTTGTACTTCTCTATGTTGTGTTTTATTCGAGCGGATATTAAGGAGAATGCATACACCACAAGAGAAAGCACAGATTTTATGGTGGTTCATAGAAACGAAATCAATAGTGCAAGCACAGAGAAATTGCAGAAGAAATTACCAAGAAAGATCCTTCATCCAAAAGCAGCATCTTGCGGTGGAAAAAGAATTTTCTAGAAACTGGAAGTATCGCAGATAAGAAACGTTCCGGACGTCCCTGCACAAGTGATTTTGACGTTGGCGAGTGATTGGGCGAGGAGGTTCAATTCCTTGGCCACCCAGATCACCTGATATAACGCCGCTGGGCTTTTTTCTTTGGGGATTTATAAAGGACAATGTTAACAGGAGGATCGTATCGAACATTGATGACCTAAAAGCCAGAATTACAACCGCAATAGCCTCTGTGGAAGCCGACATGCTTGCCGCTACCTGGCGTGAAATTGAATATCGACTTGATATTCTCCGTGCAATGAAGGGGGCATACGTGGAAGTTCATTGACAAGGGTCATGAAACTTTCTGAGTCTATCTTACCATTTATGTTATTAATTTTAATCAATCTTTATTATTTTATGAGTTATTAAACATCAAAATGGGTCCGGGACTTTATAAACACCCTGTATTGTATATCAAGTATAGGAAGATATTTGGTTGAAAACTTATCTCGGACTGAATTATTTTAGTTCAAACTTACATCTATTAGCTTGCATATCAAGTATAGGAAGATATTTGGTTGAAAACTTATCTCGGACTGAATTATTTTAGTTCAAACTTACATCTATTAGCTTGCATATCAAGTATAGGAAGATATTTGGTTGAAAGCTTATCTCGGACTGAATTATTTTAGTTCAAACTTACATCTATTAGCTTGCATATCAAGTATAGGAAGTTATTTGGTTGAAAGCTTATCTCGGACTGAATTATTTTAGTTCAAACTTACATCTATTAGCTTGCATATCAAGTATAGGAAGATATTTGGTTGAAAACTTATCTCGGACTGAATTATTTTAGTTCAAACTTAAATCTATTAGCTTGCATATCAAGTATAGGAAGATATTTGGTTGAAAACTTATCTCGGACTGAATTATTTTAGTTCAAACTTACATCTATTAGCTTGCATATCAAGTATAGGAAGATATTTGGTTGAAAACTTATCTCGGACTGAATTATTTTAGTTCAAACTTACATCTATTAGCTTGCATATCAAGAATAGGAAGTTATTTGGTTGAAAACTTATCTCGGACTGAATTATTTTAGTTCAAACTTACATCTATTAGCTTGCATATCAAGTATAGGAAGCTATTTGGTTGAAAACTTATCTCGGACTGAATTATTTTAGTTCAAACTTACATCTATTAGCTTGCATATCAAGTATAGGAAGATATTTGGTTGAAAACTTATCTCGGACTAAATTATTTTAGTTCAAACTTACATTTATTAGCTTGCATATTAAGTATAGGAAGATATTTGGTTGAAAACTTATCTCGGACTGAATTATTTTAGTTCAAACTTACATCTATTAGCTTGCATATCAAGTATAGGAAGATATTTGGTTGAAATCTTATCTCGGACTGAATTATTTTAGTTCAAACTTACATCTATTAGCTTGCATATCAAGTATAGGAAGATATTTGGTTGAAAACTTATCTCGGACTGAATTATTTTAGTTCAAACTTACATCTATTAGCCTGCATATCAAGTATAGGAAGATATTTGGTTGAAATCTTAATTCGGACTGAATTATTTTAGTTCAAACTTACATCTATTAGCTTGCATATCAAGTATAGGAAGATATTTGGTTGAAAACTTATCTCGGATTGAATTATTTTAGTTCAAACTTACATCTATTAGCTTGCATATCAAGTATAGGAAGATATTTGGTTGAAAACTTATCTCGAACTGAATTATTTTAGTTCAAACTTACATCTATTAGCTTGCATATCAAGTATAGGAAGATATTTGGTTGAAATCTTATCTCGGACTGAATTATTTTAGTTCAAACTTACATCTATTAGCTTGCATATCAAGTATAGGAAGATATATGGTTGAAAACTTATCTCGGACTGAATTATTTTAGTTCAAACTTACATCTATTAGCTTGCATATCAAGTATAGGAAGATATTTGGTTGAAATCTTAATTCGGACTGAATTATTTTAGTTCAAACTTACATCTATTAGCTTGCATATCAAGTATAGGAAGATATTTGGTTGAAAACTTATCTCGGACTGAATTATTTTAGTTCAAACTTACATCTATTAGCTTGCATATCAAGTATAGGAAGATATTTGGTTGAAAACTTATCTCGGACTGAATTATTTTAGTTCAAACTTACATCTATTAGCTTGCATATCAAGTATAGGAAGATATTTGGTTGAAATCTTATCTCGGACTGAATTATTTTTGTTCAAACTTACATCTATTAGCTTGCATATCATGTATAGGAAGATATATGGTTGAAAACTTATCTCGGACTGAATTATTTTAGTTCAAACTTACATCTATTAGCTTGCATATCAAGTATAGGAAGATATTTGGTTGAAAACATATCTCGGACTGAATTATTTTAGTTCAAACTTACATCTATTAGCTTGCATATCAAGTATAGGAAGATATTTGGTTGAAAACTTATCTCGGACTGAATTATTTTAGTTCAAACTTACATCTATTAGCTTGCATATCAAGTATAGGAAGATATTTGGTTGAAAACTTATCTCGGACTGAATTATTTTAGTTCAAACTTACATCTATTAGCTTGCATATCAAGTATAGGAAGATATTTGGATGAAATCTTATCTCGGACTGAATTATTTTAGTTCAAACTTACATCTATTAGCTTGCATATCAAGTATAGGAAGATATATGGTTGAAAACTTATCTCGGACTGAATTATTTTAGTTCAAACTTACATCTATTAGCTTGCATATCAAGTATAGGAAGATATTTGGTTGAAATCTTATCTCGGACTGAATTATTTTAGTTCAAACTTACATCTATTAGCTTGCATATCAAGTATAGGAAGATATTTGGTTGAAAACTTATCTCGGACTGAATTATTTTAGTTCAAACTTACATCTATTAGCTTGCATATCAAGTATAGGAAGATATTTGGTTGAAAACTTATCTCGGACTGAATTATTTTAGTTCAAACTTACATCTATTAGCTTGCATATCAAGTATAGGAAGCTATTTGGTTGAAAACTTCTCTCGGACTGAATTATTTTAGTTCAAACTTACATCTATTAGCTTGCATATCAAGTATAGGAAGATATTTGGTTGAAAACTTATCTCGGACTGAATTATTTTAGTTCAAACTTACATCTATTAGCTTGCATATCAAGTATAGGAAGATATTTGGTTGAAAACTTATCTCGGACTGAATTATTTTAGTTCAAACTTACATCTATTAGCTTGCATATCAAGTATAGGAAGATATTTGGTTGAAAACTTATCACGGACTGTATTATTTTATATTTCATTGAAAAGTTTAATTCCTTCATCATATTAGGTCAAAAAAAAAGTTAATATTCAATAAATCGATATGAACGTACTCAATCATGCTCAAAAGTGGAAGACAAAGTCAATAGTCAATAAAGTCAATTAAAAAAATTAAAAGGTTAAAATATAAATTACTTTAGTTTGTTTATTTTCTAGAGAAAGGTGACACTATTAAATCGTAAATATTTCAAGTAAGAAATTGCTCGTTTTCACGTTTTTAAATAAATATGTTTGTTGAACATAAGCAACATTAAACTACTTTGAAATTTTGCTTGTAAATTGTAGAATTTAAAAAAAAATTTTGCATAATTTTAAATTACGTAATTTTAAATTACAAATCCAATATTTGAACAGTATCACTCAAATATTTATTGACATATTAATTGTAAACTTTTTTTTTTCTTTTGAAGGTTATCTCTTCCGAAACTATTGATTTCGTTCTTGCAAATTTTGGATTTTAGCAAATAAAGATAGAAAAATATAGCTTGTTTGTGTCAAACTTTGTTATTTAAACGAGTTTTACAATTGTGGACAAAAGGTTTTTGATTTGCTTGAATTGTTACAATAAATATAGCAAAATACTAATAAGCGTAATCCAATATGAAAAAGGTATCTATGTGTCTGTGTTCTCTTAAAAATACCCATGTGTTTACGTCCCCTGAGAAAAGGTATCCATGAGCTCATGTCCCCAGAAAAAAAAAAGTGCACTCGTGCTCATGTCCTCTAAAAAGAAAAATGCGAGGGAATTCATAAGTTAAAGGGAAAAGGCATAATTCTGAAAACTTCAAAATTTCATATTTCGCACAAGATGTAATAAATGATATTAAGCACTAAAAAATTATAAATTTTGATAAAAATGTGTACAACACAAAGTAAAATTTGAATTGGTGAAGTAAGCATTTTTCATGTTCAAATAATTCATCGACACTATTAGCTTAAATATTTTTCGTCCCAATGGTAGAGATATTTTCCTGGATCAAGGTTTTTAGAATTTATAGGTCAAAAATAAAAATGCATTTGTGTTTTTATTAATTACGTTTTTCGTAATCAAGTCTTCAAACTAAAACTATTTGGAATATTATGATTAAATTAAACAAGGATGTTGTAGTTGTTTCTATTGCAAATTGCCGATACCAGCAAACCAGCGATACCAGCAGATGGGGTCTTAGTGGTGCCATTTATGGACAAGAATACTATTTCAGCCACACACACTTCACAGTCCATTTTGTAAGGTAGACCCATTCATACATCCATTCATTTATCCACTTGCCGTAATTTTTACCTGCACCAGAGAACGGTCAATCTCGTATTCAGTACCTGAAGAGGTATTGATTTGTTATGGGAACTTGCAGGATTTTGTGACCCCGACAGATTTAACGCGCACCAGTCATCATTTAATACACGGGATTTCTTCGGCCTGCGGGATTTATACTCCCGTTCTCACGAATTAAATAAGGCATTCTCCTATAATTCTTTTTCTTTGAGACTGTCTCGCTAATCACATTGATTTATTTTTTGGGCCACAGGGTGAAGAATCAATTTGCGGCAGAGTAAGCATTTCTCTTCTTAATTAAAAATAATTAAAAAAAAAGCAAATTTAAACAGCTTAAAAAAAATTCTGAATAGAAACCTAATCCTCAGTCTGAAAATCTTGAATTTGATTACTCTCAAAATGAAGTAGCAATGACTATATCGCTTTTATTTTTCGGACTTTTAAACGCGAAAGGATTTAAATAAATAAAATAAAAAAAAACCATTTACTATCTTTATTGAGTTCTATGTCCCTTGAAGCGACAACTGAACAGCTATTTTTGATCTTATTCAACAGGATCAATAGCAAAAGTGATTGATGAAAATATTGCCTTTTGATCAGGAGAGGCGGACAGTTTTGATTAAGCGTAATTGATAGGAATATTCAGTAGCCATTCAGAAACTCAGAATGTAAACACTATTTTGATAATTTTTCGAACAGCTATCTACAATAAACAATGGAGTGCATGTTATTATATCGTAACAGAAAAAAAAAAGACCCGATGTGCCATTGATCTGATTAATTGCACGTTTTTAGATTATTGATGTGTGATACTCGTATTTTCAATAAATGAGTTTTAACTTTTTCTCTCTAGAAAATGTTATTTATTTTCTATTAAGCCAGTAGAACAAAACAGGAATGTACTGATATCTCTGAGCAAAATACATAAACAAAAACACTGAAAAAGAAATTTATTCCAATTTCTATATGAGTGAAAAATTTCTGCAATTAAAAATGTGTGAGATTTCACTAAAAAGCGTCATTTTTTTATATTAGAGGTAGATATGAAGAGAGATACATATGAAAAAAGAAATTTCGAATAGATTAAATTGGTTAACTAGGAGGTTAGAAATTCTAGATTCATTATTAACGACGTCTACTAGACGTCTCTAATAGTCTATTGTCGTACAGGGTTGGTCAACCAGTTTGAAAAGAACGACACTATCTAAAACGAAAAAAATTATGCGTGTCACTTTTAACTTAAGAAACACATTGAAAATTCAAAACGACTGAAAGACTGTTATTTATGGGGTAATAATAAGGGTATTGAGCAATGGTACATTTTTTTTAAATATCAGTTGGAGTATTGGACATTTAAAAAGATAATACAATAAATGAAACTACATTTTTTTTGTTTTTTTTTTTGGATTCCATAAAAAAGGAAAATGTAATAAATAGTCAAAAAAAACTTATTGTGACATTCAGTCAGCTGTTTGAGTTTTTTAAGGCTGTTATCCAAAAGGTGTTACGTCACATGAAATAATGCTTCTTTCGAACAAAATGCTATATTTACAACTTCTGTGGGTTTGAAACGGTAATTCATGACTGTTAGATGAAGTTTAGCCTGCCTGCAGCAATCCCTTAATTCTGAAAATGTCTCAAAACATGGTGGAAAGGGGTTCAGGGTAGAGTAGTGCATTGATAATTGTTAAAGATAATTTATAATTTTAAGAATCTGACTTCTTTTTAAAATTTAATTTCTCCGAAACTATTCGACCGATTTCGTTCACATTTCATATTTTGCTACATTAAATTACATTCTTTAAAATGCTGCAAAATATTGTGTACTTTACAATTCAAAACTTTTCGACCATTCTTAAATTAAATAATAAAAAGTAATCATATTTTCTGAAAGTTACTTCTTGCTTGTAATTATCTTCAGATAAATTAATTTTATAATTGTGTGCGGAAATATTTCAATTCTCTTAAGAAGTTCTCGAAATATAGCGAAATACACAAAATGTAAAAGTAACATTAAGGGGTCAACACTTTGGACCTCTCTCCTGACCAAATTATTGAGACAATATTTCCCAGATTACGGCTATCCTTTGCATTTTGGGGGGTCGGAAATCCGAATCCGTCGGAAAAAAAAACTATGTTTATTCAGAAAAAGTACGTTTTTGTGTCTGATTTCGTAACTTAAAATATTGTCTGCACTAATTAATTAGCACATTTGAGATCATCCCTTCGAACTATTAAGATTAAGTCCTAGAATGTGAAGTTCCCATTCTTAAATCAAAAGTTACTTAGGATGATCCGTTTTTTATTTTGTGCACTGTACTTGAAAAAAGTGATAGTATATATTTGTTTATGCCAAATGGATATTTTTCTCGTTCACTTATTCCTTTAGATTTAAAACTAGGAATAAGTGAACGAGAACTTCAGATCTAAAGAAGTTGACTTCAGATCTAAATATTTTTATAATTAATATATTTTGGTTGACAAAATTATCTCGTTTCTGCAAAATAATGAACCAAATCTGATACCACTTTTGTATTTTTCGACAAAGGAATACCGTCTTTTTAAAAGTACAGAAGGCACACATGGGTTTTGTTCGGTTATTTGTTTCATATTTACTGCACCCGTTTATTGCCGAATGGTTCAGTGTAGAATGGTACCTTGAAAAAAAAGGCTATATATATATTTTTTTCATGGCGGGCACTTGGAACTATTGTCCACTGGCCACAGGAAGTGCCAGAACTGCTAACTCTCTTTTCGTTACCCAGTGGGCACCTGTGGCGAAGCCACGGCGGTGGAGCAGCGTCGCCCACGTCACACTACCACAACCCGTTTATAGGGCGGGTCACATTCACACACAAAGGAGAAAGGACATAGAACACAGATAGAGAGGAAGAAACATCCGTGCCTTGCCCGGGATTCGAACCCAGAACCTTTCTGATGCATGGACAGTTCCCTGCCCCGTACACAGACCGGCCGGCAAAAAAAAAAAAAAAAACTAATGACAATTAAATTTCATGATGTAAACAATGTAAACAAACGAATATGATGGTGCAAAATTTGTTATGTTTCCTTATAAGCCTGCCACACACGTGATACTAATTCATAATTATTGTGAATGATTACAGCGCCCTCTGTTGGTCAGGTAAAAAAATTTAACACCGTTTTTAATCTACTATCAAACCTTTGAAGGTAGGCTAGTATAAAAAAATCAATAAGAAAAATTTATTGAAGGTATGCGTTTTGTCATTATCAAAACAGACAATACGTTCTTGAAATGCGAAATGAATGAAAGAGTTAAATTTGGAGAAATATTGAATGGATTTGAATTGATATAAATTTTTTTAAAAGGTTAATTGTTACGAATACGTTTTTACTCACAGTTGAAAAGCGTATTGCTGAAATAAATAATCCCAAAAAACTGAAGCGGTAAGAAATTACTCCGTTAAAAACTTCGTTTCAAAAATATATAAAAAATAAAAGACTTTGGACGGGTTTTAAGCGCTTTAAAAATAGGTTCCCATTTTCAAGATTTGCCAGACGTGAATGGGGGTAAACAAGAGTGATTCGGGAAGAAAAAAATGTCAAGAAAGTGATTAAAAAAATTACGAGCAATTTGCAAAAAAGTGATTTTTTTCACTTTATTCATAATTTTTTTTTTTTTTTTTAAATAACTGTTGTTTCTTCTCAATCACGTCTGGCAAGTCTTAAATATGGGAACCTATTTTTCAAGCACTTTGAACATGTCGATTGTTTTATATTTTTCTTCCTTTTTATGCATTTTTGAAACGAATGAAGTTCTTAAACAAGGTAAGTGCATTGGTGTTACATAACAAATTCTTTTAAAAAACAAAAATCTGAGTCACAATAGTTGGGTGTAAATGGGTTCAATAACTCAAACAGTGTGTACAGTAAAGAAGGGGGATTGTAACTAACATTAGGGGGGGGGGGTTACCAGCCTAAATGCAAATGAAGATCGCCGTTTTTGACCTTCACCCGTTCATGGCAGTTTGTGGTCCAGAGCTTAAAATTTACTGCCAGAGATAAGTATTTGACGGCGCCGTGCTTCTTAGCCTCTTTCCCCCGTCTTCCAAATGATGGTTGTAGTTTTTTCCCCACCTGCATTCGACAACTTGTGATGGAAAGTTACTGCAGCACTATGGACGAATATCTGCCGCCTAATAACTAGTGGAGGGACAAAAACTAGTCCTTGTCACAAGCAAAATAAACGCAAGGAATTAAAAAAGAACATTCACAGTCAGACTTCTATTTAACGAAGTCGCTAAATCCCGTTAAAAAGTTCACTATATGGAAAATTCTTTATATAGAAAATCACCATTTAAAATACTTAAACAGCACAAAACAGGTTTTTAATTCATAAACACTAGATATAATTAAAATCGCAATTGATACACCTTTATCGCGTAAATTATTATCTACCATAGAATTGTTTCAAATGATTTTAACATTTTATCACATGAAGGTTTGGTGATTTCTTCATCATTTCCGTCTTCATCTTCCTCGCTATTTATTGCTGTATTGTTTTTATTTTTCACACTGTCCAGAAATGTACGATTCAGTCAATGTTACTGTGTTTGAAGTTTCGGAATCAATAAAAAAAAATCATCATCATTAATTTCATGGTTTTCTCTTACCTATACTCACATTTTTTAAATTTCTTCTAAAAGAATATCAAGCTCCTCATCCGCACTTTCCAAATTCTCCGCGACTAAAACTAAGATACCAGCTTTAGCAAAACTATTACGAATAATATGATCTGTAACATCATAGTTTCATGCTTCAGAAATTTCTGTTATGCTTTCTTGTGAATTGATTTTTAGCATGGATTCCTGTATGAAATGCAATGAAAAAGGAAAATGGATTTTACCGCTTTCTCTAAAAGTTAAGTGGCTGCGAAACTCAATTCTAAATCATTTACCCCATTAAATGCGTTAACGAGTTTGAAATGTTTCGAAATATGTGGGGAAATAGGGGAAGAGGATCTATAAGAAAAGTTCGTTAAATAGATAATTCACTTCCCTATTTGGAAGTTATTTTACGAGGAAATTTCCAAAATGTTCTTGGTTCCTCGAAAAAATAGCAAAATAAAGAAATTGGCAAAATGGAAGTTAGTTAAATAGAAGTTCGACTGTATTCTCATTTGTTATTGATAATAAAATATGAATAACTTTGGTATTGACCAGCAATGCTGATATGAATATCAGTGAATTTCATCCGTCAATTTAATTCAATTACGTCAATTAATTTATTCATGATTTTCTAATATAAGAAGATCCTAATCAATTTGTTCCAACTTAAACTTGAATCATGGAATTTTTCAAGGTGAGACATTAAAGCTCTCGAAAATAAAACTAATTGAATATTTTCCATGTTAAATACATATTAAAACTCGAAAAAGTTTCTTGATTTTGTCTATCCTGTTGTTATTTAGCTTCCTCTTAATATGGATTGCTCTCAATATCATCTATGTATATCTAAATCTGTCTAATGTGCCACAAAAACTGTGGTATTTCTCTATTGAAGTTGGAAACACTTGAGTTGGATCAATTGATGACTTTTTAAATTATGTGAATAAGCCACATACTAAAAAGACAATTGTTTTTTAATTAAAAATTTAAAAGTTCCTAGAATTTTTTTCTCTTAAATTTTTCAAATGATACACAGTTGATTGTTAAAACGATTTTTGTTAAAAGATTTTACTTTTTGGAGTCAAATGGAATACATACTTAAAGAATGTTTTATAAGTTTCTGCCTTGATATTAGAATAATAGTTCTCCTTACCATACATTTAGCAAATAATACAAAACTAAAAATTAATTTTAACCGATTAAATGGTTTTTATGCCATGCTTTAAGGTATTGTGATAAAATTACCAAATTTTACCTCATTTGCTAAATTTTATCATACATTATAAATTGCCAAATTTCCTCACATATTTTATTACCACTTTTAACAAAACAATTCGGTAAAAATTACCGAGCTTTTTGCTGTTCCCATATAGCCAGAAACAGGTAAATTTTATCATATTCTGGTATTTTTGACCACATTTTTTTCTCAGTGTAGTTATTCAGTAAATATTACTGTAAAATTACGGTATGTCAGATTTTTTTTCCCGCGAAATTTTACGGAAAACAAGGGATTTTACGTAAAAAATGCTGGCACCCTGAGTGTCTTTTTTTTTTTAACAGTGATTTGATGTGAATTTTTTTACAGTGTTTGGGGAAAAAAGAACATAATAAAAAAAATCATTATTAGTAAACATTACAAAATCATGCACATGACTAGAAGGCATAAGCATGCGCAATTAATAGAATTCAGTGTGCACAGTATTTGAAATTTAAGTGCAATAATATACGCAATAAACCACTTATCTATATTTATTTTTCCATAAAAATAAATTTGACTTACCAAGTAAATGGAGTGTATTGCTATTTGTTTTCTTTTGAAGAATGAATTTAAATCAAGCGAGCAGCACTTACAATATTATGCTGATATTTGTATCTAACTGACACATGGTGGGATTAAAGAAATTAAAATGAAGCACAATCGATTAAATTCATATATTGATAATAAGTTTGTAATAATGAAAGGTTTGATATTTTAGTGCTGCAAAACAGCTCGTATGGTATTATTAATTATAAAATTAGCAATTAATAATTCTCGAATTAATTACCGAATGCGAAAAATTTTTCTTCCATCATTTGCCAGTATATTTTCATAAATTTTTATTCCATCATTTGCCGGTATATTTTAAGAAATTTTTATTCCATCATTAGCCAGTATATTTTCATGTTTTTAAGTTTCTATGTCTTATGGTTTTCATGCAGTAAAATGAAATTTAATGTACAGTTAAACACCCAAAATAGAGGCGGCGGTTTTTAAGAATTTTTAACACAGAGAGATAAAACATTATTTATCTGGATCCTAAACAGTCTAAAAAACTTTTTTTGAAGAAAACATTTTTAAATTATTATAAAAATCTCAAACAATCTAAATGAAGTTTTAATGAAATAGATAATTTTACATGTTATAAAACTTCCTGAGTTTCTAAATGAAGTTTTACTCTAAATTATTAAATTAGGATTCCAAAGTTCAGATTGAGATTCCAATGAAGATTAAGATTCTAATGAAGATTAAGGTTCTAATAATTACTTTATTAAGATTCTAATGACGATTTTATTAAGATTCTAAAGAACTTAAGATTCTCTTTAAGATTCTTGGATTAAGATTCTTAAGATTAAGATAATTTAACTCGTTTATAAATAAAAATGTTTATTTTACTATTTATAAAACTCCCTCAGATTATAAATAAAGTTTAAACGTACGAGTTTTAACATAAAAGTTTATTTTACTTGATAGGAAACTCCTTAAGATTCTAAATGAAGTTTTAATACAGTAAAACCTTTTTTTTGTGCGATGGATAGGGACCTTATAAAAGAAATCGCACAAAAAAAAATTCTAAAATTTTATAAATTCTTACATGTTATAAACAAGTTTGTACGATATACTACCTAAAACTTTTTTTATGCGGTGGATAGGGACCGCATAAAAAAAGTCGGACATAGAAAATACATCAATGATTTATGAAATAGATGAGATAATGCTTTCAGTTGAATGAAATAATTAAATTAGACCTAAAGAAATTGTAAAAATATTTAATTCTTCATTGTACATATACCTGGAGAAGTTTTCAAATTATACATTAAATAGTGGAATTGTCTGCCTTTTTACTTTCTTTTGGCTTTAATTATACATTTTAAGGGAGTACTTATGTCTAAAAATAAAATAAAAATCATTAAAACTACATATAAATAGAAACAAAAGTAACTAATTTATTTATCTTTAATCTCAGTATAAAATGAATCCTTTATCACGTGAATCGTGTATAAAACTCTAAATACGAAGCGTATACTGTTCTGGCGTCGAGCGATAATATGTACGTAACTGACTCTGCCTTGTCAGGAGATTGTTTAAAATAAATGAACAGAGCATCGCGAAGTCCAGATACATCGTTGTCAAGGAGGCCACGTAATCAGAGTTTGTCCACAACATGTATATGAACATTGATAGTAAACATAAACTGGTGCTAACGCCGCTAAGATTCATATACCGCATAAAAAAATCGCACAAAATAAAATCGCACAAAAATAAAATCGCACAAAACCAATCGCACAAAAAACAAAATCGCATATAAAAGGACCGCACAAAAAGAGGTTTTACTGTAAAAGGGTTTATTTTACTTTTTATAAAACTATTTAAGACTCTAAATTAAATTAGGATTCCAAAGTTCAGATTAAGATTCTAATGAAGATTAAAGTTCTAATGATGATTTTATTAAAACTATAATGATGATTTTATTAAGATTTTAATGAAATTAAGATTATTCGATTCTAAATAAACTGTTTTATTAATAAATGAGTTTAATTTATTTTTCATGAAATTTTTTCATGTTATAAATGAAGTTTTAACGCAAGAGTTTATTTTACTTGTTATAAAACACCCTAAGATTCTAAATGAAGTTTTAATAAAAGGGTTTATTTTTCTTTTTATTAAACTATCTAATATTCTGAATGAAGTTAAGATTCTAATGTTGAGATTAAAATTGGAATGAAGATTAAGGTTCTAATGTTGATTTCATTAGGATTCTAATGAAATTAATATTCTCTCTAAGATTCTAAATGAACTCTTTTATTGATAAAAGAGTGTATTTTACTTTTTATAAAACTCTCTCAGATTATAAACGAAGTTTTAACAAAAGAGTTCTTATAATAAAAAGTTATAAAACTACTTAAGATTTGAAATGAAATTTTCATAAAAGATGTTTATTTTATTTTTTTATATAAATACATATAATAGTGTTTATTTACTATTTTCATGAAAAAACAACAAACGGAAAAAAGCAGAAAACGATCAAAGATAGTGAAACTAAAAACCGTAAGCATATTAATGCCATCTGTAATGAAGGGAAAAAAATTAGTCAACTCAGTTTTAAGCCAAAAGGAGCATCACTTTGCGAACGAAGAATGTGATTGATCTGTATGATAGTGATCACTTTAGTCACAGGTATTAATTACCTATCATTCATGCGACGTTAGGTGTGTTTATTTTTCTAATATTCTAACACATTAATTCATCTAAGATGTTACAAAACTCTATTGTACTCCATTGCATCATTAAGAGAAAAAAATAATTGCTAGTTATACATAAAAGTATATCCTAGTTCTTGACAATCTATTTAATATTCTGAGAAAGTATTTAACTTTTTATTTTTATTTTATCACACATCTCATTTAATGGGTGGTTGCTTAATGTAATTAAAATAACATGCTTTCTCATCAATTCCATCAATATTGATAAGCTCTTCGTCAATCAATGAAAATTAACGCTTCTTGCGTTTTTTTTTTTTAAATAGGTGGTCTGGTGTTTATTTTAATAAGTAAAGAAAGTGAGTTGGAGAAGTAATTAATTCATAATTTAATACCAGTGATTAATTATCGGGAATGTATTTTGTTAACAGGTGAATTTGTTTAAGGAAAAAAAATTGTTTTTATTTTGAAGATGGTTGAATTAAAAGTTCATAGGTGAATATAAGACTGCGTTGTTAAATTATCAAAGTTAGGATCCATAACCGATGCGGACTCGGTCACCTTCAACTTCGATTTTGTATATAATTTTATATATTATTTTATATATTATTTTAATAACAGAAATGCACAAGTTGGGGACGCAATTGATTCATCATTCATTATTTAATGGCAATGATGATTAATTATCATGAATGTATTAAGTTGATATATGACAATGTTTAAGCTGCAAGAAGTTTTATTTTTGTTTTGCAAAAATTCTAAGGTAGTAAGGTACTATGGTAGAAATAAAAATATAATTATTAAACTATTAAGAGCAGAAACGAGATTGATTGGTGTTAACAACAATCTAATAATATATTTGTGGCGACTAATTGAAAAAATGGCAGTTCTTTTTTCTTCTTCTTCTTCTTCTTTTTTTTTTTAATTGCATCTTATGTTAATATCTTATGTTAAAATTATTTTTAATAAAGCTAGCTATAAACTTCATACTAGATTTTTGTTCACAAAAATCTGATTATTTTTGGCAACTATTTGAAAAAGTTGGCAATTTTTTAGTAGAAATTTGCGCCATATTTTATCTTTAAAAAAGCTTTTATAATAGCTATCGGTTTTCACATATGATTGATTAATCACAGCGAGCTAATTAAATTCTTGGTAAACTGGTAAGCAGGTTTCTCAACTAATATGTCGTCTATCAATTTCATAAATACATTTGAAAAAATTCGCGTTCAAAATTCGGTCATTTAAAGCTGTAGAAGCTAGGAGAAATAGAAAAATTTATTTAAGGAAACAGGAGAAAGGAAAACAACATAGGGGAAATATTGTTGATTCCCCTATGTTTTTTATATCAGACTCTGACGATGAAATAAAAATACGTAGAATTTACATTGCATGCATTACAACACAGGGGAACAACAATCATAGAGAAAATAGCGTATAGTTTTCTGTAGAAAGATACTAAAATAGCCAATAAGTCTGAGGCACTGAGGAAACGAGCGTTAAGTAAGAGGCTTACGAGCATACGCGTATCATCTCTGCACACCCAAAAGCAAAAGTATAGGAATTCACCAACTGTCTGTCTGTTTCTTACCATCAGCTTCCTTAGTGCGTGACCTGCCAAAGCCGTTTGTGCTATGGAAACAAGAAACAGCGCATGTCATAGAGAAGAATCCCCTGAATCTTTTTCTCCCGCCAACTCGAGCCAAAACCAGTCTTAAATAATAACCTAACATCCCTACTTGGAATAGATAAATCTCGTAGCCATAGTCACCGCCTTTTCTTCAGATGAATGATGAGGAGAGTTCTTTCTACGGACAAACTATACAAACATAGGGAAAAGTAGGATAAGTCGACGAACTCGATATTTCTCCGACGTAATTATAATAAGCAGCAACTGTCAATGCTATTCTTAAGACACTGTGTTAGAAAGGTTACAACAAATAATATAAATTGAGATCGTTATGTGAGTAGTTGAGATTCCGATGCATTTTAGTCTGTGTTCGCAAAATTTTAAGTTCAAAGTGCAAAGTTTTGGCCGACGAAACGGTGATGTGGTGTAAGTCAGGTAAAAGTGCTTATTAGTGTCTCAGAACTATTGCTTCGGTTGCGAATTTTGAACACATGCTCACTGTTCTGGCTGGGACGATAACAAAGTGATCCTGGAAATGCGATTTTTAGGTATAAACTTGATTACCTAGGGTCTAGCTTAATATTTGTACTGAACTTGTTAAGTTTTTGTTTCGTTTTATTTGTACCTTTTCACTAATTGTTTCTCTGCATTTTTGTAAGCAAACCTTTAACTAGGGTGCTGCGATATTCAACCGACAAACTCAGAGAGACGATAAAAAGCATCGAGAAGATGAAAAGATAACATAGAATCGCTAATACCATTATAAGTGTTGTTTAAAGTGGTGCCCAGCAACGTCATTGCGTATCTTTTAACAACGTAAAAGTGATTCCCGGATGCATTATAAAATGGCAGGTGTAGTTTTTATGCCAGCTATATTGACGCCAACGAACGCTATGAGATTCAACAATTATCCATTAGGGTCACATAAATTAGTCATTTAAGGTGACCCCATAAGAAAAATGTCAAAGGTTTAGATCCAGTCAACGAGGAGGCCATTCAACATATTCCGTGCGTCGAAAACACTTTCTAGGTTTCTGTTGCATCGAAGTAATTACACACCTGGAGAGCTTAGTGTGCAGGGGCACCATCCTGCAGGAATCACATATCTCGCTGCACTGCGTTTGATGCAGGTACAGGTTAGACTTACAGGTACAAGTCAGAGGTTACAGGTACAGGTTAGGCACACTGTAAAAATATCCGGAAAAACTACAATAAAAAGTGCCAGTACTTTATTCCGTAAAATCCATTTTTACCGAAAGATGTGACGGAACTAAAAATTTCATATTTCAGTTTATATATAAAATTATTATTTTATAATAATTGTTACAATAATAATTACCGTAAAATCACTGTATCTCTCTAATTAAATAAATATGCTGCAAAACTTACAGTATAATATTTTACGGTAAAGGTATTTTACGGATGATCTACCCAAAGTGCCCGTACTTTATAATTTGATCGGGAATTTTTTACTACATTCATTTCTCTGGATTCATAGCATACATGCTTTCTTAGCGGCTTACAGCTGTTTCAACGTTGTTTGTGACTTGATATTTTATTGTAAGCTTCCATCTTCTTAATGCTTTTTATTGCCCCACCTGAAGTTTTGTAACAATCTGTATCTTGATTTATGATGCCGGGATGGATAGCCTGTCTGGTAGGGCGTTGGGCTCATGTCCGAGAAGTCGATAGTTCGATCCCTGCTGCTTCTGAAAACTGTCCGTGTACAAAATGGTAACGGGTGCACACTAAATATATCGGGGTCACAGAATACTCCAAGTTCCCATAACAAGTTAAGATCTCTGAGGGTACTGGAGCAGAGACCTATCAGGATTGAGATTGACCGGCTCTGGTTCAGGTCGAAATTACGATCTGCGGATGAATGATTGGTGTATGAATGTGTCTTCCCTGTAAAACGGGATGCGACTTGTGTATAATATACTAAATTATATCTAATATAATATACTATATTATATAATATACTATACTTATATAATATACTTATATACATACTTATACTTATATATACTACACTTATATATATACGTATATAATATACTATACGTATATATATATACTTATATAATATACTATATTATATCCGAATCAGCTCCAGGTATGTTTCCGAGACAGTCATCAATAGCCCATTTTGCAACTCTAGTTCAACGTAAATAAAAGTACCAAGTATCTTGATTTATTCGTCAACATTTTACCCTGCCTATAATAAAGATGATGGAGATTTCTTTTTTCTAGAGAAAAAGAATAACTTTTCTATTTTTATTTTATTGTTCAAAAAGAAATGAAAATTTATTCCAGTTTTCTTTTTTATAAACAAAAAGCGTTGAAAGAAGACTTTCTGTAAATTTCAGGTACATAAGCTCTTATGTAAATTTACGAAAAAAAAGTTTAAGTTTTTCGTCTTATCCCAACTTCTCTTAGATAACACAAAGCTTTAACAAATAAAAATAAAAATCTTTCAGAAATATTTGGTTATTCAAAATAATGAACTGCGGTGCCATTTAAAAACAAGTTCATAAGTTCAAAATTTTTAAGTATAAATAAAAATATTTGCTATTGTAGACTTGAACCATATATAGTTTAAGTTAAAAATAATATTTTGTTTCAGTAATGACACTTGGCAAAAAACACTACACAATTTTCTTCAAAAAAAAACAACAACAAAAAACAATTTTCTTCAACCCTAATACTGCACTAATGTTTACAGTTTCATACTTAATATTATAAACTACATTAAAATAATGACATTAAAAACCTCCATTAAAATAACGAAATAATTAAGATTGATAAACAATAGAAAATTGCGAAAAAATTTTATATAAAGACAGAGTACGTATTACATGTTTTAGCTATTTTGGAAAAAAAAATATTTTAAATTAGTTTGAACTTTAAAGTTATAAGATGTATACCATAATATTTCTAAAAAGTAAAGTTGATTAATTAAAAAAAATGAAAAATAAAAACCTATCGAAAATTCTTTAGTAAGGACCATTCCTTCGGGAGACCATTTAGTTATTGTTTTTAAAACTTTTAATGATTTGTCTATTAAGATAATATTCAATTTTTTTCCCTCTTCTTTAAAGTAGATTTAGTTTTATGTATCTGAAAAATAATATTTGGAAATTCCATTCAAAACAACTTTAGAATTCTTTTTTTGCACAAAACTGAATTCCAACAGTGAAGAAGAAAACAATTTAAGAAATGAAATTAGGAATTTTCTAATTTAAATTCCAAATGACTCTCTCTCCCCCCAAACTCTCTCTCACTCTCCCTCCCTCTCTCTCTCTCGTTACTAAATATGAAAGTACCGTTTGTTATTTTAAGTTTAAATAATAAAAAAAATCTTTATCGCCGTCTAAATTTTAGGGTCTGCGACTGCTAACGTTCAACTCCGTAGCCTTGTAATTTTGAACCTAATCCAGAACACAAGGGAACTCCTGGATCAAGCATCAGGGGAAATTTACCTTCGTGGTGGATTTTTTGATGGGACTAACCCACATTTGAGTTACATGGAGACGAAAACCACGAAAACCTCCCACGGTAAGCCCCTTGATCCTTCTGACGATGAGAATATTTCACGTCAGCACTGTGGTCGGTGCAAGCTGGATGCGTAATCGTGTCATCCAGCTGTCGCTGGGATTCGAACACGGTTCACCTCTTTGGAAGGCGAACGCTCTATCCCATGAGCCATCGCGGCTCTTCAGCTATATATTGTATGAAATGAACATGGTGATGCATTTCATTCTTATTTTGACGATAAACAACAAAACTCTTTGCACTACTATAAAAGTATTTTCAAGCCAATAATCATTAATAACTTTCATACTATTTCATGAATTCTACGCCTATTATTTTTAGAATTTTTCTAAAATTCCTGAAGATACACTCATGTCTATAAATTAAAGATAATTTTGAAATACAGGAAAATTTTACCTGCAGAATTATCACACATATTTTCAAGAATAATACGCAAATTCCAGGAAGCCACCTGATGATACTGATAGTAAGATGAAAGAGAGATGATGTCTATAAGGAATGGTGGCTAAGAATTGAAATAGTTCACAAGCGTTCTGTAAGCCGCTTAGTGCCATAACCGAAAAGTTGCGATGCAGGGGACGCGTGTGGCTGATTTTTTACGTGGTAGAATTATCTGCTGTTTGGAATAAGGGCGTTCTCTGAATAAGGGCGTATCCAACGAATATGGAACTGATCAAAGAGGTTTGGTCTCTAGGTTTTGGCAACGACTTCACGATGATTGGAATGTTAGTAGACGTTACAGAATAGGTCCTTACGAAAATGTTAGGTATATTTGAGGTTGTTTTGAGGTATTTTTGAGGTATCGAGGTTGTTTTGAGGTATATTTGAAGTTGGTGTGAAAACAACCACGAAAATTGTACTTCTTACATGTTGTAATTGAGGTGTGCGAGTTTGTTTTGCATACACTTCAGCTCATTTTTAGGTTGTTTAAAATTCACTTCAAATCAACTGGACAAATCAGGGGATTTTCAAGGTATACAGGTTGCTTTTCTGATACAAAAAAGGAATTTATGAGTTATAAAAAAATTACCTTATTTCAACTAAAAAGAGTGAGTTATTTATTGAGGCGTATAAAGCCATTTTATTTATACTTAAGTTCATTTTAATGTTGTTTTAAATTAACTTCTTATTGACCAGACTGATGAGGTGATTTTTAATGTATACCAGGTTGTTTTTCTGACACTTGTAACAAAAGAGGTATTTGTGAGGTAAGCATAAATTTACCTTATTTCTACTAAAAATAGTGAGGTATTTACGAGGTATAAAAAATATACTTTATTTCAACTAAAGAGAGTCAGGTATTTATTGAGGTGTATGAAGTCATTTTAGTTATAACTAAGCTTTCTTTTCCCAACTTACCGATGTTAATTATTTACAAAGCAGATTGTTATTACTTATTCGACTATTAAGCAGAACTAAATAAATACCGATTTCAAGTTTATAGGACAATTTGTTTAAAGGTTATGAGCATTTTTATACAGCTGTTTATGATTCAACTGCTTCAAAAATTAGCGAATTTCGGAAATCTTAAATTTTTTCTAGAAATAATTTAGTATTGTTTCTTATGCAATTTTAATGCCGATTCAATAAAAATCAATTGCAAATAAAAACAGTTCTTATTTGAAAATTATATGCACTTTTCTGAATTTCATCCTACGGAATAACTTTTCTTAAGCAAATGCTTGCAGCAACTAACAATTAGTTTATTCTGCTTGGTATTATAAGTTATATGGGCAATATTGTATTCAACTTCTTTTTAAAGTATTATTTTAAATCTTTCTCTCTTAGACATTTTTCTCACATAAAATTGCTCACAACTTTAAAACAAATGCTCCTGATCAGGTTGTCATTAGTTTTATTCAATTTAGCATAAAAATTTAGTAAAAATGCATCAAAATTAGTACATAATTTTAAAATTTTAATTTATTAAACGATTGTTGATTCTTGATTACATTGATTAAAAAAATATAAAAAAAACTATCTTGTAAGAAATTTTGAGTTAATTGACAATAACGGAAGTCCTTTTCAGAATCAGTGTCAAACATTTATATAAAAGCTATTAGTTTCATGAAGTCTGACAAAAAGCTTAAAAATATAGACTAGGTTTTTTGAGTTTAAAGCTTTGTAAAAAAAAGAAAGAAAATCTAACTATCAAATTTACAAGTGCCAAAAAATTTACAAGTGCCAAGTGGAATTATATATTTGAATTTCTGTAAAGGTTGTTATTTCCTCAGCGTATTTTATTTTGTGGCTGTGGTACCTGTCACGCTTTTTAGCTACGAGAATTGAATAGAAATGACAGAAGTAGTATGCCATTGATCTAAAAAAAGAAAACTTATTTCTTCCAGTTAATTTAAATTATGAAAAAAAAAAACAATTTCTAATATTTTAAAACCTGCCACTATTATTGTAGACATAACTTCTTACTATTTCATATTTTTTTTCTTTTAGGTTCCAATACTTCCAAGTTTCAACAGGTAGACGGAATCAATATTTAAAATAAATTTGTTAGTTTGTAAAAAAAAAAAAAATAATAAATGAAATATTTGTTTTAAATAAAAATAATATGAATTTCAGCTGACTAATTATTTAAATTTGCAGTTTTATTGCTTTAAAAATTCAAGCACCTTAGATAAATATCTTCTAAAAATATGAGTTTCCACAAGTAATTTTTATAACTGTAGAATTCGGTTAAGTGTCATTTCAAGATGATTTAATTCAATCTATTAAAATTACAAAAGAATCATGTATTTGAAACTTTCTTTTATAGCCTAACAAAAGAAGCAATTACTGCCGAAGGTTAAATATTATAAACTTCAGATTGATAAATGAAGATCTTTACTAGTGAAAAAATGCAATGATATACATTCTTCTTCTTATAATATACATAATATCTTTACATAATAGTGAGGTTAAAAATTAATAAACTTCGTGAACCGTATAACACGTCATGTTTGGGAATTATTACCTTCGTAATTATTAAAAAAATTAGATTTAGGTTGAGCTATATAAGCCTGAAGTGTATAATGTCACCTCTTAGGTTCATAAATTAATACTTCTAAATATACAAAAAGAAATATACTTAAGGTTACAAAATAATAAAATGTAGAACATGAGAACATGGAATACCTCAGGTTAATAAAAAATAATCTTTCCCAATCTCAAAATATACAGTTGAAGTTAAATACCTCAACAACTATATAAATCTATACCTGAGGTTGAAAAATAATATCCTAAAGTAGAACATCGAACACCCCACGTTCATAAAAATCAAGCTATCCAACGGTCGAAAAATACACTTGAGGTTGATTTATAATAACCTGAAGTGTAAAACGGCAAAGCATAGGTTGATAAAGCATAAAAATCTATACTTGAGGTTGAAAAATAATTACCTGAGGTAAAACATAATACACCTCATGTTAGCAAAAAACTACCTTTCCAACTGTCAAAAATTACACCTGAGGTAGATTTATAATAACCTGAAGTGTTAAATGAAACACCTTTGGTTGTTGAATAAATTCTTCTACAACTGTTGAAAAATGTACTTGTTAAATTTTTTAACACTTGTGGAAGTTGATAAGTAATAACCTAAGGTTGAAAATAAAGCACTTTAAAGTAGTAAATATCTACCTCTCCACATATGTAAATTTAAACAAGTCTGGTTGATACATATATACCTCTGGAGGTATATTTAAGGTTTATTAGAGGTTAATTTTGAGGTATTCATTTGCACCCTTTTCAACTTGACGACGCATTTAAATAACGACCTCCATTATAACTTTGAAAAATACTTCATTTATACCTCGATTTTTTCGCAAGGGGGAAGCCAATGCTGAATGAAGACCGGAGACTGCCAACCCAGGTAGCAAAAAGATATGATCTAATACTGGCAAGATGCAATATAATACTGCCGTGCTAGAAAACGCAATACTCTTGAATCCTATCTTCTAGTGTTAGAACTAATTTGATATAAGATTGTATAGTATTCAATCTAACAGCCGAAATTTCAAAATAATCATCTATTTCATTACTTTTGGTACAGCGCCGCATTTTTGCGAAATGTTAAAAAATAAACATTTATTTATGAAAGAAAACAATAAATTAAGTATTACTTAAAATATCATTTTTGGCCACTTCAAACTTATGCCAGAAAACACAATATTAGCAGAAATAAGCTGTTTCCGCCAGTGCATTTGTTGAGTTGTAACTTCCTTTGGAATGGGAATGTTTACATCGCCGCCGCCATTGATCGTGATAATCAGCTAGAATGACATTTTTAACTTCAAAGGTATTTATAATTTAGTAATTTTTAGTAAACTTTATAAGTTTAAATGATAGATACATAAAACTTTAAAGTAGTATTGTAGGTAGTGTTTTTTCTGTAGAAACATTCAGTGTACTTAATAATCTTGACCGCTTCTTCAAAACATTCAAGAATTAATTTAATGATTTAATAAATCTCTTATTAAATACTATGATTGTACTCATTTTTAATAATGTTTGCTTGTAGTAGGTGACTACTCTCTTAAAACGTATTGTCCGACTATAAATTACAAGTATTGTAGTTAGTTTAGAATAGGCTCGTAAAAACAATGTTTACATGGTAATTCGCATCTGACAGAATTTCACTGCAACAATGATAAAGATAAAAAATAATATTTCGTAAAGAAGTTTTCCATGTTAAAATAATTATTAATTAATCGGCTACTTTTTAGTTTAAACCATTAGGTACATTTTAGAATGTTTGAAATTTTATTCACAAGAAGAACATTGTTGTTACATTAATTAAAGATTCCTGTTTAATATATTGTAAAATAATGAGTTAAACATTTTGATTTTCATTTCTTGAGTATAGACAGATTTGCATGTTTTTGATACATGATTAATTATATGAATTTATAAATGATAGCAAATGGTTAAAAAATTAGCAACAATATGGTTTATTCAAAGTTGTGTTTACGTTAAATGAAGAGCAGTGCTGAAAAGGTGTTAAAATTTTTATTTAGGAAGTTCTTAATAAAAGTGTGAATATTTCCTATTGGCTCTATCAGCTTATACAATGTAC
Organism: Parasteatoda lunata; assembly: GCA_949128135.1. Classification (NCBI taxonomy): domain Eukaryota; kingdom Metazoa; phylum Arthropoda; class Arachnida; order Araneae; family Theridiidae; genus Parasteatoda; species Parasteatoda lunata. The sequence goes on from OX421975.1 coordinate 95,854,896, forward strand.
AAAAATATTTTGATAGTTAAGTATCATTGCACTTTATCTTTAAAAAAAAAAAGCATTGAATTTGATATATTTTTATATCTGTATATATACTTGAATATTCACTTTAATTAAATAGGGCTTAAGGGTTTTGAACTATAATTTCTTCTTTTTTTAAAATAAAAAATAATTAAGAATGAATAAAATTATTACTTGAGAGCGGTTATAAATGAAATGTTTTTCGATTCTTGCGAAGTGATACTGAGATTTTAGGTGCAGGTATTGTTACTGAAATCTACCTATTAAATTTTAGACCTATTAAAATTTATTTTAAATGATTTAAGTTTTAAGGAAATATTCAATGCTTAATAGTTTTAAATTTACTAATTTAATGTTTTCAAAGTAGTAAAGTAATGTAGAGTTTTAAATTTAGTGTTTTCAATGTAAAGTTTAACTCTTCTTCTCTTATAATTTTAGCTTCGTCTGAGGCTGCTGGATAATGCAAATGGAGAATGACATACTGGTAGAAGACGAAGGCCCGTAAGTTCGATCCTGACAGAAAACAAAACAACTGCTGTGTATATGCTGTTCGATTCTCTTTAAATCTGCCGGAGCTGAAATTCCTCTTGTTGTTATGTAGAAGTTTGACGAAAGGTGTATCTCTGTGTGATTCATCCCTGCTGTGTATTTTACACGTTGTTTACTGTTGCTGACAATTTTATAAAATCTTTCACTAAAGCTACGATTCATCAGTTTATTGCTCTGAAATATTGTTGCACATAAGCAAAAAATTGCAAGTGAAGGGAAAAGAACTTTGAACTGCATGAAATAAATGACTGTAAAGTTTTGGAATTCTTTCTATTTAAAAATAATAATTAAAATGATAACACATAGTCATTTTGTTGCTTTTCGCATTAAAAAAAATTATTTTATTTAATGACAAATATGTGTTCTTAAGGATTATGTTTATATTAAACAATGACGGTAAGAATATATTGCTTTTACAGTTGAGTGAAGTTTATATTGTGTTTTGTTTTAAAATAATATAATTAAATTGTGAAATAATGTTTGTCATGATTTGGTTTGATTAATTTTTTTATTCTTAACTACTGCATTGTGTAATTTATACTGCATCTTGGTAATAAATCTTCGAAATTTTAGAAAATGGGATAGGCAGATATGTGTTCATTAATAAAACTTAATAAGATATAATGTTGGAAATTTTTTTATAGTCATGATAGTAATGTTTAAGCATTTTGAAATTAGAGGTAGATAAAATTTTGTTTCTTTTAAAATTTCAAAACATGGGAGACAATTTTATTTTAACATCATTGTTAAACAGTAACTCTAGCTTATGGGCATTTATACTACTAGCATTGTATTTTTACTTTAATTTTGAATTATTTAGTTCAAATTTGAGATAAGAAGTGTATATATATATTTTTATGATGTTTAAAATAATGATAATAGTAAAAATTTCTTTGGCTTAATATTAAAAATTTAGCTGGACATTTATTTACATTATTGTTAAAGCAAAAAATTTAAACCAACGTAGAGTGGAATCTTGTTTAAGTTTTCATCAGTAAGGTTCTTTGCAAAGCAGGTTTTTAAATACATAATATATATATTTTTTTTATGGCTAATTGATCAATACTAAAAAATTGACTCTAGCGTCTGCTTAATTTTTTAAAATTTATTTTCTGAAAAGCTCTGTTTAAAATGTTTACATATTACACCTGCTTTTTTCTAAACCTATTTATGTCATAATGCATAATCTATAATCAGCAAAATGAAAGAAATGGAATTGTTTTAAACAAAAATCGTTATTTTTATAGCAACGTTGTCAAAAGAGTAATAGATTGTAGTCAAATTTTAATCATTCATACCAAAGGCAACTTTTGAAAGATACTGTTAAAAATTTAGATTAAACATAATATTTACTGACAGTTTTGATATTAAAATATTATGTAAATTGTTTGCAAAGATTGTTGGTTTAGTACATAACACCTTTAAATAATTATCGAATTGATGATAATTTCTGATGTGCCCCTAAAAGTAGTTTTTACATTACAAAAAATAATAGCAATTTTCATAATATTAGTTACTTTCCTGGTTTCACTCTCTGGAAAACTTTCCACTTTGTGTTTGGGTTTTGTTTTAGGTGTTTTGTTCAATAAAATTTCAAATACTTTCTCCATTTAATTTCTGTGATGATATCAGAAGCAATTTTTTTTTAATGCTGATTTTAAAGTATAACTCAAACTCTTGAGGATTTTCATTATCAACATTGTGTTTATTATTTTAATTTTGGAAACTTTCACATAACTATTCATTTAAAATGAGAAAAAAAATTCTGCTTTTTTATTTTTATCATGTTTAAAATAATATAATTGTAAAATAATTATAATCGTAAAAAGTTCTTTTGACTGAATAGCATTTTTATTATAATAAAAATTCCTGATCAATTTAGAAAAGAATATTGCTTATATTATAAAGAATATTTTGTGATAGCAAGGTTTTTCAAAAGTAACTGATGATGGTAGTCGAATTTGGATCAATATAAAAGCAACTTATAGTATTATGTTTTTTCGTCTCATTCTTGTATGCATTTAAAAGTTTGTGCAAATTTAATTCTGATAAAATACAATACTTACAATTTTTTTTGGTTTTGACATTTAAATGTTATCTAAACTTTAAGTAAATAAAAGTACATAGTACTTTAACTAATTATTGAATCGCTAAAAATTTCTGATGTCCCAACGTAAAATTATTTTTACATTACAAAAAATAATTGCAAATTTTTTTAAAAGAAATTCATAAAGGCTTTTTTTGTTTCCACTCCCTGAAAATATTTCTACAGGTGCCTTTAGGTTTTGTTTCAAGTGTTTTGTAAGTAAAATTTCAGATTCTAAAAGGATAAAGTTACGTAAGTTGTTCTCTATTTAATTTCAGTGATAGAAGTGAAATAATTTATGCAAGTAAGTAATTTGAATTTTTTTTTAATTTTCTTTATTGTTTCAGTTATTACAAAAAATAACAGTTTAAAAATTCGAGATATAATTTTATTGTAATATTTTTGGAAATGAATGACTTAGTTATATAGTAAAAAAAAAAGTTACAAATTTTCGACTCAATTCAAATGTAAATTTAACTTAGCAATTATGTGGTGTTGTTTTCTTAATTTACAATTTCAGAACATAAATAATGAATGATAATTGTGAAATTGCAAATGGCTTAAGTTACACATTTAAAAAAAATATATATATATTACAAACTAACAAATTCAATTGAGATTTTGTGAAAATAAGCTCATTTAAAAAAAAAAAGAAATTAAGAGTACATTTTAAAATTAAAAACTTGAAAATTATTAATGATATAAAATTTGTCAGAAAACCCATTGCATGAAGAAAGGAAAAAAATATCAATAAAAGTTGTGATATAGTATTATTTCTTAAATAAATTTGAAATATTCAGAAAAATCAGCAGAACATAAGATATACTTTAAAGTAAGAGGGAGGAAAATGGATGGTAGCAGAGTTCGCTAAAATAATTTTATTTAGTATTTCTGCATTGCTGTGTAATAATGCATGGAATGACATTATAAAACTATTGTTCTATGTTTTACTGCTTCACAGCAATACAGAAAATTAAATAAAATTATATCGCCGAATTATTCTACTACCACCCAAATCCTCCTCTTGCTTACTCCAAAAATAAAGAGCAAAGCAACAATATCAGAAAATACAAAACGTAATATTATAAAGCGTTAAAACTAATGCAAAATAATACTATGGCGAAAGCTAGATAATCTTAGTTTGCATTGAATCTAATATTATACGATGCTGAGCAAACAGCGACCTCTTGTATCTTTCTAATCTTAGAAGTTGTGCAGGATAACGTTAGATTTTTCCGATTTTCTGGTAATATCTAATATCACGTGCTACTTGGGAAGAGAAGCAAACTGAACACAGCGTCTTATCTATTATCTGCAGACACAGGTACTCAAGGCAAACCGTGTTTGATAAATATTGGTCTATATGATCGCAGGCCTGTCAGATTTGTTCCGTTAACGGCAACTCACTGCTGCCAGTTATTATTCTTAAGTAGATGTTGCAATATGTATATTGCAAAGTGGGCAGTTTTCCGGCACGTTTAATGTTTCGGACAATTTTGAAGCTGTTGTTATTATTATCTAACTGTTACTTATGCTACTTGCCAATATCAGCAAGACTGCTTGAAAGCAAACGAATGTTTAAGGCTGAGGATGCATTTCTTGTTTTTTTCAGTGGCGCCATCTATAGCCAAGAATACGACTTTAGCCACACCCACGTTACAGTCCGTTCAACGGAGATTATCCTATCATACTCCATTGATTCATCAACAAATCCTAATTTTAACCTGAACCAGAGAAATATCAATCTTCAAGTCAGTACCCCCAAAGGTATTGATTTGTTATGGGAACTTGGAGGATTTTATGACCCCGACAGATTTAACTTGCACTAATCACCATTTAATTCACGGGGATTCTTCGGCAGGCGGCATTCGAACTCATATTCTCACATACACGAGTCCAACGTCCTATCAACCAAGCTATCCCGGCTCACTGCCTAACTAAAGCTAGATATTAGAAACTCTACCCTTTTTAAAGGTGCTTCTCTAAGAAAAAAACAATTTATGTACAACAGTAATTTAAATTAAAAATAAAATATATACTAAAATGTAAAATTAATGAAGAATTCGTTCGTACTTTATTCGTTTCTGATAACCGTTAAAAATCACACTATCATTGACGTAATTGATGCTGAATTAATTTTGCTAATTAGTACTACTAGTATTGTAATAATAAGTGTTATTTTAATCAGTACTAAATATGCTAATATAGGCATTCAATATATGTACGAGGGTAATAGGTTATTACGGCCCTAGTGTGGGATAAATTTGGGGAAAAATTACTTAATCTGGTAGATATTGACTATAATGAGTTGGCCTTAAGCCATACATCTTGACAAAAAATTTTGATTATAGTTCATCTTTATTTATATAGAGTGAACATTTAAATACTCATTCCACTTTATATAATAATAAAATCGACAGAAAATACAGGAAATAGCAATGAAAAAATTTGAATTTTTGAATACTGATTTATTGATGTTTTACTTTCTCCCCCGCACCAGGAATGGGTAATCAACTAGTATTTACAAAAAAAAAAAATATTTGGATCACGATACGTATGGTTCAAAGCAAAATAGTTAAACGATTTACTGGAATTACAGTTCGTAAATTTGACATGCTGCTGCATTCTTTGTATGCTGCTTAAAACTATTAATCATATTTCCATTCAAATGAGATAAATAGTTTTTCCTTTTTCGAACGGTGAAATAATGTGTAACCTTCGACTTTGTCATCCAAGGTGCGTTCTGCACGTGACATTTGCAAAATTAAAAATAGCAAATATGTTATATTGTATGTTATTAGCTCAAGTCACTCAAAGCAAAACCTCTCTTCCTTCCTCCTCGAATCACTTCAGTTATTATTATTATATTTTTTTTTTTTTAAAGTTCGAAACAATACATTGCGTGCATCTTGTTTGCGCACGGCACTTAACTTCAAGAATTGCTTTATCTCGAGCATGGAAACAAATTATTTTCTTGACTCTAACTAAGGTCAAGTATCTCAGATAATTATCATTATAGCAACATGAAATCCAATACACACTGCAATATTTGTTCTTAAAATATTGGTTACTTTATGTAGTATTTATTACTGAGTATTTTAAGTAAATTTGGATTAGAATTCCAAGTAATTGTTACAGGAAATTATAACAGTAACTATAACATGAAACATTGAAACACCAAGTAATTAGTTCATTTGTATAAAAATTCAAATCATTTCTTTTATCGCATACACAAACAAAACAGATATGTTTTCTTTTTTAGTACCCAAATCCAAAAAAAGTAAAATTAGTATTATCATCATGATTACTAAGCCAGATTGATTCCTCGGGAAATATATATATATATATATATATATATATATATATATATATATATATATATATATATATATGTATATATATATAGCCTTGCATCAAAAGGGTTCTGGATTTGAATCTCGGACAAGGCATGGATGTTCTTTCATTCTCTGTACTGTGGGAGCAACGTTGACCCACCTAAAATGCTGTCCCTGAAAGAGTGGCCAACAAATCTTTCCGGAAAATGCCAGAATTGACGATGGTGGCATTGGTGGGCAATATATATATATTTGGTCGAATGTGGTTAAATAGCTGTTTAAATATACTCATATTAATTATGAACTATTACCAAAATGTATTGCTAACTATTACAGAAAACACCCAATTATGTTAAGAAAAACACGCAAATTAACGGTGGAGAATTACAAAATTCAATAACATAACATTATTTATGATAGAAATTCTGATTGTTTTATAAAACAAATACATTTTCTATTCGATATGATTAATTAAAAGTTAATTATGAAAGTAGCAAGTCGAAATATAGAATTTAATAGATTTGAAAAACTGAATATTTTTTTCGGTCAAATAGCGCTTTAAATTTTTACAAACTCAGTATTAAAGAGAACAGTGGAATCGTAAGCAAACAAACTATTTGAAGATGCTCAAATTAATTATTACTTATTACTAAAAACACCGAAATTTATTGTTAACTTGTACTAAAAACACCCAAACTATCCTTTCAGAATTATAAAATCCAATACACACTGCATTATTTGTGATAAAAATTCTCGCCATTTCATGAAACAAATATTAATGAACAAATAATAATAAACAGTTTAATATATTTTTAAAAAAAACAGAATTTTTTTTTCTTAAGTTCGTAAATACTCTTAAAAGGTTCGTGAGAGATTATGTTGAATGACTACTTGAAAATAGCTAAACTGATTATTTAAGTGCTATTGAAAATACCCAACTTAATTTATTATTCTTCAAAAACACTCAAATTATCATTGGAGATAAATAAAATTCATTTAAAGCACCAGTTTTCGTTGGAAAAGACTAGTCACGTATACGTTTTAGATTTGGTTCGAAATAATGGAATGCACATGAAAGTTATTAACATGCCAAAAATCATTCAGACTATGTCGTCTATTTATTTCCAAAAGCCTCAAAATTGAAATTTTTAGTAGAAGAGTATGCTGAATGTATTTTTTTAAAATACCCAAATGGAATAATTTTTACTGATATCGTCATTAAATGAAAATGAGTTTACTCTTATAAATTGGCTTTACAATTTTTAAAATTCTACGCATTTAAATTAGCAGACCGGCATATTGCCAGAAGATTATAATTCGATACAAATAAATTATTTCCTTAGTGTTTTGCAATATATTTAAACTCAAATAGTTATGAAAAATGTTAAAAGGCTCAAAACTGCAAATGACTCTTAAAACATACATCTTAACTTTTGTTAGATTTCCAAAGTTTTCTCACTTTAACAGCCAATTTAAATCGACAGTTTCCGTCAGTAAAACAGGGTGGAACTAGAGGAACAATTTAAATCATGATAACTTAGCCTAATTTTTCCGAATATTATGAAACATAAATTTATCTTTCATATATTTTTACTACTTTCATCGTATTTGTTTAAAATAAGATTGACAAAATCAATGAAAAGATTGCATCGGTTTCTGCATTTGCAAACTTAAACAGGTTTAAAAACAACAGTAATTATTTAAATTTCTTCCGCTTATTATCTCCAACTATTCTTACATAAACTCATTTAAACATAAACTCATTAAAAAATCTAAGAGAAAAAAGATGCGCTATAAAACCTGATATATCTTTACTATTTAACCAGAAGAAATATCGCTGTACTTTACTTTAATAGTTGTTAAAATAATATTGAATATTCTTGACATTTTATAGTGAGAACTTTTAATTTATTTTAATTTCAGGGTAATAAAAAGTCGTTACGATATCCTACTTGTTGTTTATCCTTAAAAAAATATATTGTAATATAGTTTAAGTATAGCAATTAATTTGTTTCTATTTGTTTTGTTCTAACTTACGATTAGAATGTTAATTATTGTTAGTTCTGATAGTCCTAGCAGACTTCGTAAGTTTTTCAAAATACTTAGATAATTAATATAATAAGAAATAATTAATATTATAAGTAATAACTAATATAATAAGAAATAATTAATATTATAAATAATAACTAATATTATAAATAATAACTAATATAATAAGAAATAATTAATATTATAAGTAATAACTAATATAATAAGAAATATTTGAAAAATAATTAATTCTTAATATAATAAGGAATAATTAATATAGTAATCTATGATCCTAGGTCTCATTTCAGATTTGATTTCCAAAGCTTCACTAGCTAAATCATTTAAAATTATAAGGTCTAATTTTTTTCTCATAGAAATCTCATTGTGGCCCTATTTTACAGTATAGTATGAAATATTTCAGTTTTATTTATTTTATTTTAGTTTAACCTTTTGATGCAGAATTTTTATTATACATATTTTTCGTACGTTTTTCAATGTTTTTCATGATTTCTCATTATTTTGTACTAATTTAGGTCAAAATAACTGTAAAATATTATATTTAACATTATAATAATTTATAGTTATGAAATACAGGATATGACTCCTGTGTTTTTTTGTTTTTTTTCCTGCGTTAGAAGAAAAAATTTCCAAATACGTCTCACTTCTAAACAATTATTTTTCACATTTGCAGTTATTTAGATCTAAGATAAACAGTTATTCATTAGTGAAATTTCTTTAATTTACAAACTCAGTTATTAATACATTTTCGAATCTGAATGAAAAAAAATTTAATCTACTTCTTCCGGATTTTATATTTTAGTACAAATATATTTCCAATAATTTAGCAGATTTTTTTTTAGCTGCTATTAGATTTTTTAAAAATACTCTTAAATACATTAGATTAACTATTAGATAATTATTAAAAAATACGAAAATATATTTTTACTTGTAGTTAGAACGTCAGAAAAAAATAGGCAGCTGAGTCTCATCTACGTCAAAAGGTCGAACAATCAAAAACTTTTTGTTTCTAAAAAAAAAAAAAAGTGCTACTTACGGTTTTTTTACTATTAAAAATCGATAGTGAATGTTGAGGTTTTTGTAAAATAAATTTCATGTGCAGTGCGCAGAAAAAAAAAATGAAACCATGAATAACTTTTGAACTAATAACCGGGTCTTCACGTTCTGTGATTCAATACACAAAAATGCACTTTCTCTGAATAAAATACTTTTTTATTCCGATTAATCGGGAATTCTGAATTCTGCAATCTGGGAAATATGTTTCCAATAGTTTGGTCAGGAGAGCGCTTTAAATTTTGAACCTCCTTAAAGTTAATTTTACTTTTTGCATATCTCGCTATATCTCGTGAACTTTTTAAGTGAATTTAAAACTTTTTGCACTCATTTATAAAATTCGTTTACCCAATGATAATTTTATGCAAAATATCAATTTTAGTAAATATTTATTATTTGTCATTTTCTTTAACGGTGCTTGAGAATTTTCTTTATTTGTAAGATAGATAATTTTTCCGTCATTTTTAGGAATATAATTTTATGTGTCAAAATACAATATTTGAGCAAAATCGGTCGACTAGTTCCTGACAAATCGAATTTCAAATTTCTGCCTTTTTTGAAATTCAATTTTTTAGGATTTTTTTTACCAACTACAAACTATTGGGACCATATTTCCCAGATTAAGGCTTCCCCCCCTACATCTCGAGGATCAGAAATCTAAATCCGTCAAAAAAAATTCATGTTTATTCAGAGAAAGTACGTTTCTGTCTGATTTCATAACTCAAAATATCGTCTGATTTTATTAATTAGAATATTTGATGTCACCCTCTAGAAACATTAAAATTGAGTCCTTGAACGTGAAGATCCGATTATGAAATCAAACGTTTTTCAGGTTGATCTTCTTTTTTTTCTGGCGCATTGTTTGTATTTCTAAGCTTACCTTTACGTTAAATAAATAACAATTTTTTTTTCAGTAATGCGCTTTGTGTAAATGTTCTTAAAAATGTTTTATTTGTAAGTCATGCAAATACAAATAGTTAAGAAATCGCAATTTGTTAAAAAAAAAAAAAAATGTCGGCTCAATAGAGTGAAATGATAGAAAATTCCGAATCTTACATTATAATTTGTACAACAGCAGAAATTAAAAATAAATTACAGAATTGAAAAGAAAATTGCATTTGCCGATGATATTAGCAAAAATGTTATAATACTTTTCGAAAAAACTAAAAAAAAAAAAAAAGGTTATTCACTTGCATACATAATGTAATTTGACAGTGATCGACTTCTTATCACATCGTTATTGATTCCCGTGGCACAAAAACAAATGCTTCGTAAAATGATTCAAAACGTCCATTATTTAATTATTTTTCTTAATAACATTTTCGCAGCAACTGAAAAAAAAAGGAAGATTAAATCAATGTTTTTGCAAACAATATTATTATTAACCTGTGATAAAAAAGAAATTCTTAATAACCTGGAAGTGTAAATTATTACTTTTGACGACCACTTGAGGTCAATGAGCCAAGCTGAGATTTAGTTAATTGATACCATCATGATATTAGTCGGAATTAGAGGTTGTCAGTTGTAGAGGGATGTCCCATAGAATTTTTTTTTCCTTCTCCTCTTCTCGGCGAGGAAGGCTATGGCGAGTTTTCGTTATTCCTTAAATATGAAGAGAGTGATAGAGCGAAACAATTTAATTGATCTTGACATTTTGTTTAGTCCACTAAGGGTGAAGGTTTTACGGAAAATGCTACCTAGCTCCGGGGAATGTAAACAATTGTTAAAGGAATGCATCAGGGAGGGTTGCGTTGGATGAAAAAAATGGATGAAAAATCAACATGGTTGAGTTGGTGGCCCTTGTTTGTATTATTTGTATATTGTGTGTTTGTTTCAGGAAATTCTCATATGAAGGGTTTTGGTACGATAATTTGATATAAGCCATTTTCATATTATTCTCAAAGCAATTTCCAGATAATTGTTTTCAATTTTCGTATTCATCCGGATTTTCATATTATTGTGGTATTAGAAAGTTTTTCAGTTGTTTAGATGCTAAAAATTAAATTTATATATAAAATGCTGTACATAGGTTGAAATTTCCTGTATTTTAAATTATATGTAATTTACTGAAGCAATTATTTATTTCATTTAAATTTTATTGTAAATATGTGGTATGTTTTTTTTTTAAACGTTGAAAGTTGAAATAAAACTTATGAAAACTACGAAATATAATAATTGAAAATCTTGCTATAAAATTTTCTTTCTATTCTAATGTTTATAATAATATAAACCTTACTAAATGAAAATAAAATTACGTTGTTTTTGTTTTAAAGCGCAAAGATTTTGTATATATTTTTTTTAAATTTTTTTCATTTTAAATTAATTTATAATGAAATTATATATATATATATATATATATATATATATATATATATATATATATATATATATATAGAGAGAGAGAGAGAGAGAGAGAAAGAGTTTAAACTTTTTTAATAAGCATTAGAAAAAACAACAACGAAAGGATATAATCTCGTCATTAGCTCTCACGATTATTTTCGAAAAAATAGTGCTTTTTAATATTGTATTAATATGGCTAAAGCAAGATATAGATTAATAGAATAGTGTAAGGAGCACCGAAAAATGGGAGAAACTGATTGGTTTCTTCCTTTTTTTTCTTTCAGTGTTCAACACACTATTCTATTGATACATTGCGGACAAATATTTTTCGGGATGTTATCGTGTCAGCTGATGACGAGATTATACCTTTCTTTGTTATTATTTCTAATTTTTATTTAAAAAAAATTTACTTTCATTTTTTTAAAACTTTTTAATAATATTTTTTTAATATCTTTTCCCCTCTGTTTAATTTTTTATTTTATTTCTTGTTTTCTTTGTATTCCTTGTTGTCTTGTTAATGGGTCTTAATTTTTCTTTCTTACATATACAGTCGAATCTCTATTTAACGATGTCGCTAAATCCCGATATAACCATATCGGGATGTTATATGGAAAATTCGTTGAATAGAAAATCTCATTTTAAAATACTTAAGCAACACAAAACAGGTTTTAAATTCATCAACACTAGACATAATTATTAAAATACCAATTGATGCACTTTTATCTTGTAAACTAGTATCTATTTATTTTATAAATTTGAAACATAAAAGAAATCTGCATGGAAAGCAAGGATAGAGCAAAACATTATCCAGTGTTACACTATTATGCTATATTCATTTTCAAATAAGAAAAGGCTAAATTTATGTGCAAAATTATAGTTGCATTTATTATAAAAGTAATTGTTAACATACATTACCACATGCGTTCTTAAGTTTAATTGCTATAAGGATAAAATCCATTAATTTGAACTGAGTTTTTCGTTTGAAATGCAAACAAAAAGGGAAAGGGAATTTACTGCTTTCTCTAAGATAATTTTTAGAGAAAACAGTAATACATATTATAGAGCAGTGTCTTCGAAAATTAATTCAATGTCATTTCCCCCATAAAATGCGTTAACAAGTTTGAAATGTTCAAAAATATTTTGGAAAATAGGGAAAGTGAATCTCAATGTAAAGTTTGTTAAATAGAAAATTCACTTCGTTATTTGGAAGTTATTTTACGAAGAAATTCCCAAAATGTTCTCGGTTCCTCGAAAGAATTCGTTAAATAGAGAAATTCGTAAAATGGAAGTTCGTTAAATAGAAGTCCGACTGTATATGAATATATATATGTATATAGCACAATAAATAAATACAAAAAGGATATTGATACAATATTAGAAAGCACTCCTTTTTGCAGATATAATCGTGTGAGCTGATGAAGAGATTATATTTCCACTCTATCAGTCGGACCTATATTTAACGAAGTCGCTAAATCCCGAAAAAAAGTTCGTAATATGGAAAATTCGTTAAATAGAAAATCATCTTTTGAAGTACTTACACAACGTATAACAGGTCTTAAATTCATAGATATTAGAAATAATTAAAACTGCAATTGATGCACCTTTATCTTGTAAATTATTATCTATTATTTATTTTATAAATCTTCCCCATAAAAGAAATCTGCAATGAAAGTAAGAGTAGAACAAAACATTATCCAGTGTTACACTATCATGCCACATATATTTTCCCCTGGATAAAAATGCTAATTTTTTATATATTAAAATTATTTCTGCATTTATTATAAATGTAATTTTAAGCATATTGCTACTGATAAAGTCCGTTAATTTTGTTTGAGTTTTTCGTTTGAAAAAGTGTTTTTTCTCGTAATAGGTCTCGCATTTTTGTAATACACCAAAAATTTCTTCAGGCGTATTCTCCTCAAACTGCAATCCACGTCGAATTGTTTCAAATGATTTTAACATTTCATCATATGAACATTTGCTAATTTCTTCATTATTTCCGTCTTCATCTTCCTCACAATTTATGGCTGTATTGTTTTTATTTTTAACACCGTCCAAAATATCCGATTCAGTTAATGTTTCGGTGGTTTCAGCTTCAGAATCAATAGAAAGAAAATCATTAATCCATACATCATCATTAATTTCGTGGTTCTCTCTTAGCTGCACCCACATTTTTTCAAGTTCTTCTAAAGGAATATCATCCTTGTCCTCACTTTCTGAATTTTCAGCGTTGACAAAGAATCCAGCTTTAGCAAAACTGTTACGAATGGTACGATCTGTAACATCATAGTTCCATGCTTTGGAAATTTCTGTTATGCTTTCTCGCAATTAATCTTTGGCAGTGATAACTTTTCGTACAATTCTTTTGCGGTAGTGCAGTTTAAAGTTTTGAATCACCCCTTGATCCACTGGTTGTAGCCTCGACGGAGGCAAGTAAAAAACTTTAATGTTTTTCAGTTCTTTGTTGATTTCCTTCGGATGAGCAGGGCAATTTTCGAAAATTAGAGCAATTTTGCGATGCTCTGCAGTCATAAGTTTATCCAACTTTTGAATCCATTTTTCACAAATTTCTGACGTCATCCATGATTTTTTGTTGAATTCATATCAACTTATAAAGGTTTTGTGCCCTTAAAACATCTTGGAGTTTTGCTTTTTCCTATAATTAAGGGTTTTAATTTTTGATTGCCAGTCACATTTGCACCTAGCATGATAGTTATTCTTGCTTTGTTATGTTTTCCTCCAAAGCCTTTTTCATTTTTAAATGTTGGGGTCTTTTGAGGCAAATATTGAAAAAAAAAAACGTCTCATCAGCATTAAAAATGTTTTTAGGCTTATAATCTTTTAAAATTTTATTACGAGTCTCAGCAATCCAACTTTCACAATCTTTATACTGACGTCATCACTTTCACCAGACATAACTTTTCCTATAATTCCCTGTTTTCTTTTAAACTTGTCAAGCCATCCACTACTTCCTCGAAATTCATTGTGTCCCAATGCCTTTGCAAATTACATTGCTTTCTCGGTTATTAAAGGTATAAAAGTTAAGGGGATGCAAAAATCAGTTCAAGGTCATTTCCCCCATAAATTGCGTTAGCAAGTTTATAATTTTCTCAAATATTTTGGGAAATAGGGAGAGTAGATCTCAAAAAAATATTCGTAAATAGAAAATTCACTTCGCTTTTTCGAAGTTATTTAACGAAGAAATTTCCAAAATGTTCTTGGTTCCACGAAAAAATTCGCAAAATAGAGAAATTCGTAAAATGGAAGTTCGTTAAATAGAAGTCCGACTGTATATATATATATATATATATATATATATATATATATATATATATATATATATATATATATATATATATATATTATTGTTGCTATACTTAAACGTGCAGGAAGTAGTTATTACAAGATATTTATTTCAACCATTATAGCAGTCTGCAGTGACAATTCGTTCTATGAAGCAATTTCAGGCTGGTGGAGAATTTGATATATTGTAAAATATAATCTATCAACATCCTTCTTTGGTTTGATAATATCTGGGTGAAAATTATATTACGGTATATTACGATATCAAAAATGCCTAATCTCAACCAAAATTATTTCGGTTACGTAACATGTTATCTAACATCTATTCTAATTATCTCATAGGAGAAGGACTTGTTAAAAAAAATATAGTGTTACTTTTTTCAACATTTAATATGTGAGGTGTAAAAAGTCAAACATGCAATTTATGCTTATTACCGGTAGTGGAATGTATCAAGATTTAACGAAAATATATCATTCAAAAAAAAAACATCTGAACTATAATCTAGATTTGATTCCTACTCTTATCTTTATGATATGGTATCTCTAAATACATTTGGACATAATAAACTACGCCATTAAGCATGCTTTTACGACTACATTTCTCTGCATAAAACTACTCTCCGCTATGCTCCGGAAGAAGGAAGAGATGGACATCCTTACAAGAGATCTGCCATCACGCTATGTCGTTATGAGGAACAATAAAGTTCATAAAATGAAAAGGATTTAGGAAGGATCATCTTGTTATAACGCACTTTCCCCTACAAAGAAATGTTTTTCCTCCCCTCTCGAGATTAGCGAACTTGACCGAAATTGAATCGTGAGTATTTGATAGGAGAGCATCTGCCAGAAACAAAAGAATGTGTTAACGGGCATCATACTCGAGCAGCAATTGTTAGGGAAAGGATTATAGTTTTGAAAAATCATACACCGAAAAGAAACATTGCTAACAGGCAAAAGAAGTAAGGAGTTATTAAAATATATGGTGTTCTAGGAGTGCATGTTAAAAAAACAACAACATGGGTGCACCCAGGAAGTATTCCTCGTCATTAAGGAACTGATGATACACAGAATTGAAAGAAACATATTTTATGTAAAATGAAGTAACAATTAGAAAACGGAATTCGTTTGATTAGAGTGGAATTGAGGTAAATGATTCAGTGCAGGTCGATGAAGTGTCTGACGCTGAGATTTATTCAGTGAATTCTCCAACTTTTTGCTGTGCTCATAAAGTAACAAATTAACAAACTGGAAGATCGGATTATTATAGAAGTATTGACCCTCCAATTGTTAGTTTTTGCTTCATTTTCAAACATTCAGCAAAAGATCTTCCTGCATTAAGAATTGTTTACTTTTAGCGGGAAAGTGGGGCATTGGAGGAAATTTTCAGCGTAATTTTGCTAGGGCCCCTATGTTTGGGTGAAAGGGTTAGGCTTGCGGTTTTCAATCTGGTTTTTTTTTTTTTTTTTTTTTTTTTTTTTTTTTTTAAATTTCAAAAGAAACGCATGGTTTCTTCAGGTAAAATAAAAAATATAACTGTCTATAACTTTTGGAAAGAGTGAAATTTAGTTAAATGATTTAGTGCATTCGGTTTGACGTTGAAATTTATTCAGTGAATTGCCTTGCTGTGTTCAGAACTTAACAAATGCTTAAATGAATGACCAGATTGTTGCAGAAGTATTAACCCTTCAAGAGTTAGTCTTAGCTTTATTTTCAAAGAAGATTTTCCTGTATTAAAAATTATTTACTTTTAGCGTGAGAATGAAGCCTTGGAGGATATTTTCAGTGGAATTTTTCTAGAGGCCCTCTGTTTGGAAGAAGGGGTTAGACCTGTTAGGGGTTAGGTTCTCAATCTTATGGTTTTAAGGAATTTCTAGAGAAGCTCAGTTTTTTTTATTTTCTTAGACAAACTAAAAGAGTAGAAGTATATTTCTTATCACCACACATTTAGCAATAAATACAAAACTGAAAAGTAAATTTAATCGAATAAATAGCTATTATGCCATGTTCTAAGGGATCGTGATAAAATTATCGAATGTTTCCATAGTTACCAAATTTTATTGCATATTATAAGACCATATAATATTGTTAATTTTACCAAAATCATCACCATAGCGCTTTTATAAAAATTACCAAGCTTTTTGGTGTCACTGCAAATTACTATTTTGGTGTAAATTACCAAGCCCATAGAACCTGAAACAGGGTGACTTTTACCACATTCTGGTAGTTTTGACAATATTTAGTAAAACAAAAGAAACCATGGTAGATTGATCCATTCCATGATACATTCTAGAACCAGAATACCTGATAATTAAAAAACTAGCGAACAGTCGTAACATATTAAGCAAAATCTTTATGGGTCTTATAACAAAATCTTTACTCTCAAAACATTCTAACCTATTCTTTATTACCGGATCAAGCTAAATAATCTTAGCTAAGAATCTTTTTTTAAACTCTGAAGGAACAGTTTTCCTTTAATGAAAAGAGAAATTTTAATCAAGCTTTATATGCGATTGTATCAACATTATTTTAATATTTTATTTAGTACATTTTAATAATTTATGGTTATGAAATACAGCGTGAAACATCGATGTCTTTTTCTGCGTTAAAGGTAAAATCAACAAAACACGGCTCTCCCGAACAATAATTTTTCAAATTTTCACTTATTTGCAGATATTTGGATCTAATAGAGGCAGATATTCATCATTGAAATTTCTTTTATTACAAAATCAAGTATTAATAAATTTTTGAATGAAATTTTTATTTATTTCAAACTACATTTTTGAATTTTATATTTTAGTACAAATACAGTTCTGATAATGCAACAGATTTTTTAGTAAGTATTATACTGTTTTTTAAAAGAAAAAAACAACAAATTATATTTTTCTTGTAAATCAGAGCGTCAGAAAAAATATTTATATAAAAGTGACACCTGTGTCCCATCTGCGTCAAAGGGATAAATGAACTACATTCTTTTTAGTTTGTTGGCAAAGTGAGGAGAGAAAAAAAACTCGTAAGAATGAACCAATCTCGACAACATTAATCGTGGGTCCCATTTTATTCGAATAAGGGTTGAATCCAGAATTATTAAAAATAATAACAATAATAATGATTTATTTTTCGATGCGCTTTCTCAGTAAAAAAAAAAGGAGACTCAACAGGTTTAGTTGTTATATTTCCTCTGATAACCACAACAATATTTTTTTAAAATATCGTTTTTTTCTTATTTTTCTTAGAAGACAAACTGAATTTATCAGGAACTTCGATGTTTTTACGAAAAGACTGTAATTAACTCTGAGTGCTGTAAAAATCTAATTACGGATAAAAAGATCTGTAATAAAATCTGTAATAAATAAAATAATAAAAGATTGGAGTTTAAAGGTTCCAACTTTTGAGTTTATTCGGTTACGGTTTATTGGTTTATTTTATGAACGCGCAGTTGACGCTTAGATTTCGAATATTGAAGACAATCCATTTTACCAAGATACTTTCAAGTAAGGAGTCACGAACGATCAAAACGGAAAAATAACTATATTAAATACAAATTTAGAAGGGAAAAAATGTTTCAACATCGTCCCATCATATGAAGTAAATTTATAGCACCATTGAACCCTATTTTGGCTCAAAATGACCTAACGACCTACGAACTAATTTCAACAATAGTAGGTAAGGCTCAACTTCGAATCTAAGTAATATACGGTATTTATTTGTTTATTCTAATGATTTACAGGTTCATAACTTCAATACCTAAAACTTAGACAATGATAGCAGAAATAACAGAGGGAAATGATCATAATAAATCAGAGAAAAAATATAAAAGTTTAGTCATTTAACTAAATGGATGATATTAATTTATTAAACACAAATTTCAAGCTTGTGTATAATAAATGAATATCATGTGGGGGGATGGATGATATTCAGTTGTTATAAACAAATTTAAAACTTCTAAATTGCGTTCTTGGAAATTGATCGCTATTTTTCCTTTTGGTAGATTGTATTTACTGCTTTAACCTTATTCTTATGTACTGTAAAACGTGTCATATTTTCCAGGAGTTCCCTCGTCTTCTTCAGTGGGTTCAAAATTAATAGACTACGGAGTTGAACCTTGATAAAGAAACTCTGAATTGGGTCGGGTGTTCAACGCCAGTTATGAAAAAAAAAAAAAAAAAAACTTTTAAAAAAAGTGACCCATTATGCAGCTTTAGTTGGATGTAAATAAAGTAAAGTACTAAAAAATAATATACTGTGTTTTTTTCACATTGATAAAGTTTCATATTAATGTTACTAAGAAACACCTTTTTTGTTACATGACCTTACCTACCTTTAGTTTTACTCCTAAAGATACACATTTTTTTTAAATGAAGGAAATCGATTGCACATAACTGTGATCAGTGACGTAAAAGTATCCATATAAAAGTCTTATGCAACAGAAAAAAGATATATATATATATATACAGTCGAACCCCGCTATAGTGAACCTGGGATATAGTGAACACTCGGATGTAGTGAACTTTTTTAGCGGTCCCGTCCGTACTCCTATTTAAATAATGTTATTTTTAACGCTTATAGTGAACAGCTTATAGAACTTGGAAACTCGGTTATAGTGGACTCAAATTTCATTTCCTTAAATATCTTTTTCAATCCTCCATCTTTAAACTTGTAGGTGTTGGGACAGAAAATGAATGCATTCCTATAAAATGTGACATATTTCACCCCTTTATGCTTATAACTTTTAACTATACAGGAATAAATGTCAAACCGAACATTTATCTTATACTCCCCCCTCCCTGAGAAGCCTCTCTTTGTCTCTTTTCCTCATGCTTGCTCTACAATTAGTTAACTTGGCCACCTGCTGAAATTTTGGAATTTTCTTATCTGTTCAAACCATATTCTTTACAAATCACCCCTTGACAATCAAGAAGGGGAACAATTTAACTCATTCTACAGCTGCTCTCTTCATATTCTTACATTATCTATTTGAGACAAGATTTTTATTTCAAAAGCAGTGAAAATGGCAAATTCTCTAAAGAGAAAAGCGTTTTCGATTGAGGACAAAGTTAGAATTGAAAATCGTATTGAAGATGGAACCAATCAATCGGCACTGTGTAAGGAATTTTCCTTGTCTAAATCTACAGTTTCAAACATTTGGAAAAATCGAAGTGTAATTCTTGCTGCTTACGACAAAAATATGGTTTCATCGAAAAAACTGTCTGGAGCTGAAAGAGAAAACGTAGAAGAAGCTTTGTTAAAATGGATAAGAAAATTGATGAACTCTATTTAAAATCAAATTGTGTTCAATCAAAAATAATTAAAAAAAATTTCATAAAAAGTGAAATTAAAATTAATATTTAGCGACGTATGTCTTTTTTCATTAATTTTTGCTTTTTCATCTGTTAATTAGTTAATAATTTTTTTAATAACATATCTAAAATTGAAAACCCAATTTTCAATCATTCAACTGTCTTATGCAAAAAATATTCTTCAAAAAATTTGGATATAGTGAACCATCGGTTATAGTGGACAAATTACTAAGTCCGCAGAAGGTTCACTATAGCGGGGTTCGACTGTATATATATATATATATATATATATATATATATATATATATATATGATGAGTCAGTCACAGAAGAATGTAAAACGAAATTTTTAAAGATCAAGCTTGACGGAATTATGATTACAAATTAGTTTGTAGCGTGTTAAGAATATACTCATAAAACAGATTTACAACAACTGACTCCTGGTGCTTCTCGTAAAAAGAAGCAATTTTAAAATTAATCATTAAGCATCTGGCAACAGGATACTTAACCGTTAGAGTGAATAAACTTCGAAGAAGTAACAGAAGGTCATTTGGAATCATCAAAGACAATACAAATGGACCCGTATGCTTGCCCGCAGGCGTCGTATCTTCCATTTTTAAGTATAATAATGACGCCTAGTCAGCAAGGAGTTATGAAACTAATCAAATGCACCGGAAAAGTACACGCAGTAGCGGAGAGGCTTTATTTCATTTAAGTTTAGAATGAATCTTTTTATTTTTATGATACTCTATTACGAAGAGAAAGTTGTAACGGCGATGGATCATTAGAGATGAGAATTTTTTTTTTCCGTTCCCGACCCATTGTCTTGTCGAGATGGATTTTTTGAATCCGTTAAGAGAAAGTGTAAAAAAAAAAATCTTCCCTGTGATGATACAATTACATTACTGTATTTTCCAGCACTACATAATCATGATTATTTTACAGAAAACTACTCTATTTTCAGAAGATAAATTATATTTTTGTTGTTCTTCTGATGTTATTGAACAAGATGATCCTAAAATTTAGAAGGTTGAAAAACTGATCATGGGAAACATTTGTTTGAAAACAGAAACAAACATTGATGACCTAACAATAAGAATAACAACAAAAAATATATCAGTGTTACCTATTGTTAACTATGATTATTATTAACTATTAGTTTGTTTATTTATGGGGGGTGAATACATTGTTGAGACCGAATGGTGCAACACACTAATGGACAGTCTATAATGTAGAGCTGTGGTAGATTTTTTTTAAAATAAAAATTTTATTTAAAATTGATGAAACTCTAAATTCTAATTCTAAAATCTATTCAGTATTCTAAAATAAAAGACACAAATCTGTTAACTTTATGATTAATTTTTTCGATTTTAATCCAACAGTTAAGTGATAAATGAAAGAACTTATGTGGAAAAATATTATATGAATTTAAATTTGATTTTCTAAATTTCCCCATTACAAAATGTATATCTGTTATAGTTGTGTAATAAGTTTATATATATACAAAAAAAAGGAAGAAAAAAACGAGGAAAATTAATAGAAATCCGGAAAATAAAAGATATAATCTTTTCATCAGCTCACACGATTATATCCGCAAAAAGGAGTGCGTAGGGAAGGAAAAAAAAAATACATATATATGTATATATATACAATATATATATATATATATATATATATATATATATTAAATTTTAAATGTCTGTCATCTGTATTAAATAATTTTTCAACATTCAATTTCTGTTCAATTCTGTTTCGTTTTCCCGAATTAAAATTCTTCTTAATATTTTCTTGCTCTTCTTGCTATTTCTCTTTGCATCTTAAACTAAATGCTCTTACTTCAAATTTCATCTGAAAATTAACTTTACTGACTATTATGTGTATCATCTTTTATTGTTATTATCAATGTTAGCGTTATTGAATACCAAAGATAGTGACAATTACTTAACAGGAAAAGTAGTTTAGAGGAACATTCCTGATGTTTTTTTGGAGCAAAGTAGTTTGCACCATTTTTGGTGGACACCAAAAAATATTTTTTATAACATAGTAATTTTCTAACTTCTTCAAAAAAACATATGTTAATTAATCTTTAAAGAGAAACATTTCTCCACCTGCACATAAACTAATAAGTGTTGATAAATAATAAAGAAATGAAGAAAAAAAAGAAAAATTTTTCTACTGAAAGTGTATATCACCTTGGTCAAGGTCGGCTGATCCTCGAAGTGTAGAGTTGAACAGGTAACGGAGTGTTATACGCTCTTTCATTCAAAGTAGCAGAAAATAAATAAAAGTTCAGAGATAATTTGAAAGTTTAATGCTTCCACTAAATATACATATTTACATTAGCTCGGCCAGTCGTAAAAAAAAAACTTTTCTTTCTTCGAAAACATTGCTTTTACTCTTAGAGATTGCTCTAGAATTTTAAGGTCAGTGTATTTTATTGTGATATTACACAAATAATTTAGAGTATTTATTTATTCATGTAACTGCAAAGAAACCGCATGACCTCATGGAACCTTTTATTAACAGAGCTATTCGAAGCTATTTCGCCAAAGGAAATAAGAAAACTTCAGTTATAAGACTTGAAACTGGAGGTGAGCTAAAATTGTAAACTATAAACACCATCTTGCCGTCAAAAATTATATGAGCCTTAGAACGAACAAATAGATTAATTTTTTTTCATTTATTTTATTTTATTTTATTTTATGACCGTTGTTGAACAGCCGACCCAATTTTGAGTTTACGACTACCAACGTTCAACTCCGTAGCACTGTGATTTTGAACCCAATCCAGAAGACAAGGGAACTCCTATATCTAGAAATTTTGCCTTTGCGGAGGACTTTTCGATGGAACTAACCGGCAATTGCGTTACATGATAAGAAATCCACGACAGCCTCCCACGGTTAGACTGACGGCAAGCAGAGTCTGACCCATATTCCAATTTTGAACGGATTCGGATTTCTGATCCCCAAAAATATAGGGGGCAGCCGCTATCTGTAAAATATGGTCCTAATAGTTTGGATAATACGGAGAGCGGTCCAATGTTTGGACCCCTTAATGTTAATTTTACTTTTTAAGTATTTCACCATATCTCAAGAACTTTATAAGAGAATTAAAAAAATTTCGCACATAATTATAAAGCTAGTTTATCAAAAGACAATTCCAGGCAAAATATTTGATTTAATGTTTTTGCGCAATAGTTTTTATTTATTTATTTATTTATTTTGACTGACAACGCCAAATGCTTCTTCGCAACAGTTTCTAATGCCTGATTATGTCGAATAATGTGTGAGAGCAAGTTTTTTTTTTCAAGACTTAAAATTTAAATCGAAATTCATAATTAAATATACGTGGATGTCAATATTTTTAATAATTTCGAATAATTACTCCAAATATTTTGTATTTCCAAAATTCGCACTACTGGAAAAAAGCTGAGACAATAAAAAAAAAAACTATAAGTTGATTTATACATATTAAAATATTGAGTCTGTGTCTGAACGCCATTTTTCTGCTTAAAACAAGATGCGAAAACAAATTTAAACAAGTAGACGTCACAAAGACCGAGTAATTTATCGATTACAATGAATTACTTAATATTTCGCATCTTTAGTAAAAAAGAAATGTTTTAAATTTTATTTTAAGATAAACATTATTTCTTGATAAATTCTAATTAAATTATGTGAAAAAATGGTCATTTTCTCACCTCAAGTTTTTTTTTTTTTTTTGTTAGTTTAAAATAAATTGGGCTCCCTTTTTTCATTTTTATAGGACCTGAAAATACTTTCAAATAATTTTAAATTTTATATTCTGTTTTAGTTTAAAGAATCCAGAGGCAAAAATATTCAATTTCTTCTAAGAAGAATCGAAATGCATTCGTTAACATAAAATCTAGATTTATAAAAGCAAATATACATATTGTACACAATTATTGTTTAACTGTGAATCAAAGTCGAGATTACAAAAATATTATATTCAAGCAAAACCTTGTAATAAAATTTTCCGAAATCTAAGTCCTTCGGTATTTATATGCTAACTTAGAAATAGGCGTTTTTAAAGCTTTTAAAAAGTTTTTTTTAGGCTCAGATGACTATTGCTCTATTTACTTCAAAAAACCTGGTTTCTGTTTTTCATCAATTGTGAGTGTTACTTTTTCCTCGTGTTAACGAGTCTGGTTTCTAATTATTTATGAAGGATTGAAAATCAATGGTTTTGCCTGAAGTAGTGTGACAATTAAGAACGTTAACTGATCAGTTTAGTAGTCCGACATAACAACTGTAAACTGGCAGATGGGGAAAAATAAGAAAGATGCCACAACGTTCGAACTACCGAACTGCGCAGTGGGGGAAATATGAAAGATGTCACTACGTTTGAACTACTAAAAGATCGGATTTTTCGTTCAGTATACTGTGCGGAGATCTTCTAATAGGTGTTGCATTACTATCTAAATTGTTGCGCTGCTTGCCGGAATAAAAATTAATAAGTCTATAAACTGCGCTTAAATTTTCAAATGTCTTTCTTCGGCTATGGTTGGTCAGCGCCCTCTGTAATTTTAAAAGGGAAACACCCACAAAGAGACAAATCGAGTAGTGAATTTTTCAAATCAAACCTTCTTGTCAGCTAAAACACAATCACAAAATGATTTTAATTCAAAAATTACCGACAGGAAAAAAAAAAACAGTAGTATTATTTCAAGTTCAACGCCCTAAGGTGCTCACTGGTTTGAAGTAAAAATATCATAAAATAAAACTCTCATCGGTTTTTCACAAATAATTGCTTCAAGCTCGGACAAAAAAAATTTATGCAGGATTCTATTTGATATTTAGTTAAAAATGCTGGCAAATTGTAAAGCGGAACTCTCAAAGGAAAGCCGACTCTCATAATCTATTTACTTCGGTCAGTGTTTGATGAAAATGAAATAGATAGACTGCGACTGAAAATGCTACAGTTTTGGGCAGTGACCCTATGTTGGCGGCTTCTGGCGACTAATATTGCGGTTCGCTTGCGGCATGTCAAATATAATTTTTTCAATAATATTTAATTGATATACGGAAGTTGAAAATAAATGTGTTTCTTCTAATTATTAGTCTCTTGTACTTTAAATGTGCGGAATTACAAGGGACAGCCGATTTTTCTTTGCATAGTAATTACTTTTAAAGTTTAAGTAACATATTACCATTTACTTTGACCGAGAATATGTTTCAAATTAGTATTTATTTCAGTTAATGAGAGGCAAAAATATTTTTTAGCGTCTTTGATCAAAAGTATAGGTTTTAAACCAACAAAAAGAAAAGTGAGTTTTCATTATTAAAAGATTTTAACTGCAATATTTTAAAGGATATAAAATATTTTGATCAAACTACTGAAACTGAAAATTTTCTTTTCATTATTATTATCAGGATTATCCAATAGGAAGTACATAACGATGGAAATTTTTTTTTAAATAAATATATTTTGAAAACTTCTAGTTTTAATTATTTTATTATCATTTAAATATTTTTCTTATAATGTTATTCACAAATGTTATGTTAAAAGGTGGTGATCATGTGTACGAATGATCTCAATTTGGCAAATTTTTCTTCACAAATTATTCCTAAAAAATTTCATTTAAAATTGATCCAACACAATTTTTTTTCTTAATAATCAACTAACCGAAATTATAAAATATTTATCTGATTATGTTTCAACTTTTTATATAAATTTCTTTCCTAATTCAATATTATAAAAAATAAATAGCAAAGAAATATTACCTATATAGATTCAGAATGCTTCGTTTAAATCTAGTCTCGTTTTCGAAATTTTTTCTCTGCCGTGTAGAGTTTTTCCAGGGTTTATTTTCCAAGAAATGGAACTAACTGAACTTTTGAATAATGAACTTTTATAAATGAACTTTTGGAAACCTCAAAATATTAAACTGCTTGTTTTTTTAAAGAAAAGCTTCGACATTATTAGGATTTTTTCCGATTTTCAAAACTAAAAAAACAAGCAATTGCAATTTAAAAACTTTAATGGAATATTTCTTTCGTTTTATTACATACAGTACAAATGCTGATAAATATAGGAGAATTCCTACCTGAAATATTTCCGTTTTTCACCAAAAAAAAGTACATAATTCATCTTTTTATTGCATGCCTCTTTTTAAGGAATAAACGCATTTTTTTCAACAATGATGTTTAATAATATGACCATTATTCAGTATCATGATGTGCTTTAAATTTATATACATGGACAAAATTGTAAGTTCTAACATAAATTGCAGTATTTAACAAAACTATCTGAATTAAAACTTATATTGAAGTTTATATTTATTAAATTTACATTTTAAACTAATGTTTAAAGCCCCCTATTCTCTGCCGCTCATCTATCCCGTAGATTGCTTCGCAATATTTTTTAATATAAAGCAGTTTTTTTTCTGCGCAAGTTGAAATTATTCACTTATGTACTATAAAGAATTCGGTCTACACTTGCTTATGCCCCAAATTCCCACGTCCAACCATAATTTTTCTTTAATTAAATGTTTATTTTGAATCAAATTTGATTTGTAATAGTAAATAGTATAAAAAACTCGAATGATTCTGTTTCGTAAACATAAATACTTTTGCTTAGTGATCATTTTTTTAAAAAATAACAATAAAATTAATGGTATTTTGCGATAAAAAATTTAGTGCTCACAAACGTAATTAAATATTTTCACGTAACAAATTAGCTCATATATTAAATACATTTATGCATGCAGCTGATCAAATAACAAAGTTATAACAATATAATACGGTGATAATGATAATCTCCTTCACGGTAATAATATTAGGGAGCTGGAAAGTAACACCATTTCGCTGCATTTGTTATTTGTTAACAAGATTTTTTTTTTGAATCAGTAATGTATTCATCCTCGTTAGGAACGACCTTTCAATGTCGGATCGAAAATGAAACGAAATGAATCGTTTTTTTTTTATGACTAACGAATATTTAATGTCCCGAAACGATATTACTTTCCGGTCCCCCTAATATAACGGTAAAAATGATACTAAGGTAATATCAAGGAGCTAGCGGCCTTTGGCGACCAGCTCAGACATCTTTCCGAATTATCTTGTACAACATATAAACTTTAATGGTAAACAAGCCAAATGCACCGTGCAACTGTATTTCAATATTCTAATTCTTTAGCTCCTCCTCAACCTTAACCCATTAATTGGTTTTAAACAAAAATATTAACCAATTTTGTTCCGTTTAGCGGTTGTCCACGGCATTACGCATTTATAAGCACTTTTATTTCCATTTAAACTTTCAAGAGATGTTCTTAAAATTATAAAAAGATCTTTAGGTGCTGAATTTTAATAGTACTTTAAAATCTGTCCAGCAGCCATTAAATCACATAAACCACCATTAATATATGCATGCAACATCTCAGCCAAGTATAGGCATCAGAAATATAAAGATTATTTTCACGCTCCGTCACCAACAATTGATATGACAGTTTGCGGCACCCGAGCAACGTTTACGTTTAAAATTTCTATAGCCATTTTTTAAAAAGGTTAAAAAATAAATTAAATCTAAATAATTACTTCGTAGCTATATATATATATATATTAAGAAAATTAAGGGAAAAAAATAAGTTTCATTATTTTTGCATTATTATGAAAAAAATTATATTCTTAATATTAAATATGTTTTTAGATATATTGATGAATTAATTATCTTTAATTTTCAAGATTATACTATTTTATTAAATGATATTTACCCTGAGGAATTAATCCTTCGTAATCATGATGATAATATTAATTTCAATTTTTGGATTTGGATATTATAAAAGAATAAAATATCTGCTTTGTTGATTTATACGATAAAAGAAATGATGTAAGTTCATTTGATTACGCTACTCGCTTTATAGATTATGTTTTATGTTCTATTCTGTTTTTTCTTTCTGTTTTTACGTGTTATTTTTACTGATTGTGTTCTATTTTATTTGTTGTAATTTTTGTAAAAATTTTTTAGTGCTCCTCACACTATTGTATTGATATATTTTGCTTTGGCTATATTAATACAATATTAGAAAGCACTCTTCTTTGCAGATATAATCGCGTGGGCTGATGAAAAGATTATATCTTCTTTTTCCGGATTTTTTAAAAAGCATTCTATCCTTTTTTTTCCCCTTTCAGTTTTTTTTTTTTTAAATTTTTATTGTTAATAATTTTCTTTTTTCCCCTTTTC
Source organism: Parasteatoda lunata (assembly GCA_949128135.1). Taxonomy (NCBI): domain Eukaryota; kingdom Metazoa; phylum Arthropoda; class Arachnida; order Araneae; family Theridiidae; genus Parasteatoda; species Parasteatoda lunata. Next base: position 95,883,121 of record OX421975.1, read on the forward strand.
TCATTCGTCTGTAATTTTCTTTTGTTTTATCTTCATTTTGAACTTGAATATATATAATATATATATATATATATATATATATATATATATATATATATATATATATATATATATATATATATATATATATATATATATATATATATATATATATATATATATATATATAAAGATTAATGTGGGAAAACAGAATACTGCTATGTAATTTTCCAGCCAATAAAAATTTATCGACATTAATAAGAACTGTGACACCATCATTAAAATTTTATATACAGGTAGAAATATTTTGTACTGAAGTCGATACAGAATTTCCATATGTATTAATTCGATAAAAATAACGTTGTATTAATTTCCTATTAGCGTATCTTACCACTCTTAGATTCCTACCAATAAATGATGCGTTACATTATTGATTTATTTTAATTTTATTATTGATTTATTTTATTATTGATTTGTTTTATTATTGATTTATTTTAATTTATAATTGATTTATTTTAATTTTATAAAAGTTAAAGAATAAAATCATTACTAGTAAACTTCTCCTTCAAATTATTATTCAATATAGCATAATTAGTAAATTTGATTTTTTAAATAAAAATGATTTTTTAAATAATCTTTCGAAGAATAATTTTAAACAATAAAACTATAACTAATATTAAAGAATAATAATGCTATAATAATATTTTTTTAATTATTACCGGTATTGTTTGGATATTTTTAAATAAAAATAGTGGGGCTCAGTTTTTAATTCTATTTTGGAAGTTCATACGAGTTTTCTTTCTTTTCGAGATAAAATGTTTATTTTTAACGTGTGCTTAGATTTTTTTTTTTTTTTAATTTTTTTATAATAATATCCTACACTTCTGTTTAACAAACGATCTATAATGAGATCATAGTTTCAAATGATTAACTTGATAGTGACAGACGACTTTCTAAATAAATAAAGCTTTTTAAAACATTTTATAATGATAAATTTTATGCATAGAAAACCATTTAAAAACTTTAGATTTCAGCAAATGATATCATATAATAATAAGCAGTTATATGACTGCCTGTTGATTCGCTCAACTCTGAATCTGGTTCTAAAGCGTTATTTAGATTTGTATACTTGCATTTCGCTTGTTTAATGTATTTCGATTTGCCATCGTTAAAGTTAATAGGCAAAGAAATGTTTTTTTTAATTAATGAACAGAAATAGTTGTTGTTTTAATCGTAAAAATAAATTTGAGTCTTAAGGAAAACTTTTAAATATATCATAAGATAATAGTTTTAATCTCATAGGATGAGTTCTGTAGCACGGAGCTAGCGGATTTCGATCTGAATTGTTCCAATTTCAAAAGTGTGTGTAAGCCATTCTTCGATTGTCAACTTTTTGGAAGTAGTTTTAATATGACATTAATGTGATAACAATTCTTTTGTCGGTATTTCTGTTGGAAAAACTAACTGTAACCGAACGTAATTCAATCTAAACAAATACTGATATTAGATTCACCATTTTAAGAAACTTTGGAAATATTCTTACTAGATCTGGTACGGCCAGTCTGTTTAAATTGCACCGATCATTCTCTCAATTCTAAAATCATTATTTTATAAGAATTTTCATTCCAATGAAAATTTTCAAAAAGTACTGGCGGCAAAATGACAGAAACTTTTTTTTATCAAAATTAAAATTCTGCTAAGATTCATTTCATTAAATAGTTAATTCGCTTCATAATTAAGATGACGAATGAATATATATACTTTTTATTTTTATTAATTCGACCAGACATTTAGCAAAACAGTGTATAACCTGGAAGCACTTAGTGTCCACGCTTTGAAAATTAGTAAAGGTGCCCAAAGCGTGATTACTTCACGACACCTCCCAAGCATACAGTTTTAAATAATTTTTCATTTTTGAAAGTTCATTCTCAAAGTGTTTCAATTTATTAAAATAAAACTGTCTTAAATTACCTAAAATCAAATCTTGTTTCCTAAGAAACGCAACTCTATAAGGCATTATTAACTATTAAATGATTAAAAATTTGAAACTGGGGCATAAAGCGAAACATTATTTCACTATAATAAAACAACTTAATTCTAAATTTTCGGTCTGCTATAAAACTGCCATATATATACATACATACATATATATATATATATATATATATATATATATATATATATATATATATATATATATATATATATATATATATATATATATATATATATATATATATATATATATATCTTGAAAAAATTATCATACTTGTATGGTAATGGCATTTCTGGCTAAACAAAAATTGACAAGTATAATTAAAATAACCATTCATTTGGTAATTTTTCCTTTCATCTTGGTAACAGTTCACCTGAAATCCTGGTTTTCAAAATTTTAGTAAATTTGGTTTAGCAAAAAACTAACAAGTAAATTTGGCCGAATGACTGGTTTTCATGCCATGCTCTAAAATATCATAATAAAATTACCAAAATATTCAGAATTATCTCTTATTTTATAATTTATTTGGTAATTTTAACCTTTTGATATCTGTGCCTTTTTTACCAATTAGAATAGTAATAGACTGTTTACATTTCTATGATTTGCTTAAAAGGGTGGTTTATATTTAAATGTCTGATAAGAGTATGCTTATTCAAAGAAAGTGCGTTTTTGTGTCTGATTTTGTATCCTAAATTTTAGTCTGTATTAAGTAATTAGCATGTTTGAGGTCGCCTCTTCGAACCACTACGATTGAGTGAACGTGAAGGCCCAATCATTAGATCAAAAGTTTTTCAAGGTGGTCCGTTTTTTAGTTTGCGCAATTTGCAAGGAAAAAAATGTCACTATTGTAATTCCCGTATTTTGTGTCAAAAGCAAGCACGCTACAATCCAAAGTGATATTGAAAATATCTATCTTATTGTATGCATTAAAGTTGTAATTACATAAATTAAAATTATGTATGATACGGATAATGAAAACGATGTAGGTGTTTTTTTCAGTAACACGTCAAAAAATTCCTTGGTGTATCAAAATGATCCAAGAAATTTCAAGATCAACAGAGGTATTTATTTCCTAAAATTAAAATTTTCAATTTTACTCGTATTTCTATTTATCGACTTAAAAGAAGTTTACGATTGCGAAACTATGATAGACTGATATGATGTTTTCACAAGAAGCAAATGTCTGTGTTGAAGCCCTTTCAGGGTTTTTTTTTAATATTTATTTTATTTTATTTATTTACTATTTTTTTTTGCTTTTCTAACGGCTGAAAGAAAAGAATAAAAGATAAAACAACTATCACAAGGGTAAAAGGTATGAGATGCTCGACAGAATTTAAATTTTGGCAAACACCACTATTAAAGAGCACAACCATACGACAATCCTAACGCCACAGAAAAACAAAACTAGCCAACAATTTCATACCTTTAATTCCGTAAAAATTAATTATATATAAATTTTTTTAAATTCTTTTAATCAATATTAAACATTGTAAATTTATTCTTTAAATTCATTAAACATCGGAGTACTATAAAACAAATTATGGAATTCCATGGTTTAAAGTGTAAGTAAAATCACGTTATGAATGATTTTAAGCCAGATACCCAAAAATTCATAAAAAATGTATTTCGTCAAAACAGTTTTTAAAAACTGTTTATTTTTATCCGAATTATAACCATTACATCGATGCAGAAGGCTCTACTGAACCGAAATCCGGATTTTTTTTTCATTCGTCATTAAAAAAGAATGTATGTTTTCAAAGAGTAAAATTAAACATCATGCTTAATGCGTACAATAATTTCAAGTTTGAAAAGACATGGCGAAGTATGATTTCGAATAGATACAAATCTCCTCAAGATCTGCAAACATTTTTTCAAAATCTATTCGTAGGTGAAATTATTTTTAACAAGCATTTATTATTATCGATACTAATTGTTGAAATCAAATAAAATATTTAAAAAATTAACGAATGTAAAACTCAATTGTTTGTCCTTACTAAAAAAGCAATAAAAAAAAAGTAATCAGATAAAAAAATATATTCTGCATGAAAGCCATTAGGTATAATTATTTTTCAAGTACTTACAAACTATCAAGAATCAGGTTGTACCTTGATTTTGAATCAATGCAAAGCGCCCTAAGGCCCAAGGTATGTAAAATCCTCCACAAAAGTATATGCATTGTCAAAACTGTTTTAACAAAGATTTATTGCTATTTCCTCTAAATCCATACAGAAGTTTCTAAAAATTCAAATTTGTGTGGTACGTTGTCATTAGAAAAGGTTTATGTTTATAAAAATATGCATAATGACGTTTTAAGTGATTAGAAGTTATCAAAAGATGCGGAGTGCTATAACTTGAGATACCTCATAGACGATTTCCTCATTTATTACAAGAATTTATTGTTATCAAAACAAACTTAATGCAGAAATTTTAAGAAATATTGTTTTTTAGACCATCGTTATTAAAAAAAAGTTGTGTCTTGTTTTCAAAAAGAATAATTAAACATCATGCATAAAGCCTTTCCAAGTTTTCGAAAGACGAGTACTTTGATTCTGAGAAAATACTAAGTGCCTCCCGTTATACAAATTTCTCGAAAAACTGTATCGGAAAAACAATTTCTATCTGGTATTTGTTATTATTGTACTATTTCTACTAACTCGATGAAAGAAGTTCTTAAACGCAAACACCTGATGTTTACTGTCATTACAAAAATTTATGAAATGATTTATGAAAAAATTTATGTATAAAAGATTTAAAACTAATCATCATGCATAAAGTACTTAAATGTTATCAAAAGACACTGTAGAAAAATTCAAATCAAATACTTTTAGTACTTTTTATCGTAAAATCCATTTTTACACGGAGCAAGTTACAGAACAAAAAGTTTTATATACCATAATATTTATTGTTACAGTAACCGCAAAATCACTGAATTACTCTACTCAATTAAATATGTTACTGTAAAAACTACGGTATAATATTTTACTCCAAAAAATGGAATCAATATTATAAAATAGATTATGCAGGTGATGCACTTAAAGTGTGCCGGTTTCTCATGCCGTAGTTTGATTCGGAATATTTTACAGTGTACCTTGATTTTGAAACTATTCGAAAAGCTTCTATTAGATTCGAAAATTCGAGTTAGCAAAATCTTTTTTAACAAGCATTTATTATTATTAATTCTATTTAAACTAACGCTATGCAAAATATTTTAAGACTGCAAAAGTCTGTTGCTTTTTTTCATTTAAAAAACATTATGTTTGTAAATAAATCATTATGCGTAATGCCTAAGTATTTTCAAGATGTCAAAACACACGGAGTCGTACCTTGTTCTTCAGTAGCTTGAAATCGCTTCAAGAATTGCAAATTCCTCTTAAAATATATCTGTCAAAACTCTTTCTTTATTAAGCGCTTGTTATTATCAATACTTTTTTCACTTACCCAATGCTAGAATTTTTTAAAAATAAAAATTCTACTGCTTATCTTCATTCAAAAATTTATGTTTACAAAAAGAAAAGCAAGTCATCATCCATAATGCCTAGGTACTTTAAAGTTATCAAAAGAAGAAAGAGTAAACCTTCATTTTTATTATATTCACAATGCCCCAAGATATACAAATTCCCCAAAAATTATGTATTGCCAAAACTTTTTTTTTAACATGCGTTTATACTAACCCAATACAAGAATTTTTCAGAATGCAAAATTTTGTTTTCTGCTATCAATAAAAAAGAACTTTATGTTTACCAAGAGAAAAATTAATCATCATGCATAATGCTTTTCCAGGTACTTACAGGTTATCGACCGGCTGAATAGAGAGAGAAAAAAATAGTCAAAACAATTAACACCAAGAGAAGAAAGTGCGAGGTATTTGCCTTAATTTAACTGCTAACAAAGAGCATAATCATAAAAGTAGAATTTAATGCCACAAGGAAACCGAAACGTGAACATCAAATCCAACCCTTTTTTATTCTTATTCTGGGAACACGACCTTCAAAACAAAGGTTTGTAATTAACGATACAACCATTAAAGATGAAGAAAAATTCTGATGATTGTAAAGTTCCTATATGCAGCGTTATTGTATTTTTACTTATTTATTTCTTCTTTTTTTTTAAACATTAAGTCATTTTTTATGGTCTATTCAATTTAATTTTTGTTTTGAAAATTTAATGTTTTCCGTTTTTATCGAAATTTTTGAAAAGCTTTCCAGAATAGGAAATTATTTATTTATATTTCGAACAGAAAGTTCGACAACATGCTTTTAAGATATCTTTTGTTTTCTAAAAGTCACTATTAGGAAATTTTGTTCAGCCATAATATAATTCAACTTTTGAGCAAATTTAATAACTTTTACAGTTTAAACATCTAATCTTTCATTTTAATTTTTTATTATAATGAATTAATCGATTAATTATGTTCCACTTGAATGAATAAATGGTTAACTTTAACACTTAATAAAGTGTTAAAGTATGTTTATTAAGGCTGCGCGGTATTATGGTACAAGGTATCGATATTATGTCAACGTGGAACCGATGTTGTTTGAGTTCAGTATGCTTTATTAAGTTCAAAAAGTTCTTAAAAAAATTTAAAAAAACACAATACACTTTAAACTTTTACACTTCAAATTTTGAATCCATAAAAAAATATTATAAATTAATTATTACTGATGTGAAAAACCAATGTATTTTGACAACTTTTACTTTGTTTTAATTTTTCCCGTAAAATTTGTAAACTTCTTCTTTATATCAAAAGTAATATTACGTCAAAATAAAAGGTATGGGCAGCAAAACTGACATGGTGTAATTTACCATGTTTCTATCTCTATGGAAACACGAAAATGCTCTAATTTTTACAGAAGCGCTTTGGTAATGATTTTGATAGAATTTACCTTAAAATATAATTTTTAAAGTATGATGAAAGCTGGTAAATGTGGTAAAATTGGTAATTTTATCATGATACCGTAGGTAGAGCATGACATAAAAACCATTTATTTAATTAAATTTACTTTTTAGTTTAGAAATTTTTACTAAATTTGTGGTAATAAAAGAACTAAAATTTTGTAAAACAGAATTTCTGGCATACCATATGAACGGAAAAATTACCAAATGAATTGTTAAACTACCATATATTTTGGTTTTATTAACCGGAATATTTTCTTTTCTTTTTTATACCAGAAATGCTATTACTATACAATAAACTTAGCAGGAATTTTTTTTTCCGTGTAGTTTAAAAATGTTTAAATACCATGTAAGCAATTATTTCATTATCAAAATTAATGAGTTTACATGGTAAGTTCTATGGAGTTTAAAAGTTTGAATACAGAAAATGAAACATTTTTACAATATTCTAAGATAAAAACAAAATAATTGGTAAAATGAGAAAAATTCGAAGTCATTTATTTTCGCCATTTTACTTGCAACTGTTTCACTCTAGTTTTTTTTGTTTATAGTTATGACGCTTTTAATTAGGGAAAAAAATCTAATAATATTATGATATTTGTACAAAAAGTTAATTTTTTAATCAAAGGTCTTTTAAAAATGACTGCAGCGTAGTTGTGTACAAATTTCTAAAAAGTGTTTTCAAAATAATTATTGTAAATTCACGATTCTTTTTTTAAAGGAATATTTCCAATTGGTTGAACAAGTTTGAAAAATAATTTGCATGTGTATAAATTCAAAACCAGTAGTTTATAGTATTTGTTTTAGCATATTTATTCATGGTTATATTTTTAAGAACGAGTTTAGGATTTACAAAATATTGCAACAAAAAAAAGCATTATGTTCCACAAATTATATGTTTTAAAACTTTCTTATTTATTTTTTAGCAATCACAATATTCTTACAATAGTCAATGTAAAGGTGAACCAATATAAACTATTTATTTTTTTATCTAGGAGAAAAAAACATTTTCTGTTTATTCCATCCAATCGTAATAGTATCGACTGACGCATCTACAAAACTTCTAGTATTTAAATATTATTTTAAAATATGGGGGGGTGAGGATTTAGGAATCTACTCACGAATTTTGTTAACGCATATGCTTGAAAAATGATATATATATCTCGTAAATCGTTTATGATTTTTATTTGGATAATTTTTTAGCAATTCTTATAAAATTTTGGCTGGTAAAAAAGAAAATATTAGCCGTAAGAATAGATTTAGCTGTCATGCAAATGATTGGACGTTTTATTTTAAATTTTAATGACTATTCAAAAAGGATTGAGTTTAAAAATTTTCGGAAAAAGTACACAAACCTATGTACAAATTCGTCTTATATCAGAGCACCAAAAATCGTGGTAACTATTTTACGCCAAAATGATGTTTCACTGCTATTTACGTGTTCACGTGAGATTTTTTGTGCAACCACTAGAGCAATGCATAAAATTTTAAAAATCATAAAAATCTTTTTTAATTAAACACTGTAAAAAAAATTTGCAACAACAGGTACTTAGGGTTTTAACCCATAAAATCCTTTTTTTTACCGTAAAATATTATGCCGGAATTTTTACTGAAATATTTATTTAATTACAGTAATTTTACGGTAATTATTACTGCAGAAATTTAGGTATATCCGATTTTCTCTTCTGCAACATGTTTCGGTGAAAATGGATTTTACGGTAAAAAGTGAGTGCCGCCACTTTTTACCGTAACATAATTTGATCCGGAATTTTTTACAGTGAACTCTCTTTTATTCTCCGAAATCAAATATTTACTCCAATTACTTTACTTGGTAGACGTAAAAAAAATAATGTATCTTTTTCGGACTGTTGGATTAAGGAAATCCCTGTTGACGATAGCATAGAATATTCAATACCTATAATAATAATCCCAATCGAAGAAAAATTAGTCAGAAGATAAGAAATCATGAAAATGGCAATTTTGGATCTTGTAAATACCCCACCTGAGGCCTTGATAACCACCTAGATTTGAGTAGGAAGTGAATCTGTGGCGTAACTTACTTAAATAAACAAAAAAACTTATATAAACAAACTTATATGAACAAAAAATAAATAAAATACAATAAAATAAATAAATAAACTAATGAGGGAAACGCTATAAAACAAAAAACAAAAAAAGAAAACGAAGAAAAAATATAATGAGCAAAAAATGATATAAATAATTAAATACAAAAAAGTCAACTAGTGGTATTCGTTCATCGAATTCTATCACAGATAAAATTCTGAAAGGGGAGTAATGTGGCGTTACTACCATTACAAATATTAAACACCAATTCACTAGTATATAAGACGTGTTAACTTGATTCTAGCGAGACGTACCTTTTGATAGATGAAGGTTGACATAGTCTATAAAAACATACTCCTTCAAATTCACAAGGTACTACGTCTCATCAAGTTCAAGCCTCCTAGAAGAAAAAAAGTCTCCGCACAGACCAATTTAGTAGTCTGACTCAAAAAAAGAACTGTGAAGTGACAGTTAAATAAGAAAGATCGGACAAAATCCAGATTCACAGACTGTGCAGTGGGGGGTACTAGATAGATGTTCCAACGTTCGGAAAAGGATCGGATTTCTCGCTTAGTGGAACCAGCGCGAAAGCTTTGTCTTTTTTAGCAGGTGCTGATACAAGTCCCTAGACTGTGATCACGCAAATCTACCAAAATGTGACGATGCTGATTTCTGCATTTTACCCGCTATTCCAACATTTCTGACTCATTTTCCATGGAGCTCAAATTTGATGATTTTGAAGGGCAATCGAGATGCATTTAAATGCTTCAGTACTCATAAAGCCAGTCACATATTTTTCTAGCGTGATGATTTTTACAGTATTAATTTTCAGAAAAATACGGGAATGAACAGCATCAGGAAGATGTAAACTGAAAGGCAATACTTGATCAGACAGAGTGTTATACATAAACGGGCTTATTCATTATAGTAATTAACAAAGTTATCTGGTCTAAAATGCAATAATTAAAACATCTACAAAAAATAATTGACAAATCTCCAACATATGGAATTTTCCATTTTTTATGGTTGGTTTACCCTTCTTCAGAGCTTGTCTAGGACTAATAAGTTTCCCACTACAACATCTTTCAGAATTTATAATATTCAGAAACTATTATTGCAACGTTTCTATACATTTTGCATATTATGAGAACTTTTAAATTTAGAACGTTAATATTGTTTCGTCCAACTTATGTATGAAATTTTCCTGTTCATTCATTTCAATTATAAATTTGGGTGGAAATTTGCGAGCATAACAATGATTGCATGTGCACTTTTATAAAAAAAAAAAGAGCTAAAAAAACCTACTTAATAGCGTAAAATTTTATCTTTTTATTTCATAATATTTCATAAAAAAATAACATGTTTTTATTTTAACCAAACTTTATGCTGTCATCATGGGCGCCCATAGGGGAGGGCCGAAGGGGCCCGGGCCCCTCCCTAGAAAATATACGCGTAATGAAACATATGCGTATTTGATTAATCATGTATAATTAAAAGTGAAATTAATTTAAATTAATTAGTTATTCAGCTAATTAAGTTAAAAATATTTAAATAGATTAAATTTCCTTTAATTAATTTTTTTATTCATTAAGCTATTTGTCGGTTTTCTTTCATGAGCCCTCCCCCCCCCCCCTAAATTCAAACATATGGGCGCCCCTGGCTGTCATACTTCCTCTTTGCTAATTCCACCCCTTTCTCACAAATTATCACAACTTTTTAAACCACCTCAATTACCTGCAAGCATGATATCAGTTACAGTTGTTTGATTAATCATTCGAGAAGTCGCTCTTAATGTTTCTTATTTATACCTTTTTTAAAGTTCAAGATATAACAGTTAACACTTTTGTCGTAAATATTTCAAAATTGATAAACAAATCGACGAATCAAACAAAAGAGTAGGTTTTCTTTTTTTTAAACTAATTGTTTAAATATTTTCATAGCTATTATAAAATAAATATATTTTAATAACTATTACTTTTTTCGAAAATATTTTGAAACTTATAAACAAATCAATGAATCAAACAAACAAGTAAGTTTCTCTTAAATAATCGTTTATATATTTTCATAGCTATTATAATATAAATATATTTTCTTATTATATAATAATATTTTATATAATATAATAATATAATATTTTATATAATATAATAATATAATATTTTATATAATATAATTATATAATATTTTATATAATATAATAATATAGTTATTATAATATAAATATATTTTCATATAAAGTAAATATAAATATACTTTTTCTGAAAATATATTGAAGCTGATGAACAAATTATTTTTCTAACTAATCGTTTATCTATTTTCATACCTATTTTAATATAAATATGTTTTCAAAGCTAAGATTTTTTCTGAAAATATTTTAAAACTGGTAAACAAATTAAAAAATCAAACAAAAAGTAAATTCCTTTTAACTAATCGTTTATATATTTATATATTTACATCGTTTATATATTTACATAAATATTATAATATAAATATGTTTTATTAACAAGCACTTTTTCTGAAAACAAATTAAAACTGATAAACAAATCAAAGAATGAAACAAAAAAGTAAATTTCTTTTAACTAATCGTTTATATATTTACATAAATATTATAATATAAATATGTTTTATTAACAGACACTTTTTCTGAAAACATATTAAAACTGATAAACAAATCAAAGAATCAAACAAAAAAGTAAATTTCTTTTAACTAATCGTTTATATATTTACATAAATATTATAATATAAATATGTTTTATTAACAAACACTTTTTCTGAAAACATATCAAAACTGATAAACAAATCAAAGAATCAAACAAAAAAGTAAATTTCTTTCAACTAATCGTTTATATATTTACATAAATATTATAATATAAATATGTTTTATTAACAAACACTTTTTCTGAAAACATATTAAAACTGATAAACAAATCAAAGAATCAAACAAAAAAGTAAATTTCTTTTAACTAATCGTTTATATATTTACATAAATATTATAATATAAATATGTTTTATTAACAAACACTTTTTCTGAAAACATATCAAAACTGATAAACAAATCAAAGAATCAAACAAAAAAGTAAATTTCTTTTAACTAATCGTTTATATATTTACATAAATATTATAATATAAATATGTTTTATTAACAAACACTTTTTCTGAAAACATATTAAAACTGATAAACAAATCAAAGAATCAAACAAGAAAGTAAATTTCTTTAAACTAATCGTTTATATATTTACATAAATATTATAATATAAATATATTTTAATAACCAAAACTTTTTCTAAAAATATTTCATAACTAATAAAAAAATCAAAGAATCAAATAAAAAAGTTAGTTTCTTTTAACTAATTGTTTATATATTTTCGTAGCTGTTATAATATGAATATATTTCAATAGCTAAGACTTTTTCTGAAAATATTTTAAAACTGATAAACAAATCAAAGAATCAAACAAAAGAGTAAGTTTCCTTTAACTAATCGTTTATATATTTTCATATCCATTATAATAAAAATATATTTTAATAAATAACACTTTTTCCGAAAATATTTTAAAACTCATAAATAAATCAATGAATCAAACAAAAAGTAATTTTTTTTAACTAATCGTTTATATATTTACATACTGTTATAAAAATGTATTATAATATAAATGTATATTGATAACTAATACTTTTTCCTAAAATATTTTGAATCTGATAAATAAATCAATGAATATAAAAAAGTAAGTTTTTTTAACAAATCATTTATATATTTTCATAGTTATTACAATATAAATATATTTTAATAGCTAAAAATTCTCTGAAATTGCTTTAAAACTAATAAGCAAATCAAAGAATCAAACAAAAAAGTGAGATTATTTTAAATAATCGTTTATATATTTTACAGCTTATGTAACATAAATATATTTTAATAGCTAATTAGCGAAATTTTTTAAAGCTTATAAACAAATTAAACAAATCAATGCATCAAGCAAAAAAGTCATTTTTTTTAAGTGATTGTTTAGAAATTGATCAAGTATATCACCTGATCGTGTAGAATCTTCCGGATTTGAAGTATTTTTAAACACTTTTAGTTGTATCTTATCATGTTTACAGTGACACGTATATAGTTTAAATCATCGACATTGATAAAAACTGTAACCATTCTTGCGTTAAATTATGTCTTCTGGTTCGAAATATTGTTCCGTATTAAAAAAATAACCTTTGCAGTTTTTTGAAGGGAATCCTAAAATTAGAATTTGTTTCTTTTATGTAAGAAGTTATTGACTTTTCTTTGAAATAGGTTTTGCTAAATGTTTCATAAACTTAAAAAGCAGTAAAAAAAATTCCACAATTGCCAAATTCTTAAGATACCTGTGTTAATGAATTTTTCGCAATTGTAATTTATTTAGAATTTATACGAAGAAAGAAATTTTTATCAAAACAGAATTCTATCATTTTAAGCGGTAAAAGAAACAATTCAGTACTGCATAAAATGCTTTAATATATTTACATCTTTAATTATACAGCAATGAATTGTTTCTTTTACCTCTTAAAATGATAGAATTCTCTTTATATATATATATATATATATATATATATATATATATATATATATATATATATATATATATATGAGCAATTCTGCAAATAAACGCCTATTAGGCGGCCAAAAAAAAATTGGGGGGGGGGGGGGAGCACAATATTTCTACATGAATTTTCTTCTTTTTTACACCCTAAAAAGGCAAGAAAAAATCGTGACCATGAAATGTTTTCTTTGTGACGTACTTTAAATGTGACATACTCTTTCTGACATACTCAAATAAATCTGAGCCATTTATTCAGATAAAACGATTTTTACATAAATATAATATTATTATATTGTCTCTCTATATAGTATTTATAGAGATTTCATACTATAAGATTATATTTTAGTAAAAATTGGCGTTTATATGTAGAATTGCTCATATGAGCAATTCTACAAATAAACGCAAATTAGGCGGCCAAAAAAAATTACTTTTTTTTGGGGGGGGGGACACGCTATTTCTACATGAAATTTCTTCTTTTTACACCCTAAAAGAGCAAGAAAAAATATTGAACATGAATTTTTTTCTTTGTGACATACTTTAAATGACAAAATACCAATTTTAAATTTTTCCCGATTTTTTCAATTTACGAACTTTAATTAAATTTCTTTATTTTTGTTTTTTATACTAAAATATAATCTTTTAGTATGAAATCTCTATAAATACATTTTAGAGAGACATTATAATAATATTATATTTACGTACAAATCGTTTTATCTGAATAAATGGCTCAGATTTTTCAGATTATGACAGAAAGAGTATATCACATTTAAAGTATGTCACAAAGAAAAAATTTCATGTTCACGATTTTTTCTTGCCTTTTTAGGGTGTAAAAAAGAAGACAATTCATGTTATATATATAAAGAAGAACCAAATGTCTATAAATTCAGCCTCCTAATGGCACTTCACAGGGCCATTTTTGTAATGAATGTAATCGTCCTTTTACAGTTCTAGCCAATTAAGAAAACGAAAAAAAAAAATTTTTTGAAATTATTAATTAATTTTGAAATTATTATTAATTAATTTTGAATTAATTATTAATTAATTTTAAATTTATTATTGCCTTTGGTTAACTTAAACTATAATTCGGTTAATTTCGACATTGACCGGAAAAAAAAGATTTAAATACAAAGTATGAAGTAAATCAAGAATAATTTATTGATTATGTAAATTTTGAAAAAAAAAATGCATACTTTTTTATTTTCTCTATATGAATTTTAATTCTTGAAACGCAATTGTAATCTATGCATAAAATGATGAAAAATGGCAGATGTACAAATCACACGCAAGTTTACTTTTTTTTTATCAATTATTTTCGATCAAATATTTCTGCAAATATCTTCTCGAAAATAAGTGAATAAAATTCTAAAATTAACTCAGATATGTTCTTCAAGTTATTACCATATCTATAACTTTCCTTCTATTGGAGTTTAGAATAAATGGAAAGTGACATGCAAAATTAGTCATACTTTGGATAAAATTTAGGGCTTCGTAATAGTGCCAATAGAAACTTACTTTACTTTTTCAAACAATGAAACGCCCACTAAATTGGATCTAATTGAATCGAACAATAGCGATTTTTTTCAAAAAAAAAACTATCATATTAATAAAAAATATGAAATTATTCTTTTACGAGGAGGCAAACGCAAGAACAGTAACGATGATTAGAATTTATCAAAAGTTCCTCTCAACAAGAATGGCAACACCAAAGTGTCAGACAATAACGATCTTAAATGCGCACAAACAAGAGGCAAAAGAGTTAAGTTAATGGTGGGCGTTCTGCGTCAGAAGAAGCGTGTTCGACCTTGGAAGGACGTGGCAGCTGCATCCCTAAAAGGCCAAGGATCCCAATCATGCGCGCGATCATCTCTTTCACTATGAATGTTCGAAAGTCAACCAGTCGCAGCGTTCTGCAAACAAAAATACCAATTGATGAATATCGAATGGATGGATGACCTTTTTGTTCGAATGGAATATGTGCAAATGAATGTCACGAATTCTTTCCTTATCCGACGGCAATTTTGGTCTTTTTATTATTAAGAATTGTGTTAATTTGTATACTTTTTCTTAATCATCTCTCAGCATGGTTAGACATGAATAATGAAGCTATATTACATACCTCATAAGAACATGCAAAGAACTTTTATTTTCTTCGTGATTTTTAGCGCTTTCACTAGATTTCAGGATAATAGCATACATAATGACCACACAAAGACCACTTTTATTTGTCAGCAATAGCTCGAAAACTTAAACCACAATTTAAAAAAAAGCTTGATTGAAAGCTTATAGATAAAAACGATACTAAAGAATTCTTGTTTACTATGTTTTATGTAAGATAACTCAGCAATTATTATTCTATTTGGTATCTTTCGACAAGGAAATCACAAGCGCCATATTTTTAGTATTTTAAGCTTTTCAGACTCGTTTCAAAATTTGGTTTCTATTCCTACAGAAAAGAATCGACTGAACTTAAAAACGAAAAGTAATTTAAAGCATTTAAAAAATTTCTAAAGTACTTTAAAATCTCGCCAATTTGATGAAATATTTTTCATCGAGTCAATCAACGACTCATTCTCAAATTTTGCATACTTTTATAACTCCAAAGCAGTATTCAAACAACTTTTTAAGTGTTATAAGAAATGAGATCAAAGGCGGTTTTTATTTTTTATAAAGCAGTAGCGTTTCCCTATTTTCGCCATTTTTATTATTAGCTTAGGTAGTGTTAACTGGCTGTTTCTTATCCTAACAGTAATTAAAAACTGCTAAAATGTCACAACAAATTTTAAGCCCAAATAAAGCAGCATTTAAACAATTTCTAAACGTGAAAAATAGTTCGTTCAATCATAACGCTTTCCATTTTTACAAAACTATGGCAATACTCCATTTTTGTATTGAAGACCTGTATTTTTTGACAACGTTAAGAAACATGCTCATAACATTATGTAAATAATTGTAATGCGCACAGTAGTAGGTACGATTTTCAAAAGTCGAAAACTAATTTAAAAAAATTCAAAATCATATTAAATTACGAGAAATATATTTCATGTATAATGTTTTTCAGGATTCCAAATTTTAGCTTTTATAAGTAAGTGTTATCGTTTGGTGAGAAAGTAAAAATATCCTTTAAGTATTCTTTTTTAAAGTATGGGAATGTTGCTTAGGAGCGCTATGATTTTTTTTTTTTTTTGATTTTTTCTTAGATACTGTAACAGTTGGCAACAAATTTAATGATATAAACGAAAATAAAAAGCTTTTCTTGATTTTTTGTTATTTGTGATAAAAATAATTATTGTAGACGTAGTTTGTTTTAACATATGTACTATGTACATACTATATTCATAACAACTATAAATATTAGAAGCTAACGTTACGTCGAAGGTCATGAAATAAACAATAAATACTTTTTTCTTTCGTTCATAGTCACCCCCCCCCCCCCACTTAAAGCGGTAATGAGAACAAATGTTTAAATTATTGGTTTAAAGAGCCTTTGTTATTAAAGTTTCTATTGCAATTCATTCAGTCTCTTAAGGCAAATACAACTCATGTCTACTTATATTTGGCAAAAACTAAGATTTATTTTAGACTAAACACAACTATTTTTTTTAAAAATTTTTACGTCTTTTTCAGCGTAAATTTTTTTCATTATTATTATTGTTATTATTTTGTTTGAATATGGTTAATAAATATTAAGTCATTTGCAGAAAAAACATGCAATAATGCAGTTAACAGTTAAATAGTAACAATATTATTACAAATGTTAATATATTTGCATTATAAAATAGTAAATAACACTTGCATGCATTGTTATAAATCTTCTGCAGAGCTTGAATTTTGATTATAAAGTGCCATCAATACGAAAATATAAAGTGCCATCATATGTAGAAAATTATAAAGTGCCATCAATACGAACTGTAGATATTAATCTAGATTTTTATATTTTTAGTCCAACTCGAACTGACTGATCAACCAGAAAATTGAAAAAGCTAACATGAAATCTTGTTAATGCTGCTATACCTCTATCTGTCAAAACAATAATACTAATTCTTTAAATTCAAAAGCTTTTTTAGCTTTAAAAGCTTTTTGTGTTCATACGAATTTTTAATCAACAAATGTAATTTTAAATTTCTTTTTAATACAGTGCTTTGTTTCTTGATTTAAATTTTAATCCTTGTTTTTAAATATCAGTTTCGTTCAATAAAAAAAAAAAATTCTAATCTACTGTTTACACGTCTAATGTTTTTAAAAATAAACTTAAATATTCGTTTTCTAGATTTTCAATCTAATTTAATAAATATATTTTGTTTTGTGACCTTAACTCATTATGAATAGCTAGGTAAATTTATAGTACACAATTTTGTAATATTTTAACTTTTAAAATACTATTTTTAAAATTTAATTTATTTAAAAAGATAAAGCACATAGATAAATCACAGAATTATGAATTCTATATTATTTTTTTTTTTCAAAATTATTTTACGGTGAAATAATACATTTTTTATGCACACTGTTCTCATACTGACATTTTATTTTTAGCCAGTGAATACATAGACAAATGAATGAATGCATGAAATTGTGGAATTGAAAAGATCAGAAAGCAGAATCGACTAAACTGCGTCATATCAAATGGCATACCTAACGTGTTCTCTGTTATGTGCTCTCCTTATTAGATGATGATATGGTGTTATGTACTACATATGCTGCCAAAAAAAGAAGGAAAGACCATTGAGGTATTTCAGGGTCATAGTACAACTAATTACCTAATGAAGACGAGCGCACAGGAGGATTAGTTTGTATTTATATATGTTACGGCCAAAGCCCGAAGTCGGCCAATTTGCGATCTGGCCGGCCAGATCGCGAATTGGCCAGGAACGCTGTAAATTAGCTGGCTCAAATCCGAAATTTTTCTTGATTTCCGGAATTGGCCGCCCATATCGCGAATTGGCATGGGAAGATCAGCCAAAGTTGGAAGAAAAAATCATTATACCGGGCAGGGGCACTTGACCTCAAAAAAGCATCAGTGTAGGACCTACCGGGCAAATGTATACCGGGCAGTGACACGTGACATTAAAAAAACATCAGTGTAGTATATACCGGGCAAATGAATACCGGGCAGTGGCACTAAACCTTAAAAAACCATCAGTGTAGGATATACCGGGCAAATGTGTACCGGGCAGTGGCACTGATCCTTAAAAAAACATCAGTGTAGGGTATGCCGGGCAAATGTATACCGGGCAGTGGCACTTGAGCTTAAAAAACATCAGTGTAGGATATACCTGGTAAATGCATACCGGGCAGTGGCACTTAACTAGACCTAGTATGACTAGACCTTTGGTGTATGTATGACTAGTAGGACTAGACAATTAAATAGACAATTTAATAATGATTATTAAATTAATGATTATTTAATAGGCAATTTAAAAACTTCTATTTTTTAGATTTTTAAATTCGAAGATTTATAAGAATTATTTATATAACTATAGAAGGCCGCCAAAATAAAATATTCACTGATCGTTTCAATTATTTCGGACTTTGGCCAGCCATCCTCAGCCATTTCGCGATCTGGCCGGCCAGATCGCGAATTGGCCGGACTTCAGGCTTTGGCCGTAACATATATATACTTCAATCTACAGTAAATATACGATACTACGCAATTAGGCATACTATTTTTAATAATGCTCGTAACTGTTTAAAATTTATTTAGAGTTTTTAAAATAATTTTATTCTAGTTTATGTTTTAAGTGTTTAAATACTTATTTATAAAAAAAAATATTTTTTATCCGGCAACGAACTGAAATAAGTGTCATTTTCTTTGGTGTGCAGCTAAAAATCCAATTATTTTAAATTACTTACAATAATTGGGTTTTATATTATCATTTTAATTAAATGAAATAGTTTAATTAAATAATTGTTTCTTGTTTTTATTAATTTTTTTGTAAAAGTTAGTGAATAAATGTTTGTAAAAACTAACAAACCTTTATTTTTTCTGCAAATTGTCTCTCAATTCAGATTAAGCCAAAGCTTTTTATAGCTTTTAAGGTTTGAAAAATTTTGGATTGAATAATAATTTGATTATTATGAATAGAAAAAGAGTTAAAAAGAAAAAACAATCATTAACAATAAAAAAATCAAAAAATAACTTTTGGTAAAAAAAATGAAAAAATTAATTAAAATATTTTAGCGATCCGTCCAGTTTACCAGCAATGAAAGACTGCCTAATGGCAACATAATAAGCTTTAACTTATATTTACTCATTAGAAAAAACTTTATTTTAAAAGATAAATTATAAATAAAATTAGGTTTGTTTCATTATTATTTAGTATTCTAAAATGCTGCCAAATAATTTCTAAAAACAAATGTCTTTGTTTTTTAACAAAGATTTTCCTCAAAGTTCTTATCTACTCCTCAAAACTTTGAAATTTTCACTTTCGCAAAATTATCATAGAAGCATTTCATTTATGTTCTTAGAATGTTTCTTTGTAATGATTGGAACAAAGGAAGGATCTTAGAAATGATTGAATGCTTACTTGAAATTTTATTGAAACATCACATTTTTGATGTATTAACTTCTGTTTCCTTAGGGTGTTTAATTTTATTCACCAAGTTTAAATTTTATTTACTGCAGATATTAATCGTAAAACATCCGTTTTCAAAGTCTGAGGCGTTTCTCTAACTTGTCATAATTGACGCAAAAATATGTTGTAGTTATGTAAATGAAATGATTTAAAAATGATTGTAAGTGTTTTGATTATTTAGAGTAAATAAAGTATAACTTTAATAACTTTTTAAATATTAAGAAATATTTCTCTTTTTATATGCTTGAACTAAAAATTTCTGGTAATATATCTCCTTATTGTTTCGGAAATAGGTTATAGTAATGTAAATGAAAAGTTTTAATGATTAGAAATGTAAGGATGCTTTATGAAGTAATAAAAATCTTTTTTTTTTTTGTTTACTAAAGAAATATTAAACTAAATAAAGATTACAAAATCTAAAAAAATAAAGAAACTGTTCTAAAAAAATATTTCTGAAGCGTAAATGTTTATATTTTTTTTCTGCAACTAAAAGACTAAGTATTTTTGGATGGAACTCACATTAATTTTGCCCTGAAATTTAAATCAATTGAAAACTAAAATTTAAGCCTAAAAATATGAATGTCATTCACTATATATAGTGCTTCTCTAATATTAGATGAATAAAATATCAGTGTTTTGAATTGTAACCCCATGTTACGTAACTGTCTTTCGCCCCCATACACGTACGCATCCCAATCCGAGAAACCCTCTCCATCAAGTTCGCTGAATCACCAGTCGTTGATCTTTCTTTTCCACTTTAGGGATCTTCATCTCTTAAAAGAGCCCGCCAACACACATCATCACACTCATCCAAAATCCCTACAATGCAATGTGATGGGGCATCCTTCTGACCAATCAACGGTCATGTATTTTTGGTCACGTGAACCAGTGACGCAGAACCCGCCAGGTAAGAAGAAAGTCTACCTTCTCCAGAAACTTGTTCACTTTAAGAACGTCAGGTGTTGCTGGTGGTTGTGAATGTCCCGCTAACCAAAAGTGCCACGAACTTTCGCACATCTCGTCCCACCAGTCAGAAAACTAAACACAAACTTTGCCCATGCCGTCCGTGAGATGGGTAAGTTCCCCTAGCTCTTCCCATGGCAGATTCTGATGGTGTGTCCCAACATCAGCAGTTCCGATATTTGTCCCATTACTGAAAATTAATCTAAAAGAAAGTGTTGGAATATACCAGGTGTTTTCTGTTGTTGTGGCTGGCCTACTTGCGGATAACAACAGCGGAGAATTAACTCCGTGAGCCCAATTAAGCGCGAAGTCTTACTGAGTTGAATTTCCGCCAAGAAATTTCAATTGGCTAAAATACTTCTCATGTTGGATATTTGATGCATTTTAAATTTTGTGGATGTGATTTGAATGCTTGGGATTTCCCATAAATGGACAATCCAACTGCTAATGTTGCGACACTCTAATGGAATCAGCTGCTGTAGAAGTAAGATTCATTTAATAATTATATAAAAACAAATGTTTAAAAACATGCATCCGAGGAAAGTGTTTTTATTTTAAATTATTAGGGCAATATGAAATACAGAAAAAATAATGTATATTTTTTTGCATTTTTCCAAGTAATGCCATAACAAAATGTTTATAATATTTTTACTTCAGGAAATATCTTATCTCATAAATCTAATACACCAATGTAAAGAGTAACAAAACTTTTTTTAGCATATGGTTTCAATGGAAATCAATCCATAAATTGGAGACGATGTATACAAGAGCGATAATACGAGTAATATGAATACATGAACTATAAGACTGCACAGCAATTAAAATACGTTAACAATAAACGCGAACAGTTAAAATTAAGGATAATAAAATAAAAGTGAAGTTAAAGTCAAAAGGTGTTAGAAAAATTAAGACACGAAAATCCAACAGAGAATTCATTAAGCTTCTTCGATCCCAATATAACTTGAGAATATCGTTATTACTTTGGGATTATTTATGGAGTCCTGGGCACGAAAAACATATCGGATATCAAAAGGAACGAAAACTAATCGAATGAATAATGAGATCCGTTACATATGGTGGCATGCTAACTAAATGTAAACTATAAGCTATAATTTAAGTTTATTAAAGAAACTCAAGTATCCCAAGAAATGATTCAATTTTTAATCGAATCTTTTATTAGTTTTCAACTCTTTCTTAGTCTTAGTTATGGTAAATTGACATGAAATTGTTTCAAAACATCATCTAAATATGTTTTCATAATACATTCTAATTTGTTTGTTAATGCTTCATAAAAACGATTTTTATTTGTTTACGTTTTTTCCTTCCCTCACTTTCACATAGTTAGATTTACGGTAATATATGCTTTCAGATATAACATGTCTCTTTGTTACATAACCTTAATAAAATATAAATAAACATTCTAAGCATAGTTTAAAAAATACTTTTGAAAATTCATTTTCTTAATGCGTATTTTATATTCTCTGCTAATGTTTCGTTCGAGTACACAGAAAATTGTTTTTTAGATAAAAATTAAAGTGTTTTCATGTTTTACGTTCAAAGAAAATTAATTTTAGAATGCAAATGTAACATGCATCGTGTGAAATGAAAACCGATATTCATTTATTTAAATTTTTCCCCTGTATATTTCACAACACCATTTGCGTAAAAATATAAGCTATATGTATTTCTATATTATTATTAACATATAATAAAAAAAATAATTAAAATGCATAGGAGTTTTATTTTAAATAATATGAGCATTTTATAAAATCAACTGAGCAATTTAATGCGAAAATCACAAATAAAATCCCCTATCAAATTATTTCAATCTTGCTCTTCGTTCAATCAAATTATCACGTTCCTTAAATAACATTCGCATTCAGATCAATAGAATATATTAATTCCATAAAATTTCGGAGAAAAACGCAAGCATACATATGCAGTTTAATTATATGAAATTTCCGCATTTTCATGAAATTTATTATAAATACATTTACTTCTTGTTCTTTAAATTTTTTAATTCATTTACAGTAAGAAAGATTATTTATCATACGTACATTATAGTTTAAATAATTAGTTAATTCAGTATTAGCAATTAAAAAACTGATTGGTGATTTGAAATAAAATTAGCGCATAATATTGTTTTATGTCTTATTTCATCAATTACCTCTCAGAGAAAAGTATTTTTCAAAATGAAATCATGTCACATATATCACTTCTAATATATGTGACTCGAACACTTCTAATATATGAATAATTTGTACGAGATATACCTAACCTAAAACCAAATTTCAAAAACCTTCACAAACGTACTGTATTAAAACAATCAATCAAATTCAATTTTCAAACTAAATTTAGAGCTCATACAAAAAGTTATCCCTTTCAAATTAAAATTTAACATTTAATATTTAACAATATTATTTGTACATTTTCTAATTCTATTTCAATTGCCTTAATTTTCTATATAATTAATTTCCTAATTTTACGTTTAGACTTTTTATTATTAAATAATATATTTATTTCCTTTTGAAAGTAAGGTTTTAGAGAATATTATACTGTATTAGTTTAAAAAGTTTGAACTTTCTGAACAAATGGTTGTAAGAATCCACGAATAAAAGAATAAGGTCGAATCAGTTTTTTTTATTTGTTACTTGAATATCTTAGAGAGACATCTTTAACGCAAAAACCACACGTTTAATTAATTTCTGTATTAATTTCTGTACAATATTTAAATATTAGTGTTTATGGATTAAATGATTTTGCTAACAACAGCTAGGAATAGTAATCACTTTCTATCAAATAAATATTAATTAAACAGAATAAATTATCATACTAATTACTCATATAAATATCATATTAATTAAATAGAATTCGTAGAAGTTGTTTTAATTAAGTAGGATTTATTAGTTTTTAAAGATTAATGTTTACTTATTGAAAAATCTGGGATCCCGATTTCGGGAAAACGGAATGCTTTTTGCAAATCAAGAGTATTTTTTTACTTAATGGCCCATAAAATATTTCTATGTCTTTGTTAAAATCTGAAATTTATTTTAAAAAATTACATTTTTGTTAATGATGTTATTTTTTGTAAGTTAAACGCAACCCTTTACTTTTATACATAGTAATGTACTTATTCATATTATGTAATAATTCGGCACTATAGCATTTAACCAATTTGTACCATTCTTTCTGATACTTTAATAAGCTACGTCTGTTAATCTTCACACATTGAAAAGTTTTTTGATTTTTGAAAGAAAGTTACGTCTATTTATTCCATTTTAATATTATTGCGGAAATTAATATAAAAAATTAGCACCGTTACTAAGGAAAAATCACGCCACGACAACGGAAAACTAGCACTTGTCGTACGAGTTATCCTGACACTTATATGCTGTTAAAGATATTTCAAAAATTAGATAGCGACTGAAAATATTTGTAAGCTCCACCAAATAGCAAAATCCTAAGCGTATGAAATTAAAAAATAAATAATAGCTAATATTATTTTCTCTTCAAATGAGAACAATAGAATATTTTTGATTTTAAACATTTACTTGTTTTTTCTGAATTCATTTTTATGTATTTGTTTTTAAAATTTAATAATATTTGCTAAAGCGGAAAAGTACACCAACCCTAAAAGATTTTGCGAATGCAAATCTTATCGCACTATGTCAACGAACTAAACTAAAATACATCAAAATGATTTATTATTCCAGTTCATAGATCAATTTCATTGGTTCACTTACTCAGTTTCTTTTGTTGCAAAAACAAAGTTTCCGATCGTATTATTTTGCAATTTAAATTGAAAATGTTAAAATATTTATTGTACTGATTACAAATTAGTTTTATTTGTCACGCTAAGCTGAAGAAACCAAAATAATTAGTCTTAATACGATACTACATAATTCAAAAACTTTTTTTAAATGTTTTAGATTTAATTTTTTATGCTTTTTTTAAAAAATAAAAATTCCAATGGTTAAATTAGCTGTGAATATTCATTTTTTATCTAGAATTTTTTTAGTGATTTTTATCGATAAAAAATATTTACATTTTTCATTGTTCAGATCAAAACTAATTTTTTTTGTATTTTTCGTAATAACAAATTTCTTTTTCGCTTCGAAAAAAATAGAAGCAAGAAAAGATCAATTAAAAAACATAAATTGTCTCTCCTGCTCATATTCTCAAATCAATTACATAACATTTATGGCAAATTTTTTTTTAAAAGAAAGACAAATTTATAGAAATATACATGAGTTATTTAATTTTTCCTGATTTGTTTTATGTTTTAATAGCAAACATACTATAACTATAGTTTTTTATGCATGTAATTTCTTTACAATTATTTTTAACTGAATGAAGACAGATAAAGCGAAAAATGTTTTAGAACATAATTTCAACCTAATCAAATGTAAGGAAAATTCTAAGTGCAATGAAAAATACATCAGTATTTCATTTCTGAAAATGATTTAATCATTTAAATTGAAAACTTGGGAAGTTATTGAGTATTAGTTTTAAGAAAACTTTATTTAAACCATATAGACTTTTCACCTATGACATAAAGTTTATTTAACGTTCATTCAAATCACATGCAGAATTTTTGTCTCGTTTTCCATTTCATAAATTTTATGTTACACTTTTAGAAAATGTCACATAAAATATAAATGAAAAACTGATGCTTCAGAAATTCTGCAGAGATATCGTTTATTTTAAATCTTTACTTTTAAAATGTTATGATTTTAAAACTGTGATAACTGTTAAATTTTTAAAGCGTGTTGAGCTACAATTATTCAAATGTTATTCAAATTTGCTCGAATCTTAAAATGGGGCCAAATTTATCTTGAGGATATATCCACTTTAACCCTTTGTCGCAGAATTTTTATTAAACATATTTTTCATACCTTTTAATTATTTTGAATAAATTTATTTCAAAATAAGTAAAAGGTTTTATCTGTAGCAATTTGATAGTTTATGGTTACAGCACGCAGCACCAGTATCTCATGGTAAATGGTTAAAAATCAATGAATTAATGGTAACACAGCTCACTTCCAAACAATAACGTTTCAAACTTGCAGTTATTTGGATCTAAAAGAAACATATATTCAACATTTAAATTTCTTTAATTAAAAAATCAGTTCTTGATAAATTTCTGAATATGATCTACTTTTTTTGGATTTCGTATTTCAGTTCAAATATAATTTCGATATCTAACAGATATTTTTAGTAAGTATTAGACAATCTTTGACAGTTATAAAATAAAAATAAAATAATAATATTTATAGTTATATAAGTTTTTACACATAATAAAGCAAATAAATGAGTTTTTTTTTTTAAATTTTATATTAATATTAAAAAATGTCGGAACTAGTTGGATACTATAAGTTTTCATTTTTCCCAATTATCATTTAAATACAGGATAGTAGGGATCAGCCTTAAATGACTCAGTGCTTAACCCCATTATTAATGTTTTAATGTATCAAAGTACCAATGTTGTGATTTAACCCACCACCAACTGAACCCATTTTTTAAAGAATGTGGAACAAATTTTGTCAAATTTTTTAGTAAGAAAACGAAAATATATCAAAATTTTATTAATATGGATCGTAACCAACTTTTAATATCCTTTTGCATCATCATTAACCAACCATCAAAATAACGAAAGCGAAAGGCATTCTCATCTAGCTCGTAGGCACCGTAATATGTTTCCTCTGCAAAAAAAAAGCCTATAGCGGACTTTATAGTAGCTCTGTAGGCGTCAAAAACAGTTATTATCATGTCCCCGCCCATAAAGTTTTATCGTTTATTTATTATTTTATTAATAATACGCAGAGACCATCGCCATATTTTAAACGCACGAGTGATTGTTTTGTTGTCAAGTCTGCTAACTGACCTTGCCGATAAAAATAAGAAAAAAATAGGGTGGATTCCACTTAGCCGATTCGTGGTACTTAAAATATTCAATTTTCTGACTTCTATGTTGGTCTGTCCTTGAAGATCCACCGATGCGGTGAACATATGTTCTTTTAAATAGTGGAAATATAAGTGATTGAATATAGCTGTTCGATTCATGGAACAACGTACTGACGTCGACTCCAATTCCTTTGTATCTGATTGCAAGGGGATTTCCACTTCTTTGGTGGAGAGTGAAATCATTTTATTGGAAGCTAAAATGTGTACAAAACATTTAAATGTGCAAATCACATTAATTTTTAATTACATCCCAAGAGAAACTATTCGTATTATTAATTTGCAAACCAGTAATTAAATGTTTTGTTATAAGAAAGCAAGTTTAGTTGATACGCGTAAGCGTATCGATATTTAAAAAAAATTATTCGTACACTCTCAGATTTATCGGTAATCCATAATATCAATGCTATGAACTACTATATTGCACAGATTACCATAATATTGTAAAAGAATTTACGTAGAGACACCGGCCAGCAGGAAGCATTGAGAATGAGAGCCTATTTTTGAGAGCTTGCAATGTGTCGAGAGCTTTACCATTTTCGTGTTTTTTTAATTAAAATAAAGTTTTTATACAATCGAAAATTATTTAAAAATTGTATACCTTGACTTAATTTTATATTCTTTAAGTTTCTCAATTACATTTTGAATCGTTTTGAATTACAAAATCGTTCAAATAAGTTGAATTAATGTGGGGCTAAGTTTAATCATAAATTGTTCAGTCTCCCTTCCCTCTAAAAACGAATCAACCTGAATAACTTTTGATCTAATGATCGGATCTTCATGTTCTAAGACTCAATCTTAATGGTTCGAAAGGGTAAATTCAAGCATGCTAATTAGTTAGTGCAGACGATATTTTAAGTTACGAAATCAGATACGAAAGCGTACTTTCTCTAAATAAGCATTCCTATGTTTGACGAATTCCTGACCTCCAAAATATAAAAGATAGCCTCAATCTAGGAAATAGGATCCAAATAGTGTAGGGAGAAGAGCGGTCAAAAGTTTGGAGCCCTTAATGCTAAATTTACTTTTTGCGTAATTCGCCACATCTCGGACAATTTTTTAGCGAATTTAAAATTGTTTACATTTGAATTGATTGATTTTTTTTTCTTTTTTGCATTCGTTTACCTAAAAATAATTTCGCGCAAAAAATAATTTTTAATATTTATTTATAAATATTTATTATTTCCATCCACAGACGGAAAAAAATTTAAATACTAAGGTATATAAATCTTTTCATCATTTTAAAGAATGTAATTTTACATGTCAGAATAGAAAATTTGTACGATATCGGTCGAATAGTTTCTGAGAAATCATATTTTTAATATGACATTTTAATTAAAATATCTCGATGGTTTTTGACAGCCATGCTGCCGTAAATCTCTCGGATCTTTCCGGGCCTTTTGCATTTGTTGTACAAAATTTAATACTCTAACTAAAATCGATTTAAAGATACAATAAAAGAACGCATGCATAAAATCTCCCTTTTATTATTATTAAAAACTTTGTTGTTCAGCATTCCTTACGAAAAAAGAAATGGAAAAAACATAACTTCATACATTCAACAATTCAGTTAAATGCTAATTCGTCTCAAACTCATTTTTTTAAAAATTTCTTCTCCAAAAACAACCACAACTATTAGTATTTCTGTATCAGGCAACATCATATGTAAACAATCCTTTTCTTCTGCTATTTTCTGTACAATTAAGTACTTTAAATATATTCTTTTTCAATTTTGTCTCCATTATTTTCAGCCTACTTGAAAATGAGTTTTTTTTTTTTTCAATGATAAAAACCATTTATTTTCCTTTTTGTTGCAATAACTTCCTAAATGCTTTTTAATTTGAAATCTCAGTTCAAGTTAATGATTTCGGTGTTTGAAGACAAAACAACTTTAGTATTTATCGCCAAATAAATATTTTTATTTAACTATGAAGCTTGAACTGCTTTTTTTTTTCATTTACATTTTACAAATACATTTTCTTTTATTTTGACTATGTATTTTGAAAACTGGTCGTTTAAAAATGTTTTTTTAAGATCATGTTGAATTTGATGGAATTTTTATGAGTAAAAATAGTAGAAAATGCTTCAGAAATTCGCTTTAACATTATTTTTAGAAAGCCCTTTTTAAAGAGTGTGTTTTCTTTAAGGAAAAATTCTGAGAATTTCTGTTTATAAAAAAAAAAAAATTATTATTGTTATTAAAGTTAATTTATTTTTTATTTTAAGAAATCTCCTTTTTTAAAAAAAAAAATATTTCTGATGAATGACTCTTTAAAACATTTTCAGCAAGATAAAATATCTGTGTTACGATATGCAGAGAGCCATCGTAAAAGTTCAACAAAATCTATTTAGTTGAGTATAAAATAAATGAAAGCATACAAAGATCATCGAGTTGTTGGATAAACAAGAATTATTATTGTTACAAAAATCTATAAGAATTGTATATAACATTTACGAAAGAAAATAAAACATTAAAAATCATATGAATTTTTAATAACAATTCGAAAATAGTTTTGATGTGAGTACAGTTGGTAATGTTATTATCATTTTTGTTTTAGTTCAGGTATTGCAAATGGCATTGTCAGATTCACTTGGCATCTCTAATGATATACTTATTCCGAAAATATTTTGAACAGGCACCATATATCTATAACGCAGAGGTTAATTTTTTTTCCCGTTTTATGCCATTGAAAATTTAGAAACCGTGAAAAGATGTCTAAAAGTAAATTTTTACGCATAGCTGATTCATGATGCATCGCGACTTCCGCAATAATTTTCGAGGGCTCCTCTTCGCTCCGTGAAGCAATGGATGAATCCTTGCTTCATGCAATTCGTTAAATTTAGCTAAAACGGAAACTGCTTTTTTTTTTCTTCTTCTGAATATAAATAATTCGATTTTTATATGCTTCTTCTGTCTTAAGTTATGTCTTCTGTTTACGTTATGCTTCGGCGAAAGTTGCGTTTGTTGGCATGCTGGGGCATAAAATTTCCTTTCTTCCTTCTCAAAACCAAATGGTCAATATAATTTTAAAAAATAACTCTGAATAATATATTGCTAAATAAAAAAATAAAAGAAGTTAACATAGAAAGAGGTGCAATAATAGGAAGTGCGTGGCAATTGCTAAGCAAGATTAATCAAAGCAATAGGATTGTGGTAATTTAATGGGGCAATCAAAAGATTCATTTAAGCGAATCCTGGAAAAAATAACAATGAGACTTGTAAATTTAAGCACAAAAATATTTTCTTTATTAAGCTTAACAACGTTTTTCGGTAAAAAAAATATTTATTAAGGCTATTTAAGAAAAAGGAGATAGGATCAACTACTGAGATCAGCATTCAAAAACGATCAAGTGTGAATTTTAACGGATAATTTAATCAGATCTGCATAATCAGTACTCGATGCTCTTTGTTAAATCCTTACTCACCCATTTTGATTTAATGTTGCGAAAACACATTACTTGAAATGTTGCAAAAAGGGCTTTGGGGCAAATAATTTATTATACATTTAGAGAAATTATACATGAAAAAATTTGATGCTTTCTATTTTGGGTTACCACCTTTAAAAAGTTTTGATGAAATTGTGGCATAAAGTACCAGTACTTTAGGTACATCATCCGCAAAATCAAATTTGCCGTGAAATCCATTTTATCTTAAAAATCATCTTTACCTCAAAATATTTTGCACTAAATTTTACAGTAATGTTTATTTAATGAAAGTGATTCAGTTAAATTAATATAGTTACTACTGTAAAAGCTACGGTGTATCAGATTTATTGTTCAGTAACATGTTTCGGTAAAAACGGATTTTACTGTAAATAGCAGGGGTACCCTCATTTCAAAGATAATTTAACACCCAGAGATTTTTTATTTAATTATTTAGTTTATTTATAATTTAATTTAATACTTATCACCAAATCGCTTTCATAAAGATTACCAAGCTTTTTTATGTGCCCATAGAACCGGAAAGACAGTAACGCTTACTATATTCTGGCAGTTCAATCCATACTTTTTCCTCAATGTAAATATCACGCAAGAACTGTTAGAAGTACAATAATGTGTTTTATGTTTTGACGCAACGCCATGGAATTGCTGAAAAAAATTTGAATGATAATATATTTAAGCCGTGAGCAAACGATGCTTTTCACAATTGAGCACTCCAACTACAATTAATATACAACCGATTTTAATCTCTTTTTCTTGTTTCATATCAGGCAATTATTTTTAACAAATTTGCAAGACTCATCCTTCAAATAAAATAAAAAAACCCAATCAAATAGCTACCTCGACAAAAGAATAAAACGAGGAAACAATAAATCGCATTCAGGATATTTCACAGGGATTAGTCGCATTCCAATAATCCAACACAACACCCCGAATGTCAAGATGTTTGACAACTTCAAACACCGTCACACAATAAATGTTTTGTTAGCACACGCGCTTCCTCTCACTAAATCTTCCAAAAGAATAAGTTGAAGAAAAAAATGACATCTCAAAACGCCGGCGTTTTACCAGATAAAAAAAATCCCATCAAAAATATATGAAGAATCTTCATCTAAGTCCTTTTACAGTCGAGACAACATTGGGGTCAAAGCGAGAAAGTTGCAGTTACAAATGTCCCTCATGCTGTCAAGACTAATGGATGCGTTTGTTGAGCAATAGCATTGGATATGAACGCGTGCATCTGTTTTGTTTTTAGAGGTCCTATATATAGTTAAGGCTATTGTTTGTCGTTAAGGATTTACCTAGAAAATATGCCACTTTGTTAAGTACGAAGAAATGATTATCGATGAAGGAAGAGTATTTCTGTAAAACTTATTATAAAGATACGATATCGCGATTTTTTTTATAGTAAATGAAAGGGATTAAGTTGTGAAACATGACAAATTACAAGAAAGATATTCCCTCTCAGAAAAAAATCTGGAAAAATTGTTAAACAGTATGGTAAAGGGCATTTCTGATTTTAAAAAAAACAACATAATTCTGGTAAATAAAACCAAAATATATAGTATTTAAAATTATTCATTTTGGTAATTTTTCCGTTCATATGGTAACGGTTTACCGGAAATTCTGTTTTTCAAAATTATAGTTCTTATTTCTACACGTTTAGTAAAGAATAAAAAACTGAAAAATAAATTTAACCGAATAAATGGTTTTTTTGCCATGCTCTAAGGTATCATGAAAAAATTACTAAATTGAACCAAATTTATCAAATTTTATTACATATTATAAATCCATTTTTTATTACTAGTTTTAGCAAAATCATTATCAAAGCACTTCGGTAAAAAAATACCGAATTTTTTGGTGTTCCAATAAAGTCGGAAACAGGATAAATTTGTACCATATTCTGATAGTTTTAACCGTACTTTTTTTCAATGTCAAGAGTATTTAAAATTTTGTGAAATTAAAAAATTTTTATATTCGATATTATTTCATCTGCTAACAACGTGAGATCTATTTTACGTTTAAGCAAATTACTATATTTTTTTAAATGTAAACATTTTCAACAGGATTATGTGGAATTTTCATGTAGAATTGCGTATACCTAATCCTTATTTCAATTCATATAGGTATTTTATATACCCTTTCCATATTTATAATTATTTTTTACGTGTTACTTACATACTATAATGCTTATATATTCAATTGTTAATTATAGCAAAACATTTTGCCAGTCAGTAAGGTATCTTGCTCTAGGGTATCATGATAAAATTACCAAATTTGACAACATTTACCAATTTATCACATTTTATAAAACCGTATTTTATTGTTAATTTTACCTAAATCATGACCAAAGCGCATCGGTAAAAATTACCGAGCTTTTTGGTTTTTCTATAGAGCCAGAAGACCAATAGTAGTTTTGACCTTTTTTTTTCCTTAGGTCACTAATCGAGTTGAATGTTATTTTCCAAATATTTTTTTTGTAGAAAGTAATATATAAATTTCATTTTATCTATTTTGAACTAATTATTAAATTATTTATTATCAAAGAGTTCAATTTTTACCTCAAATACGTCACATGTTTCACAGATGGAGGGCTGCTTTAATTTATTACTTTCTCCTTTAATCAGAAACTTCAATCTAAGTGAAAAAGGATAAAATTTAAAAATTAATATTAGAACAATTTTTTGAATAATAAATCTTAAAAGATTCCCGTAAAAATTTGTGATTCGCAAAAATTTAATACTATTAAATTTCGAAACCCTTAAACATGTTTGATTCTTTGCGAAAAGTTATTGTTGAATGCACATGTTGATTTTGGAATTTAGAGAATTTGAAAAACATTAATCTGTAATTTAATTTTGATCCCAAATTCTTTTAAGGATATCAAAAGTAATAAAAAAATCACTGAAGATATCGTTTGATATCTTAAAAGGGGGAGAACAAAAGAAAAAAGAGATAACGAATTTATTTTGATAACCTCAGATTATTTATAAAATAAAAAAAAATAAACAGACACAAATTATTTCAATAATTTGTGTTTATAACATTTATTACTTCTCTATTATATGAAATAATAAGCTAAAGACAAGAAAGCTATTGAAAACATTCCTATCTCCTAATTTAGAGTTAACCAAATGTTTTGAAAGAAACTATTCTATTATTTTACAACATAAAATTTTGTACCAATAGATTTTTTTGTGTTTTTAAAATCTTGCGTTATTTTCGTTGAAATAAGTAAATATGACTAAATACACTCATGGACAAAAAAATTAGCACACCTTAGCTTGGTGCGCTAATTTTTTTGTCCATGAATGTATTTAAGTATATACCAGAACATAAACCACTCTCGGAGCATATACCATGGTTTCGTCAAAGACAAAGAAATTTTCGTGATAATCGAGTATCTATTTTTTGCAGTGTAATTAAAAATAAATTGAGTTTTTGGAATTAAATATTAAAAAAAAACACTTTTCAAATTTCTTAACTTTCTTCTTTTAATATAGTGAGAATTGTTGATATAGTCAAAAATGATCGATTTATTTGCTTTATAAGAAAGCCATTCACATCTAAACTAGCCATTCACATCTAAACTAGCCATCCACTCTCATTTATAAATAAAAGTGTTTTTTTTTTTTCCTTCCTTTTTGTGCTACGCATGTATAACTTAACAAAACTCATATCCTAATAAATTATATTCTTCGTTTATTTTCTCAGAAACAATCTGAATATGTATGCGATGACCTTTAGAACTTCATGGAGCGTTCAAAACAAATATTTTTTTGTTTCAATTTCGGGCACTAAAATAAATTCATTACTTTATGTGTATGTAAGTTGTTTTGATGTATCAAGTGGTTAGTAATATTAAATAAACAAAGATTATTTGTATTTCGTGCTAAAGTTATTATTCTGTAGTTATAAAAATATATTTTTTATTTTAAATGTTGTTTTAAAGAATGATTTCTCAGAAAATTGCATATGTTCAGCTATATATCTTAATAGATTCATGAAGGAAAAAACGTGGGAAATGTAGACACAAGTGTAAGGAAACAGAATTCTTTTTTTACGTATATTTTAGATAAATAATTTAGGTTTCGTAGAAAAAAACTCTTTTTTCCAAGAAACAACAATTATTGAAAGTAACCATCGGCGTTTTTGTTAAGGTGGTTTAGCCCCCTAGTATATGGTATAGTCTTGAATACTTTACAAGCAACACTCATACTATATCTAATGAAAGTTTTTATAAGGATTATAAAATTTAAATGAAATTGATATGTTAGTTAAAATCAATTTTTAAATTAATGTTCAATTAATTATGCATTTAATATTTAACTCAAATACTGTATAATTATAACTTATTCTATTTATAATTATTATGCTTAATACATACTGAATTACCGAAGTTTATTTTTATCTCAAATAATTCATTGTCATTCCATTGTGCTTCGTTCATTGGAGCATAAAAAAAACTAATAAATGCGTAAAGAGAATATTAAAGAGTCATCTCTTGAGTGAAAATAAGTACAATTCCTTGCCCTGGATTTTATACGTTATGGAACAATCGAAATTTTTGAGTTTCACTCTTTGATAATGACCTGAATCCATATTTTCCTGAGGTGAATTCGAAACTTTTCTTTTTGTGTGATGCGTATATCTGTTTTCACTATAGGGATTTTATTATTGTTGGGAAAACCCCACCCTGCGTAAAGAAAGAGAAAATCTCGCCAGAAATCTCGTCTACTGAAAAGTATTTTGCAAGCTTTTTTTTTTTTATGGTGTTATGTGTTAAATAGTTTTTTTTTTTTTTTTTTTTTAACTATTTCAAATAAATTTTTTTTAAAAAATACTCTGGTTTAATAGAATAAATTAAATTGCGGTTTTACAAAAGCAACAGCTTTGTGAAATGAAAAAAAAATTGTTTATTAAACACGATCATTCACTTATCTTAAAAATTTACATTAAAACAACGTTTAGGAATGATTAAGAAAAATAAATACAATTTAAAGTGTTACATTTTTGGATAGAAACGTGATAATAAATCTCGTTAATTATGAAATCTCCAGCTAAAAGTTTTTGAAAAATAATATCATGTACACGGAGAAAAAAAACTCTTGTAATATTCCCTTACTGCATAATTATGGAATTCTTGTGGCAAAAATGAATGTAAGTCTGGTTAATGAAGCAAAAATATACGATATTTCAACCATTCATTTGGGAATTTCTCCATTCAAATGGTAATTGTTTAGCTGAAATTCTAGTCTTTATTACCACACATTTAATAACATATACAAAACTGAAAAGAAATTCACCCAAATAAATGGTTTTTAAATCATGATTTAAATTATCATGATAAAATTACCTAATTTTACCACATTTTACAAATTTTATCACATATTGTTAAGCCAGATTTAATTGTTACTTTTGCCAAAATCATTACCAAAACACCTCAGTAAAAATCACCGAGCTTTTTGGTGTTCCCATAGAGTCAAAAACAGGGTAAATTTTACCATATTCCGGCAGTTTTGACCATATTTTTTTTCTAAGTGCATCCCAAAAAATAATTAAATAAGAAGATTATTTTAAAATTTTTAAATAGTTTTAGCCGGTGTAAAAAGTATTTTAAACTTTATAAACTCTAAAACTTCGTATGTTCTAAAATGTGATCCATTTTATGTTTAAGCATATTATATTAATTTAATCAGTTGCAACAGTATTACGCTGAATTTGAATGAATTATGAATTATAACTAACGATTATGAATTATAGCTAAGCATTTTACCGGTCAGTAACACTTTCTCGGAGATATTATTCGGTCATTTTGAAAGTACTATACAGTGGTCATCTCCATTTATAGGGGTGGTTCTAAGAAAGAAGTGCTTACGACTAAAATCACTTTAAATGTATCAGCTCTATGTAATTTCGTCACGAATCCGAGTTATTCAATTTACTCTTTGAAGCTGTAAATGCGATTTTAATGTAGATAGTGAAGACTTCCAATCATCTACATTATTTCTTACCTGTAATCCCCCTTATGGTTATTTTTTTGGGGTAAATTATAATTTATTTTTTTTTTGCTTTCAGAAATCATATGTAACAGAACAAATTCTGCCATTTTCATGCTATTTGGGGAATTCGGCGTAATAGCCCGGATGTTGAAAGGGTGTTACTTTTTATAGTTGAACGTCCTTTTGGAAGATATTTTATGTATAAATGAAATCTAATAATATAGTCTGGATAGTCTGGTCGGTAGGGCGCTGGGCCCATGTCCAAGAGGTCGTGGATTCGATCCTCGCTGGCCGAAGACTTCCCGTGTAGTAAATGGTGACAGATGCACGTTAAATCTGTCGAGTCTTCAAGTCCTCCATGTTCCCATAACAAATCAATGCATCTGGGGGTACTGATTCAGGAGTTTCCTTGTCTTCTGGATTGGTTCAAAATTACAAGGCTACGGAGTTGAACATTAGTAGTCGTAAACCCATGAAATTGGGTCGGCTGTTCAACGACGGTTATAAAATAAAATATATTGTCCTAAGAGCCGTAGTGGCTCAGGGGATAAAGCGTTTCAATTAAGTGAACCGGGTTTGAATTCCATCGATGGCTGGTTGATTCGAATTCGGAACCCGACTCGCACAGACTCACAATGCTGACGTAAAATATCCTCAATAGTAGAAGGATCATGGGTTAGAGTCCCCTTGCCATCAGGCTAACCGTGGGAGTTTTTTGTTGTTTTCCTCTCCATTTAAAGTAAATGCGGGTTCATTCTAAAGTCCTCCCCAAAGGCAAATCTCTCTCTATACTTGACCCAGGAGTTTTTTTGTCTTCCAGATTGGGTTCAAAACTACAAGGCTACGGTGTTAAACTTTAGTAGTCTCAAATCCAAAAAATTGGGCTTGCTTTTCAACAATGGTTATAAAATAAAATGTACTGTCCTGCTGGGATTTCGAAAGGAAATTAAAACAAATAGTTATTAAACTAATCCATTAATTTCCAATATATATACATAAAGAGAGAGAGAGAAGAGAGAGAGATTTATAGAAGTATTATTACATTAAAGAATATTAACTTTGAACTCACATTTATTGAGAGTTAATGCAATTATGTAACACAAAAGAAGAAATCAATTTTTTAACGCAATTGTGCTATTTAAATCTATCGCAATTGTACTATCTAAATATGCATGTGTTATCCGCTTTCTTTAAATAAAAATCTTGAAAAAAGTATATATCCAAATCTTAGGATGTCATGATTATTGATATTCTAGAACACCTCTGACAGATAAATATTTAGCAATTTGCAATGTAAGATATTAAATTTCTATTTCTATCTTTAACGTTTTAAGCTTAAAAGTGATGATCTCAAAATATTTTGTTCTTGAGTACTTATTCTACTTGATATCTGACAAAAAATGTAATTAAGCAATATAAATTAAATTATGCAATGCAAAGGCAGTTATGCAGTACAAATGCAATTATGCAATATAAAAGCAATCTGTGCAATTAAAATTAAATTGTGAAGGGAATTGTGCTAAGCAATCTCGGAAATTCAGATATCTGTCCGAAAGTTATTTTAATTATACATTACACAGTAGAATCGATATATATATATATATATAATTGTCCTATAAATTATTACATTAATAATCTTGAACATTATTAAGAGATCACTAAGCAATTTGAAAATCTTCATCTATATTACAATTTATTCATATTGTAGTTTATTCATATAGCAAACCCATACGTGATGATCTCATTATAAAATTTAACATTTCGAGCATTTCAATTTTATTTTTCTGTTACACTAATAATGCCGCAATCTCTTATTAACCCTTAAGGCTATATGTAACATAAATCCTCCAATAACTCGTCTTGTAAGACCTCAAGCTGCTACTTTGAGTCTTATTCAATTTCTCACCTTTTCAATTACACAGCCATTCACCTTCTTTCAAAATATTTATCAGATTGGATCGCCAAGTTCCATTCTATCTCGCCACTATAAACCGGATATGTGGCAATTCAGCGCCAGATAGCACTCTGCAAGGCGTTTCAATTCATGCATGTCTAATATACAGCGGGTTTCAAATAATATCGCTGATCCAAGGGGGTTATAAGGGGTGGCAGATGTAGCCAACACGATTTTTAAATAAGGCTTCGTCATCAAAATATCTAGAAGTGCGATTTGATTGACATCAAGGTCGCCATTACAATCTGATTTCACTTTTGATAGCACTTTTTTTCAACAGAAGTGCAGCTTTTTTAAAAAACAAAATTGGATTTTATTTTAAGTATGACATAGTCCCTGTATGATGGTGTCGAAATCTGTTGAAATAGTTACGAAACTTAGCGAAGAATATGGAGAGTTCGGCAACTGCTTTAAATATGAGACGAATCATTTTAGAAAAAAAAATTTACGTTACATCTCTGTTTTCTTCCAAATAAATTTTCAACTTCCTCCCCCAAATATTTACATAAATGTTTAGGTCCCTTCTCACCGTTTTAACCAAAAACTTGCCATATTATTTAAAGGGAGTCGGTAGGGCATATAGAAAAATAAAGCTAAATCTGACCTTTTTCAATGTACCTTTCTCAGCATCTTGAT
Organism: Parasteatoda lunata; assembly: GCA_949128135.1. Classification (NCBI taxonomy): domain Eukaryota; kingdom Metazoa; phylum Arthropoda; class Arachnida; order Araneae; family Theridiidae; genus Parasteatoda; species Parasteatoda lunata. The sequence goes on from OX421975.1 coordinate 95,922,148, forward strand.
AAGATATTGCTTCAGTTTTTTTTTCACAGAATATTTACATTTACATGTTTATTGTGTGATAACTGTTAATTCATATATTTGGTAGAAAATTTTTTAAAAAAATTATGAATTAAGAGCTTTTAATTTTTTAAAAAGTTTCATCGAAAATCTTGCATAATTCTGAAAATATTCCTGTTAACGCTAAAATATTATCACTGCATCTGTTATTATCTCAAATGTCTCCAAAAAATTTCAAAGCGATATCACAAATTCTTTCTTAGAAAAGGTACATCGAAAAAGGTCAAATTAAGCATTATTGATATTGAAAAACAACCCTAAAAGATCAACCTCCCAAGGTGTATGAAGTTGATTTCACACTTTAGGTTGTTTTAAGGTTGAGGGAAATCTACTTTACAGCAACCAACTTATGTAGTATTTTTTTTTTTTTTTTTTTTTAGGTGTACGGATTATTTTTTCCACACTTCAAGCAAATACGTATATTTGAGATGTGAATAATTTTACCCGATCTAAACTAAAGTTATTTCTGAGTTATCTGTGGGGTTGATTTTGTAAGGTGTTAAGGTTGAAATTAAAGTTTATTAATAAGGATATTTTTGGAGCAACATTTACCCTCATTTTCTACCTCAAGTGCAGTTTTTTACATATTTCCCCCTCACAACCTTAAAATATAATATAATATAATATAATATAATATAATATAATATTTCAATGACTGGCATGGCTTTTTTTAAAATGTTCTCGGAACCCATTATTTTATTTTATTGATTTATTTTTGATTGTTTAAAACGCTTACTATATAATTTTAAATTTTTATCGGGAATAACACTGCTCAAAATATAATTATCATTATTTTATTTATTTTTTTTTTTTTGAAAATCTTTGAAATATAAATGATAAAAGACGATGCATATCCTTAAACACGGAAGTCTGGCATTCTGAAATTCCCGTTTTCTCTTCCCTTTTTTTTTTCTAACATGCATAATAATGATGCCTTTTTAAAATTACCTTTTCTTGAAGGTCATCATCAGATACTTAAAACAATGCGGAAAATGATCTTTTTTTTTTCAAAAAGATAACTGAAGCATTACTCTTTTGTTGTTTCGTTGACAACTTTGCTTAATATTAAGGAAGCATGATGGAAAACCACCGAATTACATGACTCAGTTTAAAACGAAATGCGATAATATTCTGATGTTTTCCCTATTTTTTTCTTTCTCCTTAGGATATAATTGACCAGTCTCGAGTTCCTCTTGCATTTCTTGTTATTTTTTATTATTTTAAAAAACGACTAGTAACTTGACCATGAAATAAGAAATTAGTTTTCAGAAAAGAATTTTCCTTATAAATATGCTAATTGATTGTGTTAAACAGTTTTTAAATTTTTAAAATGTTAAGTTTAAAATTTATTGAGTGCTTTTAAACAGTTCTGTTTTAATTTGTGTACAAATTTATACTTCGGATTTTGCAAAGAATTTAAAAGTACAATCAAATATCAATAACAGTAAATAAAAATTTTATTAAATCAATAATGGTAGCAACTAATGTATATATAATCTATAATAGTAAATATTGAAATAGGTTACATTAGAGGAAAAAAATTTTTCCCTCTTATAAGAAAATTTTTACGCAGATCTTAAATACCTTCGTATCGCTTATTTCAAAACTGCAATCGGTTTCTCTCTTCAAGCTGCAGTTTTTTTAAAGAAATTTTTTAGTCCATTTTTTATCGAAACGTACAAGTTTAAAAACGTTTTATATAACAAGGAGTTGCGTGAAAGTTGATACAAACTTCTAGGAAACCCCCCCCCCCTCCTTAAGGCAGATCATCAGGATTAAAATCGCATAGGAACTCAAGTTCAGAAATATAATTTTATCTTAATTAATAATAATTTAATCTTAACTAAATAAAAAATAACAATTTTCGTAGTTTTAAATTTTTGAATTAAAAGCGTAACTTTATTTTAGTGATACAAAAATATTTATAGGAAAACAATACCTTTATGACTTTTATTAATTTTATGCTGATAACAACCCAAATAATATGAAAATGAATAAGGAAAAACTGGATACTACCCCGTGATTTACCAGCCAATAAAAATACACGAGCAACAATGGAAAACTTCGACACCATCATTAGATTTATATAGTAAGAAACTGAAATGGTTATATCACTATGCAAAGTAAGACTAAATCAAAATATACTAGGCGACAGAATCATTGTGCCAGGCTTACTTCAGCTCGCTCAAAAAAAAATTTAAAAAATCGAAAATTGTGTTGCTTTTTTTCTGCTTGTTACAGATTTAAACACTTTCACATAATAAATACGGTCAAGTATAAAAAAAACTTAAAGAAAATAAAAATGCATGTTTAACCATAATATTGCTCAAATTTATCGCAGCCTAACATGGAGCTAATTTAATTACAGTGCTAAGTCATTATCACATTACTTAATCTTGAATACTGGATACCATTGTTAAGTTTGAAAGTAAACAAGAACACATTTCAAATCTTTTTATAATTACATCAAATTTGGACAACATTGTAGTTCTAGTTAAACCGATTTTTCTACAAATCTATACCGGTTAACTAAGTAAAACCATAGCATTCAACCCCAAACAACTATTTAAAGTCTTCTTTAAGCTAAATCAATTAAAAATCGCTACAACAGAAGTAAACCAAGTCCTAAATATAAAAAAAAAATCACAATGCATCGCTAACTTAGCATTTATAAGAATAGGTAAATTCGCGGGTACAGAATTGAAAAATATTTAAAAAACTAAGCCCATTATTTACATATTTTTTCTATATAATCAGTTTTTTTATAACTTAAATAAAATTCAATAAAAAGCTAATAAAAGAATCCATAATTCGTCTCCAATACTAAACAATCCTGGCGAATAGCTTAAAGCGATATCTTTCCATTAAATTTTTCAAGTCTTAATAATGGTGATTTGGAGTTCGAACATGTCATTGGTTCTGCCTTAGACATAGCTTCTACTCTGAGCATGTCACTACTAGGCTGAAGTAGCCGATGGGAAGGTCTCGCAATGTCAAGTTGAGTTCAATTTATAGGAATAATAGAATAAAAAATACGCTGGACGGGTCAAAGGCAGTGTCGGGACTTACGCAATGTTCGGTAAACAAAAGAAAAATTACTTCATAACAAGCTTTAAATATTTCTTTAATTGGTTGTTACTCACTATAGGTTTTTACCGTAATTAATAAGCGTGTGTCACTGTTTTTGATTGCGTAATGAAATCTTAGTTTTTTGTTTAAATATTACTATACGAAATGATATAGGAAAGTATGAAGTTCAAGTAAATGATCTATGAAGTCAATTAAATAGTTTTGGAGAATTAAATAAAAGTTTAACGTTTGTTTAAAATGTTTTATCTTCTGTATAGATTTTTAACTTTTAGGAATTAGTGCATATTAGTTTTCTTAAAATTTTTTCTAATACAAAATGCGTACATTTTTATTGAAATAGAATTTTTGAAATGTGTTGTTGTAATAATCACTACAATATTCAGAACTTTAATTGTATTACTTCTGTACAGATTAAAAATAAATTGGGAGTTTTAATTTAACTTTTTCAAGCAAATTATATTATTATTTTAAAGTTTCGTTACTTAACACACGAAAAGAAGTTTTCTCACATATTGTTAAAAGTACCAGATTTTATTTCAGTTAAAATCTGGTTACTTAATCGAGTGAAAAAGCTTCGAAATATCTTCTCTTGTTTCTGAATTCTATCCGTTATACTATTAATTCTTGTTAAAATCACGTCCTTGTTCATCACAAATGTTAAGTGACTCTACCAGAAAGTGCAATATTCAGCCGTTCTCTACTAAAAACTACTACTATACTAAAACAAAATTATTCTGCCTCCACTTTTACAAAAAACAAGAAACATTATTTTAACACAAATTGTTCTATAATATCACCATAGCAACTGATGATCAAACTCTAAATTACAGCTTACATATACTTAATTAACAAAAAATTAAAATCTAGCTTACAACTTACATATACTCTAATAGCAAATAAATAAAATCTAGTACTTTCAACACATATATATCCGCAGATGTTTATAATTTAAAATTCTATAATCAAAATCTTGATCGATTGAAATGTAATCAAAGAAAAAATAACACAAAAGCTCTAAAAAAATATAATTATTTGAGTTCAATAACTGCTTTAAGACTCGGTGTTTAGTTCCAATCTTTTTGTCATGATTTCTGGAGGTTCCTTCTTTAAATGGAGAAGAAAAAAATTGAAGTGTGACAATGTAAACTTTCTTAACATGATTTAACTATTGTCATGACGTTATTTTTACTTCATGAAATTGATGCCCTCATCTTCCAGTTAATTAAAAGAAAGATTGTTTTAATTTCGTTTGTATGTTTATACTAGCTTGGTACCTTCTCTTCTAGAAGGATGCAAAAAGAGAAAACAATTAACAATCAATATTCATTTAATTGAATCTGAGCAATCATGCTCGAAACTTTAAAAAGCATTACATTTAAATATTTTAAAATAACTCTCTTTACTATACAAATAGAAAACAAGTTTAATTGTTTTTATCTAGCTAAGATTTTTTACTAGCTCTTTAGACGGGGTTAAAAAAAAACAATCAAATAATTACATTTGAGCAATCATGCTCAAAACCGTAGAATCTGATACAATTAAACATTTTAAATTAACTTTCTTTTTTATGTAAATGTTTTGCCCTACACTGAGGGAAGAAAAGTTAGATCAAAACTATCTGATTATGGTAAAATTGAACATCTTTTTGGCTCTATTTGAACACTATATGAACTTATAACACACTTATATAAACAATAATTCGTAAAATCTGAATTTCTTGATCTGAAAAATTACTAAATGAATTAAATACCGTATATTTTGGTTTTATTAACCAAAACTGTGTTTCTTTTAGTTTTTTTTTTATTATTATTATTTAAAATGTCATAAACATACAATACGATAATTTCACTAGAATTGTTTTAACCGTGTACCTAGTTTTACTGTAATTAATTTTCCTGATCAACATACACTTTAGTAAGCACAATTTTTTTTTTCAGCTGCCGTTAGTTTTACGGTACTTACAATTATAGAAACAGATTTTTAAAGATTTACAATAAACAACATTTACCCTCGACTTCTGGTTGCCTTTGAAATATTCGGTGACATTACCTCTTAATGTTTACCAGTCCATTTTATTAATTCTTACTGGGCATAAAAAACCAAAGATAAATAATTGATAAAAAAAAGCATGCAATAAATTTCTAATGAAACTTTTCAATTAAATTCAACCGTAAGCTGTATATATATACAGTCAAACCACGCTATAGTGAATCTTCAAGGAACCGAAATTTCAGTTCACTATAACCGGGAGTTCATTACATCCGTAATACAAACAATTTTAACTAATTTTTCTGAACTGTTCCCTTTTATTACACATCATTTAAATAAATGACCAATAAAAAGAACTTCGGAAATGATTAAAAAACAATATGTAGTAACAAAAAATGTGTTAACTTTAATTTTTCATTAGTCTTCGTCTCGCGTACAAAAAATGTTGGGATGGCCTATATTAAGGGTCAGAAAACTGAGATAGAAGAAGCAAACAAGAAATAATGTTTATGGCTACATTCCACTCAATAGATGGTTTTAAAAATCGGTATATGTATTTTATGTAGAAATTTCAAAAAATGAAGAAGAAAAATCTGTCAAAGACAGAAAAAGTTAATAATATCCAATTTCCTATCTTCTTTTGGTTCACTATATGCACAAAAAAGAATATTAGATGTGTATAGCAAGACACGGGAGCGAACATTTCGTTCACTATATCCGGAAGTTCATTATAACGGGGTTTGACTATATATATATATATATATATATATATATATATAATATATATATAATTTTATCAATATTTATTAATCCCCTGATTTACTTTCAGGTGAAGAAAAAATTCTTAAGCATTCGTGCAAGGCTTGTTTTTTCAAAACATTAGGCAGGAAGTTTTAATGTATTTTCATTACCTGTATTTTTATCCCGAGGGAAAAAATCGCACTTTCATTAATCCTTTTTTTTTTTACATCTGTTTTTTGTAACTACTCGAGTGATTCAGTCTTTTTGTCATCACCTTAAATTGCAAGACAAAATCAGACATTTGTGCACTGAAGAATTTCTTTGTCAATTGTGAAAGTCAATTCACTGGAGAAAAACAGTTTTTTTTTACTCAGTAAAAACTTTTACTAAGAAAAGACTGTTCAATTTCCCTTCCTTAGGAGATTCCCTCCATTCTTCTTGTAATAATTTTATTTGTATAACAAAAAAATGTTGGTCAGCCCACTTTTCTCATCATTAAGAAATTGCTTAAATTTTAAATAAGAGGAATTTATAAACACATGTTACTCATGATGTTACGAATCAAATGGAATCGATTGTTAAAAACTAATAAGCTACGTTTTTATAGTAGACTATAGCCATGTTTATGCAGTGCACTATAGATTTCTTTTTATAGCACCTCAAACGAAAAAAATTAGACGAATCACTGTTGGGTAACGGATTTTTCCGGCAATAGAAATGTTTTGCGATTTGCTCAACGTTTAGACAAGACAAAAATTAATGCTTCCTTTTAAACTTTTTAGTCGACTCAAAAAACATGGTTTTTAAACGCATTTTAAGATGTCTATTTTTTCAGTTTACGTTTTGTATTTGCTTTGTTTATTTTGGAAAATGATTAAAATTTTGGATACCCAACTGAAGTTGATTAATACTGTCACTAGGCGTACTGCTTCAATTTAAATTTTAATTTCAAGAAAATATCAAAATTGTTAAAAAAATTTCGAAACAAAAAAAGTTAGGAAATAAAGATGAGAAGGAATAGTCAAATTCGTATTAACTTTAAACCAAAAAATTTAAAACAAAAAGCATATTTTTCTCATCGTTTTTAACTTTCCACTATGCGTAATATTAGACTAAATGTTTAAATGAACATTTTTAACAGGTTGTTTAGCATATTTTATACATAATCAGAAAATAATTTGAATCGAAAATTACTTTATTTTTCTTTATGGAAATCCCTTTTCTACTTAATATGCATACACCCGGTAACATAAAGTCTAATGTAAATTAACTTTTTTCCGGTGAGTCAAGAGTTTTTATCATCTGCCAGTCTACTATACCGGATGTCCGGTAATAGAGTTTTGACAAATTCTGATTTATCATACTCTCAGTTATATAATTAGTACTCATTTCAGATTTTTTATATGCGAAATAACAAAGCTTATTCCTTTGTTCCATTCCTAATTAATTATTTAATTATGGAATAAAATATTTCAACATTTTCTGTAACGCATTTGCGATAACGATACATAAATATTATGATGATAGGTTTCTTAATAGTGTAATAAGAAAAAACTCTAAACTTCTACAAATCAATAAGTTAATTGTTTAGTTGAAGAAAAAATACATATCTTTATAATTACTTGATGCAAATAGTTTTCTTTATAAACGAAGTTTGAAAGTTATTTCTGAACTAATATTCATCTCTTATATTTTTGGACTTCTTCATAGGTTTTTCACAATAATTATTTTCTCTTAATTTTTTCAAGAAGAAAAAAATTATCGTACTATATGATAATGACATTTCTAAAGAAAAAGAACTCTGGCTCTAAGACCAAAATATACGGTATTTAAACCACTTATATATAGTAATGGTTGGACGGAAATTCTGGTTTTCGAAATTATAGTTCTTATTACAACTTATTTAGTAAAAATACGAACTGAAAAGCATATTTCACAAAAAAAAAATGGTTTTTTTATGCCATGGTATAAGGTATCATGATAAAGTTGACACATATCGAATTTTAACACAGGATATAAAACGTTATTTTACAATTAATTTGACCCAAATCATTGCTAAAGCACTTAGTTAAAAATTGCTAAGCTGTTTGGTGTTGCCATAGTGCCAGAAACATAAATTTTACCATATTCAGGTAGTTTTGACCTTTACTTTTTTTCTCTCAGTTTACTCTGCAAAATATCTTCATTTTTAATTTTTTTTTTATCATTTTCAACAAAAGTTTTTATAATTTACAAAGCTTCACCGTTCATTCAATTTCATTTTCAGTACGATATTAACAGATATGATTCTTCAGCATCTTAGGTATTTATTGCTCTAATTTTACTTATGTGGTAGATTTTTCTCTTTTTTAAAACTCTAATTCCGTCACAGCAATCAAGTGCCCTAGACAAACTAGACTAGCTTACTGAAATGAAGATATAAAGAGGCACCAAAATTTTAATTATATATTTCAAAAATTTTATACGTATATATATATATACACTAAGGTTCTTGACTGAAGTCACGCCTAGTTTGTTCACAAGAAGTCAATATTCTTTAAAATATTTTGTTCCGACTTCGCATCAACGATCATAATGACGTAAAGAGTCAAACACTCTCTTAAAACCTTTCATGCGCATCCAAAATTTCACAATACGCGCCATGCTTAAGTTCCTGCCACAAATTGTTCCTCAGGAAGTCGGATTGTGGCTCATTAACTAGAGAAGATCTAGGAGTACAAAACTGTTATTTTTTGCTATTTTTAAATATTGAAGCAATGCCTGTTGCTATTTTAAAAGTTTATTATTAACTCTGCGTATTATTACCATTTTCTTGCAATTTATAAATGTTTGCATTAGCACTTAAAATGAATAGTCTTTTTCTCAGATAGGGATAGGGTTATGTATGAATTAAACAAAGCAATGTGAATAAAACACAAAACAATGTCCATTTGAACTTCATCCACGTTGTTTTGCTTCATTTGTCAATTTATTTCTGTTCGTCTATTTGTTCTTTATTCACGTTTCACGCTGTTTTGTAATCCTGGCCAATTCATTTCTCTACCTTTATTTATACTTTACTCACATTGTTTTACTTCAGTACTCTTTATATACCCTTAATTGTATTTTATTCACGTTATTTCGCTTTATTCAGTTTTTCTTTTTTATACCGCAGTTGCTAATATATTATTAAAATTAAGCTAGTTGTTTTTACTCATATTCATTCAAATATTTTGTTAAAATATAAGAAAATACACTAGCTCAGATACAATTTTTCTACAGCACGTACATTAATAGTTCAAACGCGATTCCTTACAAAATTTTAATGTATAATTCTTTTTTTTTTTTTTTTAACTTTTGATATTTCGTTATTAGAAGAATATTTTACTTTGCAAATTTTAGAAAATTATTGTAAAATTAAAAAATAAATGTTAAAAAAATCTTTCATCATACACGAAAAATGTATGAAAATGTTTTTTATAAAATTTTTTTATATGCTTTTGAATTTTTTAACAATTAAATAAAAGTTTATATAATTATTTTAACCCCTTAATCATTGCGTATTGTTAAATAATCGTATTGAATTCTTTTTTTTTTTTTTTTTTTTTTTTTTGCATTTGAAAAAATATTTTTACAACTGTAAATCAAAATATATTTGGATATTTCCGTTTAGTTGTTTGTCTATCTTTTCTAAAACAATAATTTAGGAATTTCCCATCAACCATCAAACAAATATCTCTATTGCTAAAGATAACTATTTTCGAATGCACACGATTATACTGTTTTATTTATTTCAAAAGTTTTAAATTTTTTACTCTTCTAGAACGATTTTTGAATTTTAAAAATTAAACTCAATGAAATAGATTAACCAAATTTTTTTCCGAATCGGTTGTTTCTTTATGGTATTGTTTCTTAGAAGTGAATCTATTATTAAAAGTATTTTGACTTTCTCCTTAAACTCGTAAAGGAAATTGAGGAAAGAGAAAACAGAAATAACTAAACAAGTTTATCATGCTCATAATCCTGGCTCTCCTTGAGTATCTTTTCGAACAATGAAAAGAAATAAAGAAATACTTTAAGTGAAGGATAGTGGCATATCATGACATATTTCAATAAATAAAATTCGAATTTGTCATTGAATACTAACTTAGTTGAATTCCAAGTTGAGGTAAAATGGGGGTTTAAAAGTTAATGATAAACTTGCTTATTTTTTTCTGAAAATAAAAAGGAATGGATGTCATAAATTAATACATTTTTTCGACAAAACATCAGACATAGTCTACTTCAATGAACTTTTTAAAGGTACAAAAATGCCATCAGTGACCAAATTTTAATATGTTTAGTTTAAATTTGCTGATTATGCATCGAATCATGATATTTAAATTTCAAAAAGAACATTGAATTGGGAAAAGAAGTAGTCTAAGCATTCAAAAAAAAAAATTTTTAGTGCATGCAACTTCGTTAGAAATAGCTATTTTTTAACTTTTTTTCTGTGTAGCACTTTTAAATGATTAACTTAATGTATTGGCAATACATTTGTCACAATATTGACTTTTAAATAATTTACTGCATATATCGCAACGCTTTTAGCGAAAACTATAAAAAATGTAATTTTTTTAAAAATTTGACTGCAAAATATAAAATAATAATTTTATCAGCTCGTGTATTGTTTATTGCCTGGACATAAATGAAGAGAACATATTAAAATGTTTCTAAAGTAAATTGGATTTCCAAAATTTAAGATATTGTAAAAAAAATTTGAAAAAGAAAAAAAATGTATAACAAATAAAAAGTTTCGGGTTACAATGTTTAAAATACGAACTTTGGTTGCAGTTATAAGAAAAATTGTTTAGATATTTTAATAGTCATAACTTCTGCCTTATTTCAAATAGAAACAAAGGTCAAATCATTTTTATGTCTATGTATTAACTTTTAAAAACTGTTAAAGAAAACAAAAAATATACAGTTACCTATGTAAAAGTGAATAGATTTTTAGATAACAATAGATTATGTGGAGAAAAAAAAACTATAGCACTTACGAAAAATAATACATATGCAAATTAAAATAAAAATCAAATAAACTCCTGTGCTTTTTTTTTATCCTAATAAATTGGAACCTTTATTTTTCAACTTTTTCAAAAGTATCGTGTTGTAGTAAACTGTAATTTTTTCATCAAAATTTGCTACCAATGACAGACATAGAAAAAACGAATATCAAAAATTTAATTTAAAATCCAAGATGGCTGTAGGAAGGAACTGGTTTACAATCCTTATACGAATAATTATCTTTGTAATTCAAAAATTGTTATTGGAAATTATAAATGCAAATATTACAACATATTGTTACTTAGTCCTTCTTTCTTATGCGCTTTGGCCCACAATATGATTGTTTTTTCCCCATTTGGCACTTGTAAAGAATCTAGTTTGACTTACTTAAACGGTACAGTTATAACAAACCATAAAATAAAAGCTAACTTAACTGAGAAAAATTGAATCAGCCCACAATATGATTGTTTTTTCTCCATTTGGCACTTGTAAAGAATCTAGTTTGACTTACTTAAACGGTACAGTTATAACAAACCATAAAATAAAAGTTAACTTAACTGAGAAAAATTGAATCAGCCCACAATATGATTGTTTTTTCTCCATTTGGCACTTGTAAAGAATCTAGTTTGACTTACTTAAACGGTACAGTTATAACAAACCATAAAATAAAAGCTAACTTAACTGAGAAAAATTAAATCAGTATAATTTAATGGAATACTCTGGAAAAATTTTATATTTCTTCCTATTGCAGGAAAACACAAGTATAATTCCAACTATTCCATATTTATTTTCTTCATAACTATTGTACAAAATATTTTCACTCTTTTAATAATTAAGAGTCGATAATTTAAATAATTACATTTATTTGCAATAGCCTTAGTATATTTAAACATTAATGGGTTTGATAGGATTGTAAATAAATTTTCAAATTCTATTGATGAATTATTAAAACCATCAATAACCAAATATTATATACTAATTGAACACTCATATATATATATATATATATATATATATATATATATATATATATATATATATATATATATATATATATATATATATATATATATATATATATATATATATATATATATATATACATATATATATATATATATATACTATAATACTTTTATAAGTTTTCCCGAAAATGAAATTTTTAAAACCAAATTATTGAAAAAAAAAATTAACACAAGGTAATCAGATATAGATAAATTTTTGTGGAAATGTAAATAACTAGTATTTAAAAGTTTCTGCAATACAGCTTACGATTTGTTTAAAAAAAATTTTTGGTAATTAAAATTCATTTTAATTACAAAATAACAAGTTGATTTACGAACACATTATTATAAAATGAAGTAGAGAAAAAAATTACTGATTATAAACATCCTTAGGAAATCAAAACGAACTTTTTTCCCTACGCAATCAAACGCATATATTTAAGCAAAAGAAATCATTTTTTTCCCCTCTCCCTACCCCTAGGAAAAAACTTTTATTTCCGTTTCAAGAATTGTTATGATAATTTCGATTCTTCTCTTACGAAATCGATTTGGTTTGATATTGTATGTTTAACCTGATGAAAACCTTGTGTAACTTCATCGCTGCTTTTTTTTTTCTTCTTTTATTAATGTTATTACATTTCTATCATTTCTGCTTCAATTTCTAATGCATCTCTTCCTCCTCCCCAGTTTTGATTTTATTATTTTTTTATAACCCACCTTTCTAGACCCAGAGAATCCCACTTCTTATAGAAAAATAAAAGGTCTATGCCCGGTTGTTGCCCGTAAGTAAAAAACACGGACTGATGAAGAATGATACAAAAAAAAACTGGTTTGGTACTTTCGTAAACTTGTGAAAGTTTTATCGCCAAACTAAGTCGCCAAAATCTTTTCACTGTTATTTCATGAATCAGGATACTTAGGTATTATCATTATAATCGCATTTCATATTTTTTTCTTTATTTCAAAAAAACTAAATTAATTTTAAATCACCGTATTGTTCATCTTACAGTAAAAAAGAAATCTGCATAATGACAATCATAAATAAATGTCTTATTTTATTTTGGTTTCTTCCGTTACATAATGTCATCGTTAAAAATGAAAATAGGTTGTTAGAATTGAATATGATGATTTAATATAGGTACGAATTCTGAGAAACTATTCTATTATAAGAAGACATGCGTTTCTTGCTTTAAATTGAGCGGTTAAAATATAAATACAGTTTGAATTTTTATTTTGTATGTCTGAAGGTGATTTGATACAGTTATTATTTCTAAATAGGAAAGTATAGTAAAATAACTAAATTATTTCGCATTTGTAACTAAATTATCAAAAATAATAATGAAGGATAATTTTAGTTCAAAAGCTGCACTATAATTTATTTATATAATAAACTTTTGAAAAATCATTTTGCATTAGATATGAAATGGTTATTAACAGTGCTTTACATTCTTATTTAAAAATGAAAATTGTGATTGAAAAGGAAGTAGAGAACTTAATTCCCACCATTGCAAGTTACGTTTAATTGCATAAGGTAGTATTAGTAGCTTGCAGTTGCATGTTGGTGTTTCAGCTTCGTGTATAAACAGTGTTGCATGTACATACTATACTATGCCTGCTATATGCTGCATCATCATACGCATGCCATATCATACGCATGCAAACGTGCTAGTTGTATACATTTACACTAATTGCATATTAAATTGACTCATGAGAATCTTAATACAAACTAAAATTTTGCTTTTATGGAATCGATGATGATTACTATAGATGCGACATTGAAATTTATTTTTTGTATTAATTTCGATTCTGTAAAGAAGCTAGCTGTATGCTTGTGCACTGTCTGCATTCATCTATCAACATGCATTTAAATATATCATTGCATCAATTTTTCTTCGCTACAAAAGTAAAGCTTTATAATTGTGATATTAACCATGATTGCAACAATACATGTTACTTTTATAGAATTTCGTCAACGCGGATATATATATATATATATATATATATATATATATATATATATATATATATATATATATATACAAATAATAAAATAAAATAAAATAAAGAGATAACTGGAAATGGGAAAAAACCAATAGTCGTTATCAAGACACATCTATTGGTATAAATTAATGCGATATTTCTAAATAAAGAATAATTATCCTAAGATAAAAATTATTCTTTATATTTTTTATATTCTTTATATATATATTATATAAGCTATATGTATATATATATAGCTTATATATATATATATACATATAGCTTATATAATATTATTAAGGGCTATAAGGGTATATAAGGGTTATAAGGGTATATTATTAAGGGCTATATATATATATATATATATAGCCCTTAATAATATACAAGTAAAGGGAATAATAAACATAATATAAAAATGTTAAGCGTTGTTTAGCTTTTATTGTAAGATATGCTTAAATAGTCCTCACAGGTTTTATCATTAGTCTGTCCTATGAGAAAAATGAAGTATTAGTTGTCAAACATGTTTTCACTTCTCTCAAGATTGACAAAAATTCCTGTAGAATAAATGCTCTTCCTTGCTGAATAATTACACATTAACTAAAGTATATTACTGACAAATTGTTTCCTTAAACTTGATTGCATTTAAAAGTCCTAATATGTCGTGAAAATTGTTTTCTTTGTATGAAAAGCTCTAAATCCAGTTATATTTGTTAACATTCAATTCGCATCGTTTATGCTTGAATAAACTAAACCTAAGCCCTCATAACTTTACAATTTCAATAAAGTATAAACGTACTTAACAATGATTATCTATATACTCATAGTTTAATCTCATAACTGATAATTCAATAATTGTTTCAAAATTATTATTTATTTATAATGACATTTGCCAAAAATAATCCATTCTTCCTTTCACTGTAATCGTTCTCCCAACCTAAATGTAACTAGAAATATTTCATATGATCAGCTAGTTCATTAAATTTTTCAAACATGAATAAAAATTCTTCGAAAATAATGGAATTTTTACAATTTAATGTAAAATCTATATAATAAAATAGACATATAATAAAATTTTTATCTAAAATGAAATATCAAGGTGAAATTATACAAGAATACGATATACTTTTTAATCTCGTGTTCATATATATTAATATTTCAGTCTTCTTCATTTCCTTTGATTTTATAAGGCGTGAAAAATCGCTAATACGCGATCTGGCTGACTCAACGGGCTAAATATCTCGTGTTCAAGTACAGAAAAACCAGCTGGATTTCTAGGCCCTTAGGCATTATCTTCCAACTGTTTTAGATGGTCGAGATTTGGCATTAATTATGGTTAACATCGGCACGAAAGCTGTTTAAACGCATCGTTTCTTCCTCGCAAAAAGAAAACTTTCTTTTCCTAATTGGTGTATACTTATTCAGCAACTCCGTTCAAGCAAGTTAACTTAAGAAGTTTTTTTTTCCTAAAAAAAAAGAAGTATACTGCTGCAAGCGCATTCTTTCACTAAAAACATTTAAATATTTTTCTGTTCTCAACTCAACTCGTGAATGTTTTTTTTATTTTTTCTTATTTGCAATTTCAAGTAAATGTAAATTTAACATTTTATTCAAGAGAGGCAAGGGTTAAATTTAATAAAATAAGGGATAACGATATAAAGTTAACGATGCTTAATTTATAAATGCTTGTTTATGTGGCATTATTTGTATATATTTATAATAATACAAATAATACCGCATAGACAAAAATTTTTTTGCAAACTCATGCAACTTATTCCTGATTTGTTTATAGCTATTCACTTTCACTTTTAACAGTTAATTTTGTCGCCTGATTAATGGCTAAACTATGAGTAATCCTACCAGTCCCTTATTGTGTGATTTTTATATACATTGCTTTGAAATAAATTGTTTTATTAAAAATATTTCTTTTTTATAGACGATATATTGGCTATCGTTTCGCGTTGACATTGACCATGTTTTTTATCTTATGAAAGCTACTGAACATTGATTGTTTACCTTTCTTAAACATTCATATTACATGTAACTATTATGAATTCCTCCTTACCTTTTTTCTGCACATACGACATTATTTGTGTTTTTTTACACTGCTTAACTTTATTCTTAAGTTGAACAGTAATTAAAAGAAACATTAGTCTCCAAAGTATTTTAAAACCATGTAAAGTTTGACTTTTTCAGGTAACTGCGCTAATTCCAAAATCTTTTGGTACCCTAGGTATCTTTCCTTTTTCTTTTTGGTTCCACTTTTTATGACATACTTAGTTTCTCACACCGTTTTATTTCTTAACTTTTATAATGTAATATAATTTAGGGATGGTGCATTATGACCGATTCTGGAAATTAAAATATACGGTTTAATGCAATTGAAATATTTTTAAAACTATATGATAATAATAATAGACAATTGAAAATTTTATGTTTGTTTTAAAACAAATTAACTCAACATAAAAAGAAATTTATGAAGTACTAACTCAATTACAGAAATATTAATAGTAATATAAATTCTTTTATTGGAATTACATACCATCACGTATTCAAGGTACTTAAAATATTTATTTTTTTGTTGCTTATATTTATGTTGCTTTTTGTTGTTCAAATATAATTAAATATTTTGTACGGTTGTTCAAATAAATGTACGGTTGTTCAAAATATGACCTTATATATTATATGAGTAAAACTTTTTGAAGAATTATCTTTTGAAGATATAATAGTTATTCAATTTGGTTTTAAAAATAATAGTTGTTATTCATAGTATTTTATTATTAATAAGTTTATTATGCACTACATAAGCGTACATTTTATTAAAATTAGAACGTTCGAATGATTAAATTGTTATTACATATTTAATGTGTTAAACTTACATTCTTTTTAAATATTAAAATATTCTTTTAATATACTAATTATGATAAAATTTTATTAATTTATTATTTAATAAATGCAATAAAACATATAATTACCATTACTGTAATAATGTAAACTATTATGTCAAAAATGTTATTAAGTATTTAATGTGTTTCATAAAACATATTTAACAATATTTTAAAAATGTAAACTATTTTCGAGAATATATTTATTGTAACACTATTTGATAGATTAATATATTTTAAACATAAGTTTTGAAATTTTTTATTTTATTACTCTTAAATGCAAAATATTGTATTTTATTGTTTTATTACTATTATGCGTTATGATTAAAATATCAAAGAATAAACCGTTTTTTTTAAAAATTTACTCTGTTTTATGCGTTTTTATCATTTGAGCATTTTATAGTTATTCAATGCATGATATAAAACGTTTATTATTTGAATTATAAAATTAGAAGCTTATTCAGAACCTTATGCAAATTAATGTGGAAAAAAAAATTTGTTTATCTCTAATTGATCCAGTTCGTAACTGTGGTTCATATTTCATCTACGGTTTTAAATACTGTTAAACATAACTTGAACTTATTTTATTTTTTTACAGAAATATTATTTTACCATATTCTTGAGTGATACTAATACACGGAAACATCTATGCGCCACTATTTTAAACTAAATGCTTCATGTATATACTAATTTTGGGAATCAATTTTATTAGTTTATGCAATCGCATTTTCTTTTAATAAAGTTTTAAAAAATATTTCAGATATTTTGGCAAATATTTAAACTATATATTTCAACTATATATGAAAACATATCTTTTAAATTCATCCAAAAGTACTTTAGCAGTCTTAAATTAAATTCTGATGCAATTTTTTTTTTTAATTTTGTTTCTTTCCAATTATAAGAAGATTAATATCCATTTCTTTTCTCTTTTTTTCAATATCTCTATCCAAGCAATTACTTTCAAATTCCTAATAATAATGAGTGATTTCACTGAAACGAAAAACAAAAATTTAATCTTCTAAGTATATTTCTTTTTATAAACTGCTTCTTATAATAACACGAAAATAATTATTGATCTTCCATTACCTTTAATTTTATTCTTTTTTTACACAAAACTTGCACCTGGACATTCCCCAAGGTTGGAAATGTTTTTGTTCTCTAATGAAATAATGCCTATTTTAATTCTTTTTGGGAGCATTATAAAAGACATTGATTTGAGAATTGTGATTAAATAAATAATTGTTTTCTACATTTTTTATAAGCCATAGAAGTAAGAAAATCACAGCATTGAATTACTGCATTTTGTTTTTATGAATGGAAAAATATCTAAAGAATTAAAACAACAGCAGTTCTTGATGTTGTAACTTGTTTTTTTATTAGTTTATTTTTTTGAGTTAGTGAATGCGAAATTCAATTTCCTTTTTTAATAACTTAAAGAAATAAAGCATATTTGTCAGATTCTATTTTTTTTTGTTCCTTTTTTTCTGCTTCGATTTTTATTGACAAAGCATGCATTTATACCAAATTTGTTTTATACTATGGTGCAATTTGGTAATTATATGAAATACTTATTTCTTTAAAAATTAATTCAAATAAGCAATATAAAAACGAAAATTTATTAACAAATTTAATTTTGCGAATGAGAACTTTAAACTGAAGGTTAAAAAAAATTGCAACTATTTTTATATATATTTTGTTATTATAGTGTATATGCATTTTCATGGTAAATATGCCGATTTTTTAAATTTATTTCAAACTATCTCCAAACTTCATTTATTTTGATTATGTTGTTGGGGAAGTAATATTGAGTTAAGTCATCGAAAATAAAACAATTATATAAAAAACGCTTATTGGAAAAATAAATTTTATATTTTGATTACGTTTTTTTTAAATACCTTAAAAATAATTCAAATACGAGAAATTTTTTTCTCATTTGGCCACATTTTTTTAATTCGTTTTTTGATTGTAAAAACATAAAATGTTTTTAAAAAAATTTTATAAAAGTTAAATATACTAAAATTTATCAATTTCAAGAGAATTTGTTTACATCTTAATTCTTAATCTTAATTTGAATGTAGCCGACCGTAAAACAAACAGCTATATTAACAAAACCAGACAATAATAACACTGTGTAACCAGAATAAAAACACTAGTAGAAGTTTAATTAGAGATGAAAATAAAATATTAACTTTATTATGCTTGCAATTTATCAAGATTGTTTATTATCTACATCTAATTTATCTACAGCAAGTTAAACGAATAATCGTGAAACTATATCAACATTGTTTATTTTTGTTATCTGCAGCTAATTAAGTAAACAATTAGGAAATAAACCTATACTACGAGTACTCAAGATAATATTGCACAACTAACACAAGTTGGAGTTAAAGCTAAAACGCTTATCATATCATGCTGTAGACTCAAATCAATAGTAATAGGTGAAAGTAATTTATTTAAGCTGATTAATTAAAAATATAGCTAAACTGTATTTAAACTGCTTAAGTAAAATATACTATAAGAGTTAACGAAGAACTAACGATTGGTAATATCACTTAGCTAACATTAGGATATGCATCAGAATGTTAAGCCGATCATTTTGCTTAGTGATCAGGCAACTGACCTCACATCAGAAAGGTCCTAGGTTCAAATCCTGGACAAGACATGGATGTTCTTTCATTCTCTGTACTATCTGTCCTTACTATGGAGTCAATGTTGGTCCATCTAATATGGTGGCTCTTGAAAGAGTGACCAATAAATCTGCCCTACTGATTCAAAGTTGCATTGGCAAAAGTAAACTTTGAATCAAGAACAATAATTAGCTATGGTTGAGTAATATATTACATACATATTGCAAATATCATGAAAACTAAACTAGATAATAACAAAAAAATATTTTTTTTTTTTTGAATGATAAAAAAAAGCCATGAGATTTTTTTTTAAAAAACAATTGTTGTGAATTTTAAATTTACAATTTCAAAAAGTAATATTTGTATTAATTAAAAATTTTAAGTTCTTTATTCATTCAATTTCCTTAAAAAAAATAATGGTTTAAAAATATTTTATGAAGAACAAACGGGGATGACGTTTTCATCTACATTTTGATTATTTTTTCAGTCGGGTACCTTGGCCACTCTTAAGCCATAAATAATTACAGTAATCCACATTTTTAAGCTCTCTCCACCCAATTTTACAGTGAAAAGAAAGTTTACAAAGTTGCATCAAGAAGAGTAAAAAAGTTTATATTAAAAGCGATCTCACTTTCACTTGAATACACCCTCTTATACTCCCATACAGAAAAAAATAAATAAATAAATAAACCCCACCCTGTGAGAAGTCCGTAATTTGCTTCAGACTTCGAAAGGAGAAAAAAAGTATTAAAAAATAGTGAAGGTGTGAAGTTCTCATCAAAAAGGGGGAATAAAGTGCGGGGGGTAGAATAATTACGATGAATAGTAAAAACGGTGACAACCGGAGATACAGTTTGAAGCCGGAGTAAAAAAAAACTGTTTGAAAGAGTATTTTGACCTTTATTTCTTGCTACAGGGGCTTAGAAGATCCGTCATTGCTTTAAAAAGGATGAGATTTTTGTTATTTTTTATTGTTATTATTACTTTTCTTACCAAAACTCGTGACATACTTGGATCGGATCTGTTTCTGTAAAATTGTTTGGATTCTGAAGAAATGCTTTTACAAGACGGTCAAAGCGACAGAGATTATGGAAGTTAATGATATGAATTATTTTTCGTTTTGTGTTATTTACTTCCTTTTATTTTCGTCTCAACGAGTAAATTAATTTTCTATGGCTTGAGTGTGAAAAGACCTTCAAAATTTTATTTTCTGAACGAAATTTTTCGTTTTTTAAAAAACGGGAGGTAAAGAAATTCAAAAAATATTCATACATAGTGTCATACGATCCATCACACTTATGTAACAAACAAAGCCAAATATTACTCTTAAAAAATTACATTTAAGTAATTTCAATAGCAAAATGAAATTTTTTATTATTATTTTGTTTTCAACTGTTCTTTCCAACAATAAGGGAAAGAAAGATATGGTCAAAACAGCCAGAATATGGTGAAATTTACTCTGTTTCTGGCACTTAAGGGAACACCAAAAAAACTCAATAATTTATACCAAAGAGCTTTCGAAGTTATTTTGATAAAATTAATGAGTTTTTAATATGTGATAAAATTTAGTAAATATGTAAAAATTTGGAAATTTTATCATGATACCTTTCAGCATGGCATACAAACCATATATTCGATTAAATTTACTTTTCAGTTTTGTATTTTTTACTAAATGTATGGCAATAAAAACTATATTTTTAAAAACCAAAATTTTCGGTAAACCGTTACAATATGAAAATAAAAATTACCAAATGAATGGCTTAAATACCGTATGTTTTGGTTTTATTAACCTGAATTATGTTGTTTTTTTTACCAGAAATATCATTGCTATACAGTACGGTAATTTTACCAGAAATGTTTTCGCCGTGTAGTTTCCTCTTTGCATTATTCTTTTAATAAATCTGAATTCTATAGAAACATTGTAACTACATTTTGCTGCTACTTAGAAAGTAGAATTAAACTAAAAAGACAATTTTGTACTTTTAAAGTTATAAACATGATTAAATTACATTGAAATGCAGGTCAGTTTGATGCATATTGCTATATATCGATATATACAATTGCTATATATCGATAATGGTTTTAGTTATAATTTATTACTATTATATTCAAATTGAAATAAATAACCAGGACTCTTTAAATATTTATTGCTCATAAACATAAATTATTTACTATTCTTCAAATTTATTTTACATAAAAATAAATGATGTGGTGTTGGTGTAAGCTAATGCAATTTGGTGACAGCCTTTTTCTCTGTCTATGTTTCACCTTATTTCTTAAATCTAAAATTAAATGCAATGCATTGTTTTTAAAGGTTCTAAAAATCCAGATAGTTCTTGTTAATTCAAAAAAAAAAAACATAAAAAATTATTTCAATTTGGAAAAATACAACTTATAGAATATAAATTAAATATTTTATTTTACACTTCATTGTTGAGACAAAAAATTAAACCCGAAACTAAGAAAAAAATAGTTTCGTGGCTGCGGAAAAATATTACCTTAATATGATATTCTATTGTGGTAGAAAAAGTATAACAAAATCATATAAATAAAAAATAATAATTAAAAAAAAGCCTGTAAAAAAATTAAAAGTATGCATTTATCACACTGAAAGTTTCCTGGTTTATACATCTTTTATCACAATTAAAACAGAATTACAAGGTTCCTTATTACTTAATAGAATATTTTAACTTGAGATGAAAATTGAATAGAAACCGAGAAATTCCATATATGGAATTTGACATTCCTATTACAGAATATTTTATTCTCGGTAGCACTACAAGTCACGTGACGCTATTCGAACCCGAAACAACCGGTTAAAATAAAAACAGAAGATGAGCCTGCAACAGCTTTCGCAAGATCCCGTCTAAACTCTGGCTATAGAACAGACAGAAAGGTCAGTTGTGATTGCACTGTTTGGTCTCGACCCGTCTCCATATAAGCACTTGTCGGTAAATACGGTGTTGCCGTATCCATTATGACGTAGCAAGACGTAACGATAGAAGCAGTGCGACCTCTTTCACTTATGCCGTGATGGCGTTACGAAATTCTCGACCGTTAATGAAACGAAAACATAGTTGCCATTCTGAGAGAGATAGTAAAAGTAAACTGTAAAAAAGATCAAATAATGGATTTTATCTTCTAAATAAAGTGAAGCGAGTGTTGCTTTTCAACTGAATGCCATTTTGTATAAAGTAATATACTTAACTCATTAAAACCCAAATCGCTATTTTTTTAAAATATTTCTTTACATTTATTGCAGTAAAATCAACTGTAAAACTACATTATTTTAAAAATAATCCTGCTTAAAAGCATTTTGTTTAATTTAAAAAAGGTGAAAAATCTGTACTATTTTCATGGAAAAAAAAATTCTAGTAAAATTACTGCCTCTAATAATATAATAATAATAACAAATTAGTAAAAAAAAAAAAAAAAAAAAAAAAAAAAAAAAAACACATGATTCTGGTTAATAAAACGAAAATATACGATATTTAAACCATTCATTTTGGTAATTTTTTCATTCATATGATAACGGTTTACGGGAAATTCTGATTTTTAAAATCTTATTACCACCCATTTATCAACAAATACTAAAAAGTACATTTAACCGAATAAATCGTTTTTGGGTATTAAGACATGCTCTAAGGTATAATGTAAAGACGCAATATACAGTACTCAAAAAATATTCAAACTTTCTATAAGAAATTCTAAAAAAAACCGAGTTCGTACGTTTATACTGAATTGACTAAAATTTTCTGCTAAATGTTAATAAACGAATAAACAAATAATTAAACAAACCAGCACTTTTATTTCTGTCGATAGATAAAAACTACTTTCAAGCTAGACTTAATAAAATAATTTTAGCAGTATTAAGATATTAGCCGAATATTGAAAACATACAATCAAACACTCTGTGGGGATATTGATAAAATTTAAACGAAATTAGTATTTAAATTTAAGTGAATCCCAATTTAAGTCAAATATTTAAGATACATTAAGCCTTCTTCAAACAAACAATCTGGTCATAAATGGAATTATAGTAATCACTAAACATTACACTTTTAAAAAGGTTTCATCCGATGAAAAAGAAAGCAAATATTTTAAATATTGGGTATAATGTCTCGTTCAACATTTCATTTTTTATTTACGAACAACAATAATATGTATAGAATTCGTATTTAGTACTTTCATCTTTGTTAATGTAGTTTAAATTTTTAAACTGTTTCATACTAAATATGGATAACCTTTCGTTTTAAATCAATTAATACCTCAAAATTAATTAAATACTTACGTTACTATTATAAAGTAATATACAATTATTAATTTTCTAATAAAAGTCATATTTTATGTAACAAATATATCAATTTTAAATAAAAAAAAATTTTAATTTATAATTTCTTGGTATTTTGATTAAAAAAAAATTTAAGAAATACACTTGAAACACCATTTATCATTGTAGATAACACCGATTTTTTTTTTTTTTTTTTTAAGAATATTATTAACTAAAACATTTATTTTTTTCATATTCTATACCTAAAGGGATATAAAGGTTTACTACACTGTAAAAAATTACGAATCTAATTTCGGTAAAAAGTAGCACCCTGGGTACAACATCCATAAAGTTCATTTTATCGTAAAATTTTATACCGTAATTTATAGAGTAATTTTTATTTAATTACAGTGATTCAGTGATTTTATACTACATATTACTGTAAAAACTACGTTTTATCAGATGTTTTGTCCCTTGAAATTTTATGATAAAAATTATTTGTACCCTGAACGCTGGCACTTTTCAGCATAATTTGATTCAAAATTTTTTTACAGTGTAGTTCTCAAAAGCAACACTAACATGTCTTTTTTTAAGTTTCAAGCTTACAAAGATAGATGAAATGAGTAAATTTATACTCAATTTATCATTATTCTTTTTAAAGAATAGAGCACGCAAATGTAAAAATAATTTGACCAAACGGCCTGTTAACAATTGATGCTCGAACTTTTTTTTAGATAATGCCTTAATTTAATCCACCCTGATTGGATAAAGTAAAACAGATCAGCATACGAATCTAAAATTATTTCACTTTTGAAAACAATGCGTAATGCTGTAATGATTGAGTATTTCATTAATTTCACCTTCGCCTAATAGTAGTTCGCCGCGTGAAGTAAAATTGTGTAAATCTGTTTTCCTTTTCTTTTCGAACTCATTTTCTGAAGGACTGCTACTTTAACTTTTCATTTCCCACTATAAAATGCATGAAATATTTCAATTTCAAACCTATCCTAGACATATTTATTGCCTTCGTTCTATTCTCTCCGTTTTACATCCTACGCCTTGTGCTTCTAGTATTTCTTGAAATTCATCTCTTTCGTTGATAAGTTTAAACGAGTAGGCGTTTTACTTGATATGCAGCGTTCTAACTTGATGATGCAAGATAATCGATGTTGTTAG
This sequence comes from Parasteatoda lunata, assembly GCA_949128135.1. Taxonomy (NCBI): domain Eukaryota; kingdom Metazoa; phylum Arthropoda; class Arachnida; order Araneae; family Theridiidae; genus Parasteatoda; species Parasteatoda lunata. The sequence goes on from OX421975.1 coordinate 95,946,989, forward strand.
ACATTTCGATAAATTTTGCTTAAACTGATTTTCTTGAGAAAAGATAATTCTTAAGATCTTAAATTCTATTTTTTTTTTTTTTTTTTTTTTTTTTTTTTTAACATCTTACTACAAAATATCCCTATCAGAAATACAGATTTAATAAAATTAAAAGTGAAGGTTGTCTATTGGCTAAATTTAAGTAATTCAATTGACAAATGAAATAAAACAAATAAAAACGTTTGTTGTGCTATTATGGCATTTGCATTTGTTATTATACCCGATTGCGGTTTTTTTTTAACTAAATAAATTAATCTCTATACATATTCATAATATTTTATACAATGAACGTCAAATTTATTTAATTTATTATGATTTTATGTTAACTGTATAGACTTGACATTTGATAACTATGTGAAGGTTTTAATGATCATTACAACAAATATTATTTAATAGTAGATTCATAAACTGAAGTAGATAAACTATTTCATTTGTCTTGAACAACAACTGATATTAATTTATAATTAATATCAGTTTTAATATATTTATAATTAATATTAATTTTTAATTTTATTATTTAAAACATTTATTTTAATCGCATGAGATTTTTTAACAGGTCTTAGATACTTGCATATCTCTGACTTCAAATCTGCAATCGGTTTCTCTCTCCAAACTACAGATTTTTAATGACATTTTTAGTCCATTTTTGTTGAAATATACAAGTTTAGGAATGTTGTATATAACGGAAGGTGGCATAAGTATAGCGGCAAACTTTTAGGGGGGTTGATGCAGATCATCAGATATAAAACTGCAGAGAAACTCATGCCATGAAATGACAACATACGCAGCTACGGGCGCTTCCCTATTATGAGTTGTTTCTTCGTGTGCTTCTGAACAGTTCATTATAGGTAAGCGCCCTTAGCAGCGTAGGATGAAATTTCCGGGAATGCAATTTTGTTCCTTATGATGTGCCCTTACTACCTTATAAGTTTATCGCATCATTAATGCAAGCCTCTGTTATATAAAACGTTTTGAAACTTGTACATTTCGATAAAAATGGACCAAAAATTTCCTTTCAAAGATCTGTGGCTTTAGGAGCAAAACTAATTTCATATTTGAAATCCCCACACCCGAATAATGTCTTCGATCAAGTATGCAACAAAAAAAAATTTCCCTAGTGTAATTTTAATCAACAACAAATAAGAAAAAAAGTTTTTTAAAAATCATTATTTTTTATCAATATTAATAATTATTTGTGAGTTTTTTGACTATAAGACATATTATTGATAAATTATAGCATTTGCCATATATTATCTACTCGTCATTTCAAATAACAGCTAAAAAAAGCAAAAGCAAAATTACAATTTGGACAAAAGGATGCTTCAGCGACAAATAGCGATTGAACGATCAACAACAGCTTTAATTACATCTGCAGGGCCAGTCCTGCAGGCGGCGAGAGTGTTTTGAGAACAGGTAATTTTGTAGCACAATAAGAAAGTCCGGCAGCTAAGTTTGGGTCTGTTTATTTTGACATAGAGGTCGGAGACCCCTGTGCATACGTGTCAAATGACATTTACTCTTCAATGATTGAACAAAAGATACATTTTTCTCTTGAATGCTGACGCTCTTACGTGCTTACCATACCTGTCGGAGCACGGTGAGAAAACAATTTGGAATTCTCCGTATCTTAACTTCCGGATGAGCTTCACCAGTTCGAATCTCTCACGATTCGAGATTCGCTGTGTAGGGATTCGCTCTGCAGGGGGACAAATGAGCCATAACTATCAGTGAAATTATGCTTTCATTTCTCTGTAGCTAGATATAAAACAATGATTGTGATTTATTTTAAATTTGTAAAAAATGTATCGCTTATTATCATGCTTGAGAATTATAATTTTATAGCTGTGCTGTTGTGAAGTGTGGGGGAAAGGTGTGTAGAACTTTTGTATTAATATATATTTAACAATTTACATTCTTATAACAACGTCTGAGACAAATTTCAAACAAACAAAAAATGATTTTTTACAAAAACTATTATATAGACTAACTAATTCTTTCAAACCTTGAAATAAGTATTTGTTAAACAGGTGGAAGTATCTTTCTAAGTTATACAATGGATTACTTTTACAAATCAGAAGATGTTAATTTATCATCTTCAGTATTGTTAAGATTCGAATGTTTCATAATGAGGCCTTTTTTTATAAGAGATATTTGTAATAAGTAGTCAACAAATGTAAAATTTAAAACTAAAAATTTCGATATAAGAAAATGAAGGATACGCACCACCTACTTAAATAGTTGCCATAACAACTAGTGTAAATAAGTTGCACAATGTTGCTTTATAAGTTTTTATGCGGGATTTTTTTTTAAAATAATATATTAATATGCTTTTTTAATTGTTTCTAAAACTGAAGAACTAATTTTAAAAAAAGATTTACAATTGTTTTTTTTTTTTTTTTTTTTTTTTTTTGTAGAAAATGGAAATCGGAGGAAACTATATTGACACTGAAAATGCATTAATTTACGTGTACTAGCATTATTAGTATGCTGATTTAAAAGATTTTGATTTCTCTACGTACTAAAAAGGCAAAAAACTAATGCCTTTTTTTAAAAAAATAATCAAATTCTTAATGCTTTATTTAACAATAATTATTTAAAAAGTTAGATTCCCGGATGTGGCTTGAAACCCAACCAACTTCAGATGAGTACCAGCTTGTCTATGAAGTAAAGGAAGCTTGTGCGTAAAGTTGACCATATCTTCCCTACCTACATAGTTGTATATCTTCACAAAATCGAGACACCTTAACCTCCACGACCTCCTTTGGCTCATAATGAGCTGTTGTGACAATGTTTTGCTTGAACTACAACCAAAAATTCGACTAAAATATACACGGAAAGCAATTTCTATTTTGCTTTTATAAGTAAAAATTATATTTATTCACTCTCAAGAAAATAGTGATAACACTGAACCTTGAAATAAGTATTTGTTGATAAGTATCTGTAACTTGAACCGTAACTGCAACCTTAATAAAATTTTAAACTGAACCTTGTTTCCGTTAAAGTAATCATGTTAAAACAGGACAATAACAGAGTTTAGCTTAGCAGCACATTTAAAATTCAAAAAATTATCATACTTGATTTCTGCAATTTAAACATCCTCTTAAATTCCTAACAGTATTAAGTAAAGAATATTGCTTGCATTTCATATTCCATCCGACATTTCAATAGTCATATTTCGTTCCTTTCTTAAGTAGTTCGTTCTATTTTTATTCCCTGACTATAGTTTATTAATTCTGAAATAATTTTCCACAAGAAAAAATGCTTGGGGAAGGCAATTAGGTTGGGCACGATCCGAATCAGGCAAACAAAAGACGAACTACTGTATGCATCTTCACGACAGTAAAAAAGTGCTTGTGCGCCATTGCTATTTTGTGTGGTTCCTTGGGTAGTCCACTTGCTAATCAGAACTGATCTGCCATGACGACCTCGAAATTGTCCCAGATTCGGCAACCTCTTTCTGTTCTCTCTCGTAAGAACACGCCCACACATTTCGACCTACTTTTGAGGCCGTCTCAAGTAAAGAGAATGATTTATTCAAAGAAAAAAAAAAATTTGTGCAGTTACAAATTAGAAATTTGCTTTCATATCAGTGAAAAAGAAGAGTAAAATTTTTAGGTGTAGATAGGAAACTTCCTATTTTTGTCAAATCTGTCGTCTAATTTATTATTTAAAACTAAAAGTTATGGAAAATGTATTTTAAAATAAATATATATTCGAAAGGAAAATTTATATCTTGTTAGAAGTCATACACTGTTGGAAACCGATACATTGCTTAAATATACTTCAATATTGAATAATAATATATAAAATTTTCTGAAACATCAGAAAAATGTATGACCAAAGAACAAACGGATATGTTTGTACTACAGCTCAAAGATAGAACAAATGGGATGCCATGCTCTAAGCCTTTTATGCCATGCTCTAAGTTATCTTGATAAAATTACCAAATTTTATCACACGTTATAAAACCATATTTTACTGTTAATTTTACCAAATTCATTACCTTCGGTAAAAACTACCAAGCTTTTCGTTGTTCCCATAGAGCCAGAAACATGATAAATTTTACCATATTCCGGTAGTTTTGAGCATATTTCTTTCTCATTGTAAACACAACGCATAAAAAAGTTAGTTTTTCTTATATTTTATTGTTATCAAAATTTAAAATTTTTTACTCTTCCACATTATTTGCATCCATGAATATACATTCATTGCAATTTTCTCATTTCATTATTTTAAAAAAATTGCAATTTTTTTCAAAATTACAATTTTTTTTGTTTACTTGTAAACATTGCTAATGGAGAAAGACATATTTAAAATTTCGGCATCCCTTGAAATGATCACTTAAAAAAAATCACTTCCACATTAGTGTTCAGCCTCACATAAATTTCTGAGGAAACTAAACCAAAACCAATCTTCCATTCTAATTAAGGTAAAAACATAATTTTGGCATCTTTTAAGAGATGTTTGGTATATTTTTGTTAAATGCAATAAAAATATCTCTAATGATTTTAACGATTAAAATGAAGGAAGAATAGATAACTGTGATTGTGAAGTATATTTATATCAACATGTTTTTTTTTCTTTTTAATTGAAATTAATATAAAGGGATTTTCATATGCGCAAATACAAATAATTGTGAAATATTTAAATATCAACATTTATAAAATATAAAAAAATAAGAAAAGAAAAACATTATCTTAAATACAAAGAGAAAAATGTTTGTGGCAAACTGTTAACAAAATATAAATAGGAGATGTATCGAAAAATTATCTTGCCAAACTTTATGTATACAGCAACACATGGAATAAATAAGTTATTTTATTGTGTATCTCACCAGCAAATAAAGTTTTATACGTCGTTTTTATATCATTCTCACCAACGTATATTGTAGTATCATTAATGCATAATTTAATAAGAAAATATATTTTAATCGTAAACACAACATGCAATCAATAAAAGTAAATTTATCACCACATTTATTATTCAACATTATTAACTTGAAAATTATAAACATCATTTTTTGTTTCATGATTATTAATCAAGAAATTGTTGCTATAAAATTAGACAATGACTTGACAAACAGGATAATTTTTAGCGTTGCGCTTTGGTAATGATTTTGGTAATATAAACAATAAAATATACATTTAACAATAAACATTTCGACGTTTAGACACAGAGAATGGTTCTTATTTATAGAATTGAAACTATAGTATGTCAATTTATGTACTTTCATTTGAGCTTTATTCACATTGTTTATTGCTTTAGTCTACATAGCGCAAACTTTCACCCTTTCCTTCGTTGAATACAATATGGTTTTATGTGATAAAATTTGGTAATTGTTGAAAAAAATTAGTAATTTTATCATAATACCGTAGATCAGGGCCTAAAAACCATTTATTTGGTTGAATTTACCTTTCAGTTTTATATATTTAAATAAATGTGTGAACTATTATTTTAATAACCAGAATTTCCGGCTAACATTTACCACATGAAAGAGAAAAATTACCAAATAAATGGTTTAAATACCGTATATTTTAGTTTTATTAACCAGAATTATGGTGTGTGTTTTTTTCCACCTGAAATATCACTATCATATCGTACAGAAATTTTACCAGAATTTTTTCTCCGTGTACTTCTGCTGAATATTCATAAATAATTTCAGTTTATTGACAACTTTAGTCTAAAGTGTTTCAATTTCGCAGCACTTATAGAACAGTTTATTTTAATTTATGCATATTTTATACCATGGGCGTCGTCATCGGTAAGGAAAACAACGAATTGGCGAACTTGCTTATTTAGGTCATTTGAAACCTATCCAATCCACGCCTTTTTTTAAGACAATACAAAACTGCTCTTAATCACCCTTCTTTGTTCCTTTATGTCTACTAAGTTTCATATTCTGTTTTCAAATACTTATGTAGAAGCTGTGAGACATTGTGTCTTGTAAAGATTTGACGGCTGCGATACAAGTTCTTTGTTTGCATTCATTTTTACAGATAACAGCACCTATTTTATGGTGTGTACGTGATAACTATATACCACAATTATTCAATTCCTGAACGTATAACTTACCTTAAAAGTGATAATTAGTATATTCGAATTTAAAGAGAAAGTAATTAGATGTAACTCTCGTGTTTGTATGCATACATTTAAAAAATTTTATTAAAGAAAAAAACTGGGTTTCTTATATTTCTACCAAAGAATTATATTTGGGCCATTCTTTTTAATCAAATACTTGTATTGTTTATTTGAGATAAAATTTTTTGATTTAATGTGAATTTACATGTATGCAGTGATAATCAGAAGACAAATCTTTTAAAGAAATTAAACTTAATTTCAGTTTGGGAGAAATTATCATGTCAATGATTATTTCGGTTGAAGCTAAATTAAACTTAAATTTCCTTGCTACTATTGTTTTTTTTTTTTTTTTTTTTTTTTTTTTTTAATGCCATTGCTAGGCTGGGATCATTTACCTGTTTTCATTCAATAGCACGTGACAAACTGATTTTTCCAACCAAGAGTGAACTTTCACATTTTTATAATAAAAAATAAAAGTCGCCATAGCAGAAGGGTTAAGAAAACTATGCTATCACTTCGTAGAACCGGAGTGTAGTCATTGTTGCGGATTCTAGAGTCTTAAACTTCATGCCCCCCCCCCCCAGTCATCTACTAGCAATAACGATACTGCTTTTTGCTATAAAGATACATAGATTAACGAATGACTTAATTTTTAAGGAAATAATGCATCTGTCAGAAACACTAATTGCATGTAGTAATTATAGATTTAACTGTGAGTAGATAATATAATTTCTAATTAAATATCAAAGATTTGTAATACATATATAAGAGTGATTAACGAAAAAAATTTAAAAAGATAATAAGTTTTATTTATTGTGCATAAGCTGTGAGTTAATAACGAGATTATGTTTTTTTCCTTACTTTTCAAACTTTCTTTTAAATTTTACATTTTCTCTTAAATTTTAAAATTTTTTGAATTTGAATTTTGTGAATATTTTTTAAAAACACTTTTTTTCATTTAAAACATTTTTACACCTCGTCTTCCATATATTCTCTATATTTTTGACTTATTTTATGGGTTCGATGTACTTGCAGCTTATACACTCTAAATAAAACTTATTATTATTTTTCTAAATTTTCTTCGTTAATCTCTCTTTACTTTACTTTTACTCTCTTTATTGTGTTAAATATATATATATATATATATATATATATATATACACCCGGTAACATACGGAGTGAATCTGCTGTACAATCTTCATAAATGTAAATTTGTCTGTGACCATAAATTAATATTGTAAAAATTCCGATTCTCTGAGTTAATTTTAAATATTAATTTAAAAAGAATATCTTTATTTGCTATTGATATTTTAAGTCTTTTTTTTTCTTTTTTTATATTTGATTTTAACTTATTAAACTGATTAAACTGATTAAACTTATATTTGATTTAAATTTCCATGCATTTGGCAGCTTTAGTGTTAGGTTTAAATAATGCTTATTATAATGTTAGGTTTAAATTCACGCCATTTCCATTCACACAGCCTAATGAATGTTTGTCTTAATTTTTTTTTTTCCGTTCTCAGAAAACCCTCATAACCAGAAAGGTATCCTAACCACAACATTAAAATTAAATGAAGCCTTATAAAAATGGCAGTCGGGGAAGGGGTCACGACCGACCTTGTGGAGTCACGCAACTAGCCCTCTCTCCCTATCGCTCCACTCGAATTCATTCCACAGTCCCCTTAAGTATCATCGATCTTGAAAACAAACAGGTCCAGTAGCGAGTCAAATTGACTGAGTTTTTCTTAAGACTCGTTCCCGTCTCTTTTATTTTTTTATTAATATTATCATTTATATCGTGAGTTAGGTAGGCGAGAGGCAGTCGTCCTTGAGCCCCCCCCCCCCGCCTTCTATAACCTTTTTATTTATTTATTTATTTTTTTTATTTTGCATTACCTTGTCTAAAATGTCTGCCCACTCTTTAACGCCACAAATAACGACAAAGGAGAAGAGAAGGGATAATTCTGTCATTAAAGATGAAGTTTAAGATAATGAGGAATATGATTGAAGTTTCTTGGTAATTTTCCCCATATACTAGAGAAGAAAAAAAATTTTGTGATTTTAGACAAGTGTCATTAATTTCTCATAATTTTTTTTTCCATTTTATTTTAGTTCTTTATCTTACATGCTTCATTTAAAAGTGTATTTAAGACATTGAAATATATTAAGACTGGATAGAGTAATAAAAATAGTGGTGAAAGATTACAAAACAATGACGTCATAACAAATGATATTTTAAAAGAAAAATAAATCAAAAATTGAATTTAAAACAAAAGAAAATTTCAGTTTTAAAACATTTCGGTCATTAAAAACAAAGAAATAAGCTTTTTTTTTTATTTTTACGTCGAAAATGCTTGGTAAGATATACACAGATTTGTAGTATATGATTTGTTATTAATGAAATTTTGGACCTAAATCAGAAAACAAAAAACATTTGATTCAAGAGTCAAAAAAATCAACAACAACAACAAAAAATTCTCAACAGCACTTTTATCAATAAAACTATGCTTGGTTTACTCTGTATAATTAAATACTCATGACTTCAGTAGCATTCAAGAAGTACAAATAATAAGTTTTTTTTTTTTTTTTTTTTAATTACAAATTTTGTTAAAATAAAAACGAACAAAAAATTTTTCATTTGATTGTATAAAACTTTTTTAGTTAATCAGCATGAAGATGTATATTAAGAATAAATATTTTCTTTTACTTTATTGAAACGAAGTTAAATGATCAAAACTAAAACGTAAACAAACAATATATATTTCTATTGGTTAATAGAAATTTCTCTATGTCAACCATAATATTAAACAATTCAAAAAAATTTCTGTTAATTCTTTTTAATTATATTTTATAGCGATACAAAATTGCATTTAGTTTAACTTCTTATCTAATGCTTATCATACACCAATTTTATAGGCTTATTTTCAAATGAACATATTCTTCGATGCGATATATAAAAGAAAATATCTTTAATAAAAATTGTATTTGAGATCAAATTTCTTATTACTCTCTTTTATTTAATGAAAAATATTAACAATAAATCAATCAATTAAATCGAATAAATTCCTCATATTTTATATGATGAGCACACATTTTTTTAAGAGTCTAGTCTGAAGGCAAATTGTTTACTCAAAATTCCAAAAAGCTATTCAAAGAGGAGATTGGTTTTTAAAGTACGAAAAAAAAAAAAAAAGAAAGAAATAGTGATGGAACTTTTTTTAATTTAGATAAACATTTTCGAGGGCCATCACTCAAAAATACACTCCTATAAAATGATGTAAATGAAGATAGGTATGTGTGCCATCCTTAGGTGCCATCTTAATTCTTCCTATGTAAACAAGAACTAAAATCGTGGGAAAGGGTTGGGCTGTGACCGTGAAATCTCTCGTGGTTTTGAAAAGGGGATTAACCTTTTCGATTCGTCTCCCAACTGTAATTTTTTTTTTCAATTCACGAATCTTTAATACTCCTTATCATACCTTTACTTTTAATAGTAAATTACAGGATTAACTCTCAAAACTGAAATTTAAATGATGTATAGAGAAGTTATCTAGTAAGCGTTTTTTTTTTTTTTTTTTTTTTAATTTAATTTTATGTTGGTTTTTGTATTCTAGGCACTGCGGGTAGAAAATCAGCGTTTCTCTATGTCAATCAAATCCTAATATTTTACCTGAATAAAATATTTTCTCTCTTCTTTACATTTATCTAGTTTAACTCTTAACAAGTCCTGTGAAAACCTGTTCTATTTTTATCCTTATATTTGCATGTTACTATCCTAATTAGCCAATTCTTCCTGTGTTAAATTTTAGTTTTAACTTAAATGATTTTATTTCATTGATATATGCATTTTGTGTCGTTTTTGAAACGATGATATTTGTTATAGTATCGAAATTGATCTCTCTCTCTCTTTTAAGTATTAGATTTGTGCTTTATGCATTGTTTTCGATTTTATTACACAATGTTGTGATTGTCATAAAATGAATCGCTGAATATTATTTGCACCACATTTAATTTTATAAATTTTTGCGTGCGATGCTTTTAATTTCTAAATTAAATTAATTTTCTTTAAAGATAAAAGATAGGTTATTGATTATAAGGCATGAAGTTGTAAATTTTTCAGATACCAATGTTGTTTATTTGTGAATGACACGACTCGTTTGCTTATAAATTATTGGTTTAAAAAAATTCTAAATATGTTATTTTGAATACTATATACAGTGCAACTTACTTGAAATCATCAATTCATAAACTTTAAAAGTTGTTATTAAAGTAACGAAAAAAATTGTTAAAACTTTCTCTGATTTATTCACGAATATATTTAATAAAAATTCTTCAGAAAATTATCCTAGCAGATTAATTAATGTGTTTTATCACTTTTTTGACATTAACATTTATATACACTCATTCTTTTTCTCTTTTTTCAAAAAGCAAAAATTTATTAATTAATTATTTAAAATAATTATGCATTAAATTAGTTTCATGCATTAATATTTTAAAGAAATAGTCAAAAAATTTATGAGGGTCTTAAGTACAATTTTGGATTTTTGCTTTTTTTTAATTATTTATTTGAAAAATGTACATCAAATCGACCTACGTAAACTAGTGTGCTTTCTAAATTTAAAATCAAGGCTCAGTTATTTGTCTTTCTTCCTTGTTTAAAAAGCATTACTTTAAGGTCATTTAATATTCGTTTTTTTTTTTTTTTTTTTATATATATATATAAAAATACAATTGCGTGTTCAATTTGTTCATCTGCCTGCCAGAAATCAAAACGGTTCGATGACTTAAAGGGAAAAAATATTGTCACTTTCCGGTATTCGAGTGTGTTTTGTTTATGGGTAATCAATGGATGAGTACCAATATTGGAAGGTCAAATAATTATTTACTGGTCAACTGCTGATGGCTTTAATTGGTCGCTCCATTTCGATTAACATTTTAACGTGACACTATTAATAGAAGGGATATATCTAAATTAAACAAATCCGATAGTCCTTTATAATACCTTTTCAGTTCATTTACTCAGCATCTGAAAAAAAAAAAATTCAGTACGAAACTCAAACAAAGGATATGGTTTTTTAAAGAAATGGAGTTCATATTTATAAAAAATTTCAAGCCATTCCGTAATAAAAACAAATTAGGATATTTGGAAACTAAATGCCTCTGTGTCTTTGGTAATTCTTTCCGACTACATTAACTTGAATGGGTAATCCAAGTTACCACATAAGCCGACTACATTAGCTTGAATGGTGAATCAATGGGTAAATTTTCAATGTGTTCAATGGTGTTAAATTACAATTAAAAAAAATTATACACAATACAATATACAATTATGCACAATTTATACAATTAATAAAATTTGAAGTTTGCATAGACTAAAACATTAAAGAGTTATAATCTAACGAATAACCTTCCAGAAAACTTAATTTATTTAATATCTTATTAATTAATTTTTCTGAAAAAAATAAAACTCCAAATGCATGAATATTTCCTTTAGTTATGCTTCATAAATGATGGCCATTATTATAATTACTATTACCATTATTATTTTCCTGAGAGTAGCATATCTGAAGTTCAAAAATTAAATCACTTTCTCATCTTGCCTGGACAATCAATTTCATTGAGAGCAAGTGAATAAACTCGTTACCTTTCACCTTCAGTTTATTTATATCACTTTCCACAATGGAAAAAAGACCATTTTTCTAACTGCCCTTTACACCCACCCTGTACACAAGATGGGTATCTTTCCGTAACAATCGCCTCTCTCATTTGATTGTCTAATATTATTTCTCATGTAATAGGTCCTTCCTCATTTGTATGCTACGCCCGCCAACGGTCTCTGCGCTGGGGATTTCATTTTATGATAAAGACATTAAGTGACTGCTAAACATGCAAATCTTCATATTCAATCACTACTTAAATAATAGGAATTAAATAACGAGGTTATTTTTAAGGTATAAAATGGATTTTATGTCTTAATTTTATTCTGTCAACAATATAGGGATGTTGGTTTCATCTTTTGGTTTTTCCTTTTTTATCGTTTATAAGAAGAAAAAAAATGTATTTACATCTTTATGCAGGATTTTAAATTCATGCTGATCTCTAGTCGATCTTTCAATTACTAAGGATTTAGATTTTTTTTTTTTTTTTTTGGTTTGATTAACTACAAATTTAAACTGTTAACGTTAATATTTTACAATAGCGGCATTTTAATTTATTTATAAAGTTCTTTTTTTTAAAAAAAATTCATTCTGTTTGGGGTAGCTGTTGCTTCAAATTATGTATTATACATAATTTAGTCCTTCTACTAACATTTTGTAAGTAATTTAGTTTTAGATCATTTAATAATGTTGCAAATAGTTTTCTGTTATAACCTCATCGTAAATTTTAAGTTATAAAAGTGTAACATTTCGGGGTGAAAAAAAACAATAAAGCTACCGATGATTTAGTTGTACCTTATATTCAAACAATAAACAAACTTGGATTCATCATGTGGTTAATCTGGTTAAGGCGCAACTGATGTTATTCAATAGCAATTGACCAGAGTTTTTAATTACAATTAACTAGTTTTTTCTTATAACAATTGACTCAAGCATTTTATTTTATCTGTAGTTAATATGACTAAAATAGAGATAATATTTATGACTAACTAGAGAGAGTATAATGTATAGACATAATATTTACATATACTTATATATGGCGATAATATGTATAGAGATGCATATAGAGATAATAGAGAGTAATATAAAGAGATAATATTTATATATACTAAAAACTATTAATTACATCGTAACCAGAAATTCAATTATCAATATATATATATATATATATATATATATATATATATATATATATATATATATATATATATATATATATATATATATATATATCTTTAACGAATGGGAAATACGGAGCGAATCCTTTGTCTAACAATAGCAAAAGATCCGGGACCATAGAGTGCAAAGTACAAATCTAAACTTTCATAAAACAGTGCTGTCATCGGGTATCAACGATTATGATATTTACCTTGTGACCCTTTGAAAATAGGAGTGAATAAAAAGAAAGAAAGGAAAAGAAAGAAGAAAAAAAAAAGAGTACCCGAACCGCTGCATCTTCGATTTCATTCCTTGACAGGTTGCTATTCAAGTAGAGATTGCAATTTCACGATTTCACCACAGGAGGATGCACCACGAAGGCTGCGAGTCAAACACCTTTATTATTGAAGTTAGTTTATGTAAAAAGAATAAAGCTAGCAATTTTATCGTTATTTGCAACAAAAACAAAACACATAACTCAGTTTTAGATTAAATACGTTGAACCAGAATGAAGAAAAAAATTCTGCATGAACTCTCGTTTTATATCGTTTGTCTGAAAGTGTAATAAAGATGCCATCATTTAACGTTAAAGTATATTTCTATTTCTTTTATAAAAAAAATACAAATAATTAAAATATATTTAAAATACTTTTAAATTATTCACAATGTATACAATAGTTTATTAAGCATCATTACTGATACCTAAACAATAAGTCTTATTTTATATATTAGACAATATTTAATTTGAAACATTAGAAAACGATTTCCGAAGTTCTCCCTTTTTAGAATCGTTTGCTCAAAAAACTGTTTTTTTTCCGCTTTAAAGTGTTACCTTGGAAATGAGAAAAACTTTTATAAGTGGCAAACGACTTTATAGCAATATTTTGTGAATTGAGCAGCGTTTAAAAGTTAAATTCTCATGATAGTATTAATATAAAAAGATAGCACTAGAATTTGTAATTTTTTTAATTCTTATTTCTCAAATCAATAATGATAGAAGTTACTCTTCTTTTGAAATGCAAATCTTTTATAGATTTCCAAAAAATTACTACTTTTAAAATTATAAACTTAAATTATATTGAAGGTATATTAGAAAGATATTTTATTATCATTTTATTGTTTTGTTTCAAGTATCTTAAGCAATTTTTATTACCTTTTTTAACATGCCCAATTTTTGATAAATTCAAAATATAGAGAGTTCTATCTTTTTTTCTGTTAAAACTCACGTTAATATTTATTTCAAGAATAATGTAAGATATTTATATTAAACTAACTATTCAAACTGAGAAAAATAATAAATTCCATTTCTCCCAATTCCAGTAGTATCCCACTTTTTTCAAATGGTTTGGTAATGCATCTTTTTGCCATTTTTCAATGCCATCTTAACTAAATCGAAAAAAAAGCAAATATTTTCTTCTTCTTCTTTTTTTTTTTTTTTTTTTTTTTTTTTTTTTTTTTTTTTTTTTTTTTTAAGCTGAGAAATGATCCTCATTTATTAGTAAATCCTTATCCCAATATTGATTGGAAAAAAATATCACAAAATATTAACAAATCAATCAGTATAAAAGGAAAAATGCTTAATCCATCTACCACAAACAAATATTTACTTGCAATCGATCTAAGACAATGAACAATCTTTAAAGATTAGAACATATGGGGGTGGTAAATACTTGTTTGTAGAATTACTCCCGGTTATACGCCACTTTTGTTGTTTCCGGTAACAGCATATTCAAAAGGTTCACTGATCTTCGATTACGTTATTCAAATCATGTTTCTAATATCTCAAAGATACTTCTGGAGTCGACAACCCTGTGGGATTCAGATGCATCCAAGACGAAGTTCTTGTTGACGTGCCATCAGAAGATTAGGCCTTCGCCATTTTGCGTGCACCGTAAGACGCTAATTTCTCATTGTTCAAGCCCATTCCGAATTCCGTTGCCGACGTTCTAAAATTCTTAAACGCTGTTTCGTTATGCTTCTACGACAATGGGATCTCAAGCTGTGCGCCGAAAAAGGGGGGATAGCAATTCTTCCTAAAGGATTGCCTTGTCTTTTCTGATGGAACGTTCTATTTGCGCCGCCATTGGCCTTTTAATTACCGTTAGAAATTGTTTTATTGCTTTTCTTTAAAAGGTACTTATTTCCTGAGTGATTTGCGGAATCTACATAATCCCTTTGCTCATGTCTGCTGCACATGAAATTGCTCAAACCTGACAACCGGCAATAATGGAAAGTCATTGGTGCATGGTTTGTGTACGCAAATTGAAGTATGTAAAGCAAAAACATCTTTTAAGAAGACTATTTCATCTTCTTTTGTAAATCCGATTAAAGGAAAAAACACTTATCTTTCTTGCCAAGAGTCTTGGAGAAAGTGTTTTGTTTTTTCTAATGCTACGTAAATAATGTACTAGCGGCAATATTCTATCACTATTAGCAACCGTAAAAAATACTTTTTGTTTCGATGTTTCTAATAATAGAAATAAAATAGCATCATTTTTTTTTTTTTAAATTCATTTTGAACTCGACGGACCGCTGATTGTTTGGTTTTAGTAAACGGATTATGTTAATAGAAATGTCGAACTATAATTTATTTCAAGAAGCTTAACTAAAACTTTATCATTTAAACAAACTTTAAACTATTTATCTTTAAATAAAAAAAAATTAGGCTTAGTTCGGTGAATTCTATATGAGCTGAAACTAAGTACGACCTATTCTATATTCTTTGCTTGATTTAATGTATAATTCTATAATTTTGCTTGATTTTACTGAAACTTTCAATGGGTATCAAGCTATTAATAATAGGCTTGATCTGTCAAATTTAAATTCAAAAACATTCCTTTGCTTTAAATCAATCATAAAAACAATTAAATAATAGTTAATAATAACGAAAGAATGAAATCTCACCTGTCTTGTATACCCTTGACCTCTTGAAGTCAAGATCATTGCGATTCAGATTTCATTTCTCATCTTTGTTACATCACTCCTAATTTAAACTCGTTTTTAAAACATAAAATAACTATGTCTATAACATGCATTTCCCATTATAATTTATAATTAAAGAATGTTGAAAGAATTTTCATAAAATTCTATTACAGTCGATAGATAAAAAGCTCATCAATTTGAATTAAAGAGTGTAGCTAATTGAAAAGTAAATAAGATTCAAATTTGACTTATACCATTTGAAATAAGGAGAATTTTATTTCAAAATGATGTATTTAAATTTATTCAGATTATTGATATAAATATTACGGTAACAAAAAGCATTTAACTTGTTATATAAGCAAAACTAATTAATAACATGCAAAATTAGTGAAAATTTTATTAAGCATTAAGGTAGAAAATCAAGATGTACTTAATTATTTATTGCAGTATTGTTTCATTACGTCAACTCTACAGATAATAAGTAAACAACTGTAAAAATGTAGTTAGCATCATATAATTAAATAATGTGATTTGAAAATAGATTTCAATGGCTTTTTCCCCAAGTTTAAGCTAAATGAAATTAATTTAAATTAAATTCAATGATGAAACAACTGCTAATTACGACAAGGTTACAAAATTTCTTAAGTGAGCTGTTTTGTAATGAGGCTTTAAAAAAATTTTAATTAAAAAATTTTTTTGTAAGAAATATATTCTAAATCGTAAAACTAGTTATAGGATTCTCTTAGACATTTCATCTTTTAAGATATAATAAGCCAAAATCACCCCTGATTACGGTAACAATATTTTCTATAGAAATATATCGAATATTGAAAGCCTATAGTAACATAATTCTTTAAAAAAAATATGAACGAAGTTTTCCCACTCTTTAAAATTAAGAATGAACTACATACTAATTAAAACTAAGAATACCATTTTAAATCAACAAAATAGCAATATCGGAACAGAGAAAAAAACGAGCAAATGTCCACTTTTCCCACGTGTTGGTATCACCTAAAACTAACATGAGATAAAATACGAAAACGAAGAATTTAAGATTGTCGCTTATTTTTTCTGTTTATCGTAATATTTTTATTCCATTTTCTGGGGGAAAAAAACAGCTTGTTGAATAAGTGAAAGTGACACGATCAAAAAATTCTTTGTTCCACCCATGTCACAAATGTTCCGGTCTCGTGATGTTGAAAACACATTCACAACGCATTGTCTCACAGAGACAACGAAAATGAAAGCAAATTACATTCACAAAATTGCCGGCTGCTCTCTTTTGTCGAATATTCTTAAAACTGTACTGACGGTAGGGAAATGGTTTTATTTTCTCTGTCTTACATAATGCAATGACGGGTGCTGAACACAATATCAAAATTTCCGTTAAACCATTAAAAGGAATTAATATGTTCTGAAACTCAGGAAGAAATAATAAATTTGCGACGGAATCTCACTTAAGTTTTCTACCATTTCACAAATATTAATATATTCAGGGAATAGAGCACTCGCCTCCCACTCTAGTGAACCGGGTTCGAATCCCAGCGATTTCTGGACTCTACGAATTCCGCACAAGGATAGCACCGATGACAGTGCTGACGTAAAATAAACGGGTTGCAGTTGTAAACGGATCGTAGGTTAGAGTCCCCTTACCGTCGGGCAAACCGTGGGAGGTTTTCCTTTCCATGTAACGCAAATGCCGGAAAGTTCCATCGAAAAGTCTTCTAGGAAGGCAAAATTTATCCCAATACTTGGTCCAGGAGCCGCGATGGCTCAGAGGATAGAGCGTTCGCCTTCCAATGAGGCGAACCGGGTTCGAATCCCAGTCGATACGAATTCCGCATCCGGCTTGCACTGACCACAGTGCTGACGTGAAATATCCTCAGTGGTAGACGGATCATGGGTAAGAGTCCCCTTGCCGTCAGGCTAACCGTGGGAGGTTCTCGTGGTCTTCCTCTCCATGTAACGCAAATGCGGGTTAGCTCCATCAAAAAGTCCTCCACGAAGGCAAATTTCTCCCAATACTCGATCCAGGAGTTCCCTTGTCTTCTGGATTGGGTTCAAAATTTCAAGGCTATGGAGATGACCATTAGTAAATGTAAACCCGAAATTGGGTTGGTTGTTCAAAGACGGTTATGAAATAAAATAAAGTAAATAGGTTTGCCTAAACTCATTTTTTTTTTTTATACAATAAATTTTAAATTACTTGTGGAGGTAAAAGCGAATTTGCGTTGAAATATTTTTCCCGTGGTATATCTTCCTTATAGAAAGTTGCTTTAGCTAGCTATTTTAATTAAAATGAAAGCACCTGACCCTGAAAACCGCGAAATATTTTGAAATAAGAGCAATAATAGAAATAGAAAAAATAGAGAGAATTAATCCCCCTGCGATTGTTCCATTGCTTACCCATGAATTCTTTAATGATTGATGGTTCATGTGAGATTCCGATGCACCCAACGAAACCTCAGACACACCAACAAGATGAAGTCTTTTCCTGGTGCCAATGTTTATGATTAATGATTCACAGGCGTGAAAGGAAAAAAAATGAGAATTCGTAAAATGAATTATCCACTCAAAAGACTGGTTACCTTTCCTAATTTAAAATGGATGACCAAGGAGTACTTTTTCTTTGTTATTTACCCGCCCTATCTTGTCTTGAGAGAAATAAATCTGCCAGTGCATTCCGAGATTCTGGCTTCCGAAAGATTGGATCTATTTTATATTCATATGCAAAAGATTTTAGAAATCAGAAAGCTTGTCTGATCATGTATCACTGGATCGTGGTGCCTGATATTACTTGCCTTGCGGATTTAAAACTAGGTGCAATGTCCTGCGTGCAAATAATAAAATAACGAAGAAATTACTTTTTCTTTTTATCCCTCAAATAAATTTAAAAATTTTTTTTATAAAAGAAATGTTTAAAAAGTACTCATATTTAAAGCTATACTAAGCACAATGGCCTGTGTGCAAACAATAAAATAATTAAAAATTTATATCCCTCCTTTAAATTAATAAAAACCATTTATACCAAAACAAATATTCAAAAGTATACAAGGCGCAATGTTCTAAGTAAAATAAAATAATGAAAATCTTATATATTTCCCCATAAAATGAATAAAAATTGTATATACCAAAACAAATATTTAAAAAAACGGAAGGCATGCTAGGTACAATGTCCTATGTGAAAATAATAATAAAAAAAAATTGCGATTTAAATGAATTAAAATTTTTAGTTCAAAAACAAATAATTAAAACAAATTATAAAAAAATAGATGAAAGAAAAAAGTTATATCTTTACTAAAATTATACCTAGTTTATTATAAGTCATTTAATATTTATCTTGTCATTAGTGCTTTTGCTTTTTCTCGGTCATTTCTTGATTTAATTTTTCATCTTATATCACCTATTTCCAACGTTTCTTCCTCCGCTTACTGTTTGCATTCCTTAAAACTTCTAGTATACCACTTGAGCTAAAAATCTTTCAAAACGTAATACGAAAGGCAAAAAAAAAAAAAAAACATATTTAAGATATTGCTTTTTTTTATGTTTTTTAATAAAAATTAAGAATTATGATGTGTACCTAATGATGTGTACCTAATACATAATAAAGTACCTTTTGATTGTTAAATAAAAACAGTAAATATTTAAACTTTATCATTCTTTTTTTAGAACATGTTTTCGTAAAATACAGGCATCTAACCGCCCGAATCAAGCGTTCCAAGGGCTGCGAAATGAGAAAAATACCTTAAAAAGAAAATAAATAAAAAGCTTAGCTTTTACTTCACTGATTATAACTATTTTAACGAGTTATCAAAAAGCTGTAAAAAATTATAAATGTAAAATGAGTATATTACATAAAATATTTAGAATCTCATCTCTATCGCCCGGGGATATTTTTGTATAAATCAATAAAAATGCTTGCAAAAAAAAAAAATTTTAAAACAACTTGAATACGAGTTTAATATTGTTGAAAAAGTATTAGAATGATAGCAGCAATAAAAATAAAGTAACAGACAATAACTCCATGTTTTTGGAAGAAAAACATCGTGAATTCTTTGTTAAATTGTTCCGGATCTCTATATCTATCGTTGCAATTTCGAATGTTAAAATAAAAACTCCATTATAGGAAGATATTTTAAACACTGCCGAGTAAACGTTTTCCAAATATTAAGTACAAACGCTTTTTTTTATTTATTTTTTTTATTTTTATATTTGTGTTTCTCTTTAACAAAAAAATAGGGTTTACTAAACAGGTTATATTTCTAAATTTTAAAATGATTTTTAAATTTATATTTAATATCCATCTGGGCATAAAAACTATATGCAAATCCCTATAGAGGATATGATTTTAAATAATTAATGTAATCGTACTGATAGTTTCTGAAAAAACCAAGCTACCCAAAATAACTAAATTACTTTATGAACATCTTAATGAAGTAAGAAGAAGAATCGCAAATAACTCGTTTAGAAGACTTATGCATAACCGATTTCTCAACCATTTATTTAATCCCAGTAAATTGTTGATCATTGATGACAACAAAAACTTTCAAGGATTTTATGTTGTTACGTCTAAAAATAACTACATTATTTACAAAATTTTACATTATTTTTTCTATTTATCAACTAAAAATATCTAAATGAAATAAGAAAAGATCGTCCTTGTGAATAACTAATACAGAGATTATAACTTAATTTTTTAACAATTGATGACTGGAGTTAGAACAAAAGTTTTCAAGGATTTTGTGCGGTCAAATTTTTAAAAAAAGACAAAGCAATGATTTTGCATTCATATTCTTGTACTAACTACGTGACTCTAAAATATCGAAATAAAGTACGAAATATCATTTTTGTAAATAAATTCAGAGATTATAACTTAATTTTGATCAACTGCAGATCAGCGACAAAATAAAAATACTTTCAAGGATTTTTATGTAGTTAGGTTTTAAAACGAGACAAAGTTGAATTTTAAAATTATTCTATCAACTATACGTGACTTTTAGACTTTGAAAATAAATTCAGAAATTATAACTTAATTTTGGTCAACTGCAGATCAGCGACAAAATAAAAATACTTTCAAGGATTTTTATGTAGTTAGGTTTTAAAACGAGACAGAGTTGAATTTTAAAATTATTCTATCAACTATACGTGACTTTTAGACAATCTCAATAAATTAAGACAAGAAAGGACAGTTTATTACATTATTCCTAACTTATAGCTCACTTCTGCGTTGAAAATCTTCGCCGTGAGATTTACATTTGATTGCGATTTATGGCTTACTTGCTGACAAAACACAGTGTCTAATTAACGACTACTCATGCATGAATACTACTTTGCATCGGAAATCGCGCATGAAATACATGAATTATTTTCTGAACATGTAAAAATGAAATGAACATTCATCGCAGCTACTATTCGTGTAAACAATAATAGGGAGATGGACATGTCTTGAAATAGATACTCAATTTCAAGGATGTCCTTCTATTGTTGCCTACTCTTCGACATTAAAGAAACCTTCCATGAATTTTAAATAACTTTTACTCTGTGACTGGTGTGCCATTTCATACTTAAAAAAGTGGAAATAAATGACAAAAAAATATTTCCAAAAAGTATTTTTTACATAAGGAATGATTAAAAAATCTTTTTTATCGTCTTTAATAGCCCAGTAATAGAATATTATAAATGGGAAATTTCCAATTCACCAATATTCAGGGTTAACACAAACTACACGCCGTGTTTAAGAGCAAACATTTCTAAAGTAAGATTCCTGGAATTTTGTTCAAAATATAATAAAACTCCCCCATAAAACAATCTGGCTATTAAAGACCATAAAATTACTTTCTTATCGTCTTCAATAGCCCAGTAATGGAATATTATAAACAGGAAATATCCTAGTCACCAATATTCTTGGTTAACACAGACCACACGCCGTGTTTAAAAGCAAACATTTTTAAAGTAAGATTCCTGGAATTGTGTTTAAAGTATAATTTATTACTCCTCCAAAAGAAAATCTGGATGACACTTAATACTGGAGTTTTTACTTTACTGGAATGAACTTAATTCAAAAATAATTCTGGACGAAAATTAGTAAATTATTCGTGATAAATGAATACACCTTACAATAATATACAATAAATACACATATATATTCTGAGAGGAATCTTGAATCATGTTGGACCACGATATCGAGCAAAATTGAGGCGCAACTGAAATACGAGATTGGCTATCGAGCATCCTGAATTAAATAATAGTTCATCTTAGAAGGAATTATGGTTGATGTTAACGCCTTAACTTCAACTTGACTGAACTGAACTTAAGATAACTGAACGATATTATGGTTTAAAGAACCAATGATATCGTTCAACGCTGAAACGATTTTCTGTTAATGTAAGCACATTCTTTAATCTCACATTTTTTGTAAAAAAAAAAAAAAAAATTACGAAAAAATATTTCGTTAGAAATTTTTAGAACTTGTTGTACAATAATTTTAAATTGGAAAGATATTGTAGTATATTTTATATTAAATTCAGAAACAAATTATTAGAAATGAAGATTGTACAAAAATTATATATTTACACACGATAGCGATTATGATTAACTTACTTACGTGCGAGTTCACTTAATCATTTGATCTAAAAATGATTTTTTTTTTTTTGCTTAACATTTTATTTAAAAGAAACTGATCAAGATATTTTTCATTGCAATATATATTTTGCCAAAAACAGTTTGTAAAATTTGCACAATTTGAAAGATATTTTTAAAAAAATTTTCTATATAAATGCCAAGTTTTGCTTCACTTAAAACAATAACAAAAATTTTTGATGCATGTCTTTCTTTCTATATTCTTTTCTTGATTTATTGTCGTGAATATACATAAATAAAGCAGAAGATTTATTTTTTCCGAGGAGTGGCAATAGCATTTACTTGTTTCTTTAACGGGTAAGACATTTTCCCGCTGGATGAGGAATTGATGGTTAAATTTTTATCTGGTATGCAAATGCAATAAAGAAAATAAATCAACTGATTTTATGAAAAACATCTTTAAAATTACTTAAATTCTTCGTAGAACGTTGTTTGAAAAATATTTTATTTTTATGAGATAGATGTTAGGTAATAAATGTGACTAGGTCTAAACAATAAAAGTTGTACTTAAACACACAAAAATATTACTAATATTATTATTTCATTTATTTATTTTATTTTATTACTTATTTTATACTATTATTTATTTTTTATTATTACTTATTTTATTATTTATTTTATTTTATTATTTATTTTATTTTATTATTTATTTTATTTTGTTATTTTTTATTTTATTATTTATTTAATTTTATTATTTATTTGTATTGAGTGCTGGCATGCGTGAATGCTACTTCTACAAGTGCAAGCTATTTGAAATTTTTTGTCGTTGGAAGGTGTATCAAACAATACCCAAGGCATATTATTTATTCTCTTCACAGTAATAACTTTTTTCACAAATTGGGTTTCACTGCCTTTGACATTTAAGCTTCTGACTTGATTTTGTTTCTTATTTCTCTTCGAAGAGAAAACAGTAAAAGAAAGGAAATTTGTTTTGAATCCCAGACTTCTTTAAAAAAAATTAGATACAATATATTTTTCTAATATCAAATAAAACTCCTAAATAAAAACTTAGAATTTAGCTTCAGGAAATGATAAACAAATTAAAAATAATGCACTTTTTTTCTCGTTTTACGAAAACTCAATCCTTTATTCTTTGGCATGGATATTGAACTTTAAAATATATTATACAAATAAAAGCGTATTTAATTTTTTTTCTTTAAAAAAACACAACTTTAATGTAAACAAATGAAAATGTATTTACCATTTTCTTATTCAAAGAAACATAATTTTAAGATAAAAAAAATAAAAATTTATTTACAATTTATTTTATTTTGAGAAACACAACTTTATGGTAAACAAATAAAAATTTATTTGCTATTTTTTCCCCTTTAAGGAAACGCAACTTTTATGACATTATCAGGAACAATCAAATCAGCTGAATGACGTAAAAGTATTTCAGAAACACATTCTGTTGCCAATTGTGCACAAACTTTTAAAAAAATGAATAGCTGTCCATTTTCACCTTCTGAAAGATAACAGTTAGTGATTTTTCCATTTAATGGGAAATGTAGCAAACCTTCGATCTTGACCTTCGAACGATCGAAGAACAGCACTCCAACTATTGCAAGTTGTCAGAAAAGAACTATCTTAAATGTTATATTTTAATGGAGTGAACTTTTTAGAACACTTAAATGAGGGAAACTGGGAAATTTTTCCTTACTTTGTGCCCCAAGTGAATGTACTTTACTTGAAAAAATATAACAGAAGATAATTTAATCTGTATTAAAAAGTAGAAAATTGATTTTAACATTTATTTCTAAAAAATTATCTGCAGTATTAATTTCTGGAAGATAACTTTATCTTCAGTTATATATGTATCATTCTTTGTTTAAAAAAGTATAAGAAGATAATTTTTTTTGATGAAAACTTATAGGAATGTCTTAATTATTATTCCTATTTAATTAATTTCCTGTTAAAATGATCAAGTTAATTGGTTTTTTAAAAATTGTTTTTAGCTCATTCATTACCCATAAACAACTACTTTAGTTCATTAATTTCATATATTTTCAGTTAACTAAATTGATAAATAATTTGCTTATAAAAATTGTTTATACAAAAATTGTTTTGTTGCTTATAAAAATTGTGTTTAGTTAATTTATTTCACACATAACTGTCTTTAGTTTGCTACGTAAAATGAAAAAATTTAACTTACTTTTCTAAATTCTCATTAATGACTTAAATTTTTATTTAATTAATTAAAAATAATTTTGCATTCATTCTTAAAAATTATTTTAAGTAAATTATTGCCCCATTAAAAATTACCTTTGTTCATATTTTTCCAAATACTTGAACTTTATTTGCGAAAAATAATGGAAAACAAAAGAGAAATAGTATTAAGTTGCATTTTTCATATTAATTCCAAAACACCTAATTAAAGAATTTATCGTTTTTGATTTTAAAAAAAATATCAATTTGATTAAAAAAATCTTCCGTAGCTATTTCTAATAGATTAACTAAAAAAATAAAATTTGTTTTTTCCTTATTTTAAATTTAAAATATTGTATTTAAAAATTATGATTACATTTGCAATTCAAAATATGAAATTTGCTTTTAATCAATATTATTCATTAGGCAATAGCTTCAGTATTGTTTAAGAAACAGATTTGCATTTGGCGTGGGCTTTCATTTCTATTTAAATGCTTAAAATTATAAATATAATTTCAGTATTGCATACACTAGATAGAGAAAACATATATCCCTGAAGATGCGTACGATGTGGACGTCCTTCGATGTTGACAATTATGAATTAAAGCCCACGTTAAGCAATCATTGTCAGTCATTCTAAGCTCCGTTTGTCTATTTTTTCTTCTTTCTTGGTCAATGTCATCACTCATTGACGCGATACGGTTGTAGACATAAGTTTGCAAATCGCTGATATTTTTTAAAACTCAAGCATTAGACGTTTCTGTTTAAAAAATTGCTTTGAGAACACTGTAAAAAAAAGTATAATGAGAACTACCAAAGTACACCAAAAAACTCGGTAACCTTTGTCGAAGCACTTCTGTAATGATTTTGGTAAAATTAGTAATAAAATATAATCTTATAACATGTAATAAATTGTAATAAATATGGTAAAATTAGGTAATATTTATTATGATACTTTAGAGCATGGCAGAAAAATCCTTTATTCGATTAAACTTATTTTTCAATTTCATATTTTTTGCCCAAATGTGTGGTAATAAGCACTATAATTTTGAAAACTAGAACCATTCCCATATAAACGGAAAAATTACCTAATGAATGGTTTAAATACCGTATATTTTAGTTTTATTTACCAGAATGAAATCTCTTCTTACCAGAAATGTTATTCCCATACAGTACGGTAATTTTTCCAGAATTTTTAACTAACTTAACAATTAAATACTATACTTAAAACTATACTTAACAATTTAATTTATTACTTTGAAAACAACGATTTATTTTTATTTACATAAAAAAATACGATAATTACATATCTTACTCCGTTTTTATAAATTACTGTTTCAAGCTGTAAAAAAAATCAATGGTTAAATGTCTATTACTTTTCTGAATGAAAGAATATGAAATGAAAGGAAAATAAACTTGCAAACGATTTTATAAATAACTCAATTTTTCTAATATTTTAATTGTTTTCTCCTAATTAATTACAAATTATAATAGATAAATTCGAGAAAATGAAATAAAAGTTTAAGAAAATATTATTATAAAATTGTGTTCACTTTAACACATAGGGGACAACAACCCTAATTGCAATCGCAAAGTGAAAGAAAACCAAACGATTACTGTTAATGAATACACAAATTATTAATATCTACATGATTTATTATAATAATCGATATCATCATCTTAATGACATCAACAAACGATAAATCTGTAACTTGATTCGATAAGAGAAATTTAAATTACTAACCTAAGTAGATAAGAAAGTAATCTCAAAAAGTACATTTTTTTACCTTATTTATTTAGTTGTTCATCATTACTTTTTGTTTGTATAGTTTATTAAATATGTTGCTGGAGTCTGGGAAGAACTGTACTTATTGCTGCCCCGAGCTATTTCTAATTCGAAAAGCTTAAAAATTTCTTTTCATGCGCCAGCTCAGGTCTGTTGCCATTCTAAGCAAGCAAAAAACATTTTGTCTAATGGTTTCATTTACCTTTCGTGTTGCTTCGTTTAACACTATCTTCGAAGAAGACTTTCATTTTTTTCTAAAGTTGGTAATAATTGTTACTTGTATTTTTCCGTGATGTGTAATTTACAACGAGAGCATTTAATGTCTCTATTATGCGAACAGAACATAATTGCTCATATTTAGAAAATCATAAAGTTGTGCTCAGTGTTTGTTTCTGAGTCATTTCTTACTTTCAAAGAATATCGTTTGCTTTTAGGTGAGTACGTGTGAAATAGAACAATGGAAAAACAATGATTTATTGCATAGTATAAATACCTTTTCTATGATATTTGTTCATTGAACTTATAGTACCTTGTTAAGGAGAGTTCAATATTCCAATCACATAAATACCTCTAATATCTTTAAACAGTGCTCATTCTAAATGATGAAAAATGGTTTGAACTTATATTTCCAGACACAAGCAAATGATTTTAGGAAGACAAAACAAAATCTTCTACGCAATATTGAAATAATATTTTTTGTGCATTCTCATTTCATACCTTGTTCCAACTTCGATGAACGAGTCCTTTATCGCTATCGTTAAAATTTTAAAAAAAATGATTATCGAAATTTGAACTGTTAAAAGTTTCCATATTCATTAATATTTTATTGCGGAGATGTAAGTTGAAACAATTATCGTGGTTTTGCCTCTCTTTGATCTTTGAATTAATCCATTTATTCAAATCTAAACATTTAAAGATATTTTTTCTTATCTCTGGAATTTATAGTTTGAGGTTAAAAATCTAAAAATCAGTTGAATTCCTCTTTAGTTTTAGAAAAATTCATGCAAAAAATTAGTTATTCCGTGCATTGATTATCATTTAGATGAATTGCTTGTTTAGGGGGCATCACTTTAACAAAATAGAACGTGCAAACAATAAATTTCTAATTGAATTTACATTTTCTTAAAAAATATTAAATTCTAAATGTTTATTTAAACTTTTAGGTATTTATCTTTCCAAAACGTTCATTACTATTACAACAGTTTTACGTATCCGCATACATACTGTTAACTTTTACATTTTGTGAAAATCCAACTCTATCATAAAATCAAAACAATACAAGAATTCGACATAATCTAAGAGTTAATCTCGTATATCATATTTTAATAAAACCAAATCATAACAGCACTTAATACTTTTTATTATAAAAAAAGTGTGGAACGAATAATGCCGCATTACAAAAAGCGCGATGACCCAAATCAGGGTTCTTTTTACCGTTTACCGGATCTTTACCATCACACAGACATATACTACTACCGAAAGTGAAAAGAAATGTTATCCTCAATTAAAAATTCACCCGGTGTCTCGTACGCCTTTCATTGAAAGGAGGCACTCGACCAAATGAGATAAATTGCTGGGCTTACATTCTCTACGTCTGCGACAAAATTCAGATTTCGGCTATAACTGTGCTTTTCAGTATTGTTTGCTGCTTACAATAACCCCCTACGTGAGAGCATAAGTTGAGGAAGTCGAAATTAATCCTCTTAGAATTTATTTAGAGTGTGGAGTAATGCAGTAAATATATTATTCACAAAGAGTTGTAATTTACGTTGTGTAAGAAAAGCGTATCATTTATGTATCAGGAAATGCTGATCTTTGTTGAAGAAATGTAAAAGATGCATAATTAACAGACTTATTACGAAGAAAAATGTATCAAAAACTGCAATGGAGCGTTTTTTGGACAAAAACATTATTGGTGCAATTTTGAAAAAAATGCTTATTTTGTAAATAACAAATGATAAAAAAAATCACGAGAATTGTACTATGTTTTATACTAGTAATTTTTCTCGGGGTATTAGAATATAAATAAAAACTAACGCTAAACTGTTTTTGAGAAATTTAAGAATAAACTAACATAAAAATTCGTCAAAATACTCAAGATATTGGCTCACGCAAATTTGCTGCATCTTTAATAAAATGACGATTTGTACTTTATTATCATGTAATTAAATTCTTCTAAAACTTAACTAAATGATAATATGGTTCAATTGAAGGCTTTGGAAAAGTTGCACGATATTTTGGTACAAGATGCCAATATTGAGGTTCAACTTTTAACCATTTTTTGTAACAATATATATTTTTAACTGCTGCAAGATTTACTGAAATCTATAAAAATGTAACTGAATTGAATGTAACCGAGTACTGGAATCTATAACATTTTTATTTTTTTAATTAATAGTTAACAGAAAAAATTATGTATAGTAAGATAATTAGGCTTCAATTGATTAACGCTTGAGATATTTCATTATAATCAAACTATTAATTTTAGAGTCACAATTCTCGGATAATACTAATTTTATATATCAATATTAAATGTCATGAAATCATATAGAATATTTTTAAAAAAGATGTTAGCAGGCAACGTTTTGTCTTATTTCGAAAAATATCTGAAAGTCTGCCAAATTTTAGTCTCCAAAAGTCTGCCAAAAATGCAAACGCAAAAATTTTTAAAACATTTATCATAATTTAAAATTATGCGAGATTACAAACAAAAAAATAGGTTCACTTAGAAGTTTTATGAAATATTTACTGAATGTACAATAAATGAATAAATTTTTCACCAAATAATCTTTACACCTTTTATTTGTACCTATCGAAAAAATTAATTTTGAGTCAGAATTGAGGATTAACAAAAGGCTTCATTGTGTACCAAATCTTTAGACATGTAGTCATCTTGAAAATAATTAATGATAAAATAAATTTAGATTTCTCATTTTTTCTGCATTTTTGCCAACAATAATTCGTGTGAGAAACGTAATTCCTGTAAGCTTATATTGCATTTTAAACTTCGAAACTTCTGCCAGTTTTAAAGCATTTACCTACAAAAAGGAAATATAAAATATTAAAGAACAGTTTTAAGAGTTCTAATACTGTTTTCTCTCATTAAACTTTAATTATTGAAATCGTGTGCTAAAGTTTTTATGTATTAAATGCTTGAATCCGATCTTCTATTGAAATATGTAAATAACATTACTCTTAAAAATAAAAATCTATACTCTGTTTCAAGTTAAGAAAAAGAACATTATAAAACATTCCCTATGGAGACCTTCTGTTTGCATCTAAGTATACGCCAAATGGATGCCAAGCTCCCAGCGCAGACGTATACCAACATCGTTGCACGGCCTCCTTTTTGCTAGTTTTCTTAAATCGTGGGAGATAAGGAAAACATAAATTATTGAATCAACAAATAATAAAAATAATATCTAAAAATCGTTACAAATAGGCATCTCTCTATTAGCCTATAAAGGAACTGATGAAAGAATAATAAAAACACGTTCCTTGCTGACGATTTTCTTATACAGTGAAACAAAAGTAAAAGTTCCATACCTCGCCTTTGATTTGTTAAGGGCATGTCAGCATAAGACACGCCATTTTTAGTGGTTCAATCAAATCCAATGCTCTTGCAACGTCATATAGTTTTTTTCTTCTTTTTTTATGAACGAATATTCTTCTTATTTATCGAAATTTGTCGCCAAATATAAAATTCGAGTAAAACTTCGAAACTATTACCTTTTTTTAATAATTCTGTGATATATATCGTAAAATATAGCTCGATTTAAATTTCTGTATTACGGGCTTAGCTTTTAAAAGCTTTTAAATTATTTTGAAAGCATATTTGTATAATTTTATAACGAAATAAAACAGAACTATATGCAGTCACGGATGATTACTTAAATTCTATACCGCAATGGTCATTTCTTAACTTGCAACGGAATATAGGTGTCGTTAGTTCAGTTATATGCATCGGTTATTGTACTTATATCGATTATAATTTGTTACGTTGTTTTAAAAACCACCTCAAAATGATGTGTAATAACAGTTTTATATCGAAAATTATTAATTAACATAACAAGTAATAATTTAATGTCTATTTAAAATATAAGCCAAATATTTCATTTAATACTATTCAATTTAATTGATGACATGATTAATGAAAACTAAAATAATATATTTGAATAGAACATTGTATAATAATATATGTTATTATTTCCATATAACATTATACATTAATATGTAACATAGTACGTAACTAATGTATCTTGAATAATATCGAATAAATTATTAAGATAAAAAAATTATTGTTTTAACTTTTATGAGGTAGCAGAAATTTGAATGTTTTTCTCTTTCTTTCAGCTTTGACGGAGATGCTACTAGGGACTCTCATATGGTTTAGTTTATCAACAGTGGTAAGTTTTATTTGTATTTATTATTAATTTACACTTTTTATTTATCAATGTTCTTCCCCTCAATATTATTTTAAATAATTAATATTGAGGGGTTACCCGTAAATTATTTTACAATGTTCATAAGTACTACAAGTCTGTATTTTTCTTATTGTATTTAAAACTTTTATTGTAAAACTTTTCATTATAAAAATTTAAGGCTAAATAAGGTTACAACTTGAAGTGTGATGAAAATAGGGCTCTAAAAACAATTAAGATTTTCTCATAACATATAATATATTTGATATTTAAAATTTGTTGCACGATTTTACATTTCTGTAATTCTTATTTAATCCTTCAAAACTATTTTAAACACTCATATAAAAATGTATTACAGTTTTTTTTTATAATTCAGAGAAATAACTTTGGAATCCATTGCCATATTTTGAAAGAGCCCTGTTCTTTTAGAAAATAATTTCAATAACGATTTTTTTTTCCAGATTAGTATTTGGAAAAATTCTGAAATTTTAGTAAATTGTACATTTTGAGACATTCACTGTAACTAATCCACACTTAAAAACAAATTTGCTAAAAATTCTTAAAATGTTCACAACATTGAAGGGGTCAGGTAAATTACTGCAACATATAAAAATAAAATAATATTCAGTTTACTGAATGATACAACATTAACTTAAATGTGTAAAAAAAATAGGAATTCTACTCGGCAAAAGACATTAAAAATGAATGAGAAATATGGTGAAATAGTACACAAAAAATAATAAAAAGATTAAATACAAAAATTAAAATTTTTTTCATATAAAAAAAGGATGTGGACTTACTGTCGTAATAAAAATTTCAACCATACGTGCCATGCTTAACATCATCTAAAACCATTTGACTAAAAAAGCTGAACTAATGATAGCAAATGAACACCGGCTTGTATTTCTATCATTCAATCAGTTCCAAGATTAGGTTGAAAATAAATGATAAAACCGTGACATAACTGGGTAAGAAAACAATTTTTAAACTTTAGTTTTTTAACTTCGGCGGTCCACTTTTTTCTTCAGTTATGTCCCCTCTATAATTTAATTTTTTCCACCTACCGTGAAAAAGCAGACTATTAAGTTAAAAGAATTTATTATGATCTTGATGACAGTGTTCCATAAGCTCAACGTTGCGTGTTCAGTCTCTGAAGCGTTCCTTACTAACACTATCAACTACGTCATCGATCAGACAGAAGTTCAAATAATTTAAACTACTTCATAATTTATAGTTTTTTTTCTCCCTACCAATGAATGAAGTGTGGGAAAACTCTGGATTCATAGATTTTTTTTCAGGAGTAAGTTAAAACTAAATTTCAAAGTGTGCATACTTACGAACAGTTACTCAAAACTAATTCATTTGTAAAATAAATATTTTCATTGATCGCATTCTATTTTGAAACAGAAACTTAAAATTGAAAATTTGAAGACGATTCCAAAAAATAGTCAGTTATCAAATCGTTTGCTTAAAAATGGTTAGATTATATTTTAAATTTAGCATTACTTGCAAATAAATAAATAATACATTATAATAATAATACATAAAATAAAATAATACATTAACTTTAAAATGCTTACAAAAAATTTTTTAAACGTTAAAGAGTGATAAAAAATATATCTATTAGAGCAAATGATTAAATATTTTTTTAGTGATTTTAGAAAATCGTTTTCAAATTTGAATTTTACTTTAATAAAAAATATAGCTTTCCAAGACATTGTTTGGTTGATTGTTGGTTCATTTGGTTGTACAGAAAATAAAAATTAACTTTTATATATTTCTCATAAGATTTATGTTTTATAATTTATAATTCAGACGTTCATGTAACATTGGTCTGTATATTTTATTTAAGCTAGCAATGAAAAACTATAAGGATTTATAAGAAATGGTCGATAATTTTTTCCCTGAGTCTTATGTTTCAGAGTTTAAATTAATTTCAGTTTGTGTGTCAACGCGATTATGCATCAAATGTATTCTTTTTGAAGCTTTAAAGGACACCGCACAAATCTCATGGAAATTAATTGTCGGACAAATCAGCTTAAAAATTTATTATGATATAGTTCAAAACTTTCTGATCGAAAGTTCTCATTGACACTAAGCCTATACCGAGATATCGGCATCAGTTGCAGTGGTTATAAGTTCTTGAAGTGCGCAGTATTGGCCAAGGTGAAAGCGAAAAAGTAATTTTAGCTACTCATTAAGCGTTGGATGTTCTGACGTGCTACGAGATTTCTCATCACTTGATCTAACTTTCAATGCTTTCATGTGCAAATTCCGATATGGTAATCTCCACGTTGTGTACATTAGTTAATGCTACTGTCGTGACGGTATTAAGGAATTAAGAATTACTTTTATGTTTGAGACTTCGAATCTCTGAAACAATCAATTTTCAGCCTTAGTGTCAGTAAGAACTTTTTGTCAGAATGTCCTGAACTATAACATATTAAATTTTCATTAAAATGGGCAAATTTTCATAAGATTTTTTCTGGGGTCCTTTCTTTAGCTTCATCAATAGTCATAAACTTCTGTAATTAAAATGTGATCAGTCATTCTTGACCAGCATCTAAAATCGACATCTATAGGCTTTTCAGGCTCTTGCCACACCATGTTTCGTCTCCAATATATGATGCAGCAATAATTAGTGCATTTTAATATAGCGTTTAGAAGCTTTTTTGCGAATCGGAATAAAAAGGCACAGTTTAAGTGCTTCACTCTTGAAGCAAAGTTATAATTTTAAACTATATGTACTATCTTGCGGTAAAGAATTATCCGGTCTTTAGAATTGACAAGTATTTTTAAAGTTATTAAACTTTTTTAAAAAAAAAAAATGCCAATTTGGCGATATTTTTCACCCAGAGGAAAATTATCAAAATGAATGCCATATTCTCAGTTTTTGCAAATTTTTATGAGTCCAGATAATGCAACATTCGAGTAAGTTTTTAAATATTAAAAATTACATAACAAGACTACAATTAGAGAACAATCTTTCATTTTCCCAAAACTGTAGCTTTCCTCCATATTTACGTTTCTTTTTTCCATCTTTAGAATAAGCATAGAAAGAGCTGCCTTTAGATAGGCCAAACTTAACCTAACAGTCACGAGTAACTGTTGCAAACTCACAGCAGTAATAAAAATTGGATATTATTCGCAAAAAATTATCATTTCCTGTGACGACGGTACCTTCGAAAAACAGTCCTAAACTCATCGATAACAAGCTTATAAATAAGCGAAAAATATGCTCCATATTGTAGCAATATCGAGCACTGTTGTAACATACAACACCGCACATCTCTCAATATTGCTCAAAATCGATAAAATTCTGCTTAATTAAAATCCCATTGCTTTTCTAACAGTCATAAACTAGCGTAATTATGAGTTGGTCAGCTGATCTAGCAAAATTCTCGTACACTTATTTAGCATTCCAAAACCGCAATCGGCAAGCCCTTAAGGTTCTATGCTCTGTGTTTAGAAATTCCGTGTTTCGTCAACACAGGCACCCACTCTCTCTCTCTCTCTCTGCCCACACCTATATATTTTCCCTTCGGGACCATCCCACCTTCGAATCCCACGCTGAGTGCCTATAAATGTTTGAACCTGTGGCACTTGATGACAAAGTTTGTTGGGCGTAGTCAGGCTACAGGAGGCCCTAAACCAGGAAGTCGATGACGAGTTGGAGTCTCAGACCTGCCGTTCGATGACGTTTGCCCATGGGCGGCTTTCAATTTTATATGTTTGTCAATCTCTCCTTACTTAAACATATTTAATTGAACAAGATTGAGAAGAATTTATCCACTAATTCATTTTTGAAATTGGCAATTGTGTATAGACTTAGGCTAGGCGTGATAGAGCCCAGGGAGACCCAAACCCTTTCACTTTTTAAGATTTAGTGATCATTTTTCGATGTTTCGTTGCATTCCAGATTTTCAAAAATATATTGAAGCCCTGTCTCCCTAATTATTTTCAAATCCCTTATTGCTGTAATATGGCATTGCTTATTTATTTAATTATTAATTTTTAAATATGCTATATAAGATCGAGATTAAGAGCCTACATTTTTGTGGGGGTCACAATTTTTTTTTTTTTCATTTGTAATGATTGAGTATACATATTTATAATTTCGAATTTGAATAGTTATAAGTCTAATTAACTAAATGTGTTTAGCTACAATAATCTCTGTTTTCTTTTTTCTTTTTTTCAAATTTCTATATTTTAACGGCTCTAGTAGGAAATGACATATTTCGACCTCGGTCATATGACGGGGATAACACCTAAGATGGTACCCCTCTTTCAAAATCCCCCCACAAACGTATGAGAAGACTCTCAGCCACGAAAAAATTTAACCTGAACCCATCTGCATAACATACACTTGTTGTTTATGCGGCTGCCAAGATCGAACTCATGATCTTACTCAATGTTTACCACTCAATGGATTAATGCCACCTTTGTGATTCACGAGGAGCTTCAATACACATGTTATAAACTATAACAGATGCATCAAATATAACATGTAAGAGTCATCCTAAAATTCAAATAATTACATCATCTGAATCACATAACATATGTCTTGCAGATTATACAAATAACACATAATTATCATGAAAATAATAGAAAATAAACATAATCTTTATTCTGCAATACATACGCCATATAAATAAAATGATATTATTATATGAATCAGAGAATCACATAATAACTGAAATAAAAGGTAATGCTTCTTGTTCTTCGTTGATGCATCATCACATGAAACAAGTTACTAAGTATCAAAACATATGCAAATGTATTCTAATATGAACAAGATTCAACTATTTAAAGATATTTATCATTCAGGATATTCGGTTCGGGTTATTTGAGGTTCATCATATTTTAAAATAAAAATAATGTTTTTTATCATGTTGGAGGTTGAATATTTAAAGGCAAGGCAGCATGATTGTAGGCAGAAATTCAATTCCATTTACTCCTACTCTTGAACACTTCCACATCCTGATTCAGTGTGATATGTAAACTAATTTGAAGTGTTTCTATTCTCCTCTTATTTGTTTAAACAACTTCCTCCGAGGCACAAAAATTGTCCTTTTCCTGATATAATCTTCGTTACTGTTTCGAATCTTTTTTTTAAAACAAATTCAATAATTTTTTAATTTATCTTCTTTTTTTTTCAAAAATACATTAGTTTGCGTACAAAAACATTTCAATTTTTTAAAGCAAGTAACAATGTCTATGAATTTTTATTATTTTTTCATTTATTGAGACATAGTATTGATCTATGTTTTTATTTTATTCTATAACCATCGTTGAATAGCCGATCCAATTTTCCGGGTTTACGACTACTAATGTTCAACTCCGTAGCCATGTAAATTTGAACCCTATCCAGAAGACGAGGGAACTCCTGGATCAAGTATTGGGAGATCATGCCTTCGTGGAGGATATTTTGATGAAGCTAACCCGCATTTGTGTTACATATAGAGGAAAACCATGAAAACCTACCGCGATTAGCTTGACGGCCGTCTACCACTGAAGATGTTTCACGTCAGCACTGAGGTCGATGTGAGCCACATGAGGAATTCGTATCGACCAGCTATCGCTGGGATTTGAACCCGGAACACCTTATTTGGAGGCGAGCGCCCTATCATCTATGTTTGCATAAAACTAGTAAAATACTCGTTTTTCCAAAAAATAAAAAAAAGTGAAAAACATTGTAAATAAATAATGAAGTAGAAGTGGAGTTCTTTTCCCAATAAAAAGCATGCAATAAAAAGATACAATCATTTTTTATAGAAACAGAGCATTGCTCTATTACTTCATTTAAAAAAAAATAATAATAACTTTAATACCACACTTTCAGAAATAAAACCTTAACTTTTGGCTTAGACACAGGATTATTAAACATATTTTTTCTCACTTTTTTCACTTTCTTGTATTAATTCAAGCCAAAATAAGTGAAAATTATTTTAATTAACATTTTGATTATTTATGGTTATGAAATACAACAGGAAACACTAGTGTCTTTTTCTGCATTAAAGGTAAAATCTTCCACACACGACTCATTTCCTAAGAATAATTTTCCCAAATTGCACTTATTTGCAGTTATTTAGATCTACGAGAAACAGTTATTCATCATGGAAATAGTTCCCCGGTTCAAATCCTTGTAATGACTGAGTACTCATACTCTTTTTATTTTACAAGGGTTATTTCAGATTTTTTTATTTTTTTTTTTTTTTTTTTAATAGAAAAACCTTGTTTTTGTAAAATTGTGAAAAATCTACTTAAATTTTTTTACCGTATACTGTGAAAAATCTACTTAAATACTTTTACCGTATTAGGTAAAAGCAGTTGATAAACTATTTTCCACACAGTTAACAGTTTGAATACCTTCTTATTTATGGTTGTTTGATTGTTTCGTTTGAATATGGTAAAATAAAAATGAAATAAATTGTTACTTAACCATTTTTTCCCAGAAGTTTTAAACAGTGTAACCTTGAAGCCTCGTCTATCTTCCATCAATACTGGTCCCAATACAATACATAAAGGCGTTGGACCAAAATCCCTAACATGACAATAATTAGAATTCGAGTGAATCAGATATCGATGTTGAATCGCATCATTGCAATATTCGATTGGGAATGGGCACGCTACAGTGACTAGTAGCTACGGACAAACGTTCCGAAACGTCAGCGCCCCTTCGTTTAAAAGTCAAGGATGGTCAACGTTCCGTGAATAAAAGAATAAAAAAAAGGAACTTTTACTTTTTCCACAGGAAACGACTGAAAAGATTCGGTTGTAAAATCGGCAAAAAATATATCCTATTTTTCTAAGAATTTTTTTAAAGTTAAAATAAGCATACATATATTTAACTTGTCTTATCAACATATATATTAAGCTATATTAAGATAATTATTTGTTTAAACAAAGTTCCTTTGCCGACATTCCGATTTACTTAAGATCCCCTTTTTATTCTGAGACATTTTACAATTCAAAAGACTTTATTTTAGAGACTTTTTAATTGTAAAATTTTAGTGTACGGTTACATTTTTCTGTTTATTTGTATGAAAGTTTTCTAAATGGTACATGTTTTAAAAAAATTCCATGGTGTTCAAGTTACACCTAAATAATACGTACCTTAAGCCAAAGTTAGAATTCAAGGTTTGGTTTCTGTTAGTTAGAAAAGCGGTAACAAAAGCCTAAAATAATTTTATTGTTCAAAATATTTATTACTAAAAACATAAAAGTTTTTTTTTTTCATTTTTAGTAATTTATATGTATGCAATTTACAATTTATCGCAATTTAAGATGATTAATTTAATGATTAACTAGTTCAAAGAAAAAAGTATAATAACATTTATTGATTGCCATAGACTGCACTGTTGCGACTATATCTGCTGTATTTCCATCCCTAGTTCAGGTGAAAAAGTTTAAGATGCCTTTATTACCCTGTGATAGGAAACAATAATGAATTTAAAAACAAGGAAAAAAATTTTAATGGAAATGTAATCAATAAAATAAAACAACCATAAAAGGAACGTTTAAAATTTTTTGAAAAATATTCATGTGCAGTACGACTTTGGTGATTAAAATATAAAATGCACAATTTCAGGATGAAGTTTTATGAAACGTAAGTAAAAGTTAATAAATAAACTATTAAAATTATAAATTAATAATCCAACTCAAAACAGTGTTGTCAAAGTGATCAGAAAATTTCAATCAATAGGAAATATATGGGTGAAAATTTACTGAAACCAGAACTTATGACATGAAAATTATAAATACAACTCAAAACAGTGTTCTTGAGAGCAGGATCCAAAATTTACCCAGCAAAAATGGTGTAAGTTGCCGTGGATTCAGGGACAGTATGTTACTGGTTTTTAATAACAATCTTTCCTACTTTCTTATATTTTTGTTACCTGCGTCGTCTATTGAAATACAAGATAGTGGAATAGTCTACGTCAGCATTTCTTTTTAATGGTAACCATATTTCATCTCTTTATTTTCAGTTCATGTATGAATCGAAATTAAAATGAGAAACAATACTAGACTCCGCTCTAAACCTATGAGTTTAACTCCAGGACACAAAACCCAATTTAAAGACTAATATTGATAAAACGATATGGTGAAAAAATTTCTTTTTTCATTCATGTACGAAATATTATCAGAATAATTAATAAAATTCAGATAATTAAATATTTTCAAAATAATAGTCATACGCTAATTTAGATGCTCACAATTACAAATGAAATTTATTCATTAAGTCTCGGGTTTCCGCAAAAAGAAGGTCGATCACTTAAAGTTCCACAGCCGGAAAAAAAATTGGGAACCACTGGTCTACGTTGTCCCCCTGAACCGTTTGTTGCATTTAAAAACCTTTTTTTCTTTATTTCTTTGTGCAAAAAGCTGAAACATCTCATGCAAAAATATATACGATAAAATCAAATTAGACACAAAAACAATTAAAACTGAAATAATAAAAAGTAATAAGAAATGTGGTGCACAATTTATGGCGTATCAAAGTACTTTTTTTAATCGTTGCCATTAAATTTCTTTCTGGAAAATCCGAATAAAAAAGAAAGTGTGGAAGGAAACATTAGAGAGGTGATGATGCGTGCCGTTATTTGAGTGGATCCCCATTCTGATGACAGCAAGTGATACTAAAAACAGAGAAAAATAATAGCATTAAAGGCAGAACAGCAGCAGAATTTTAAAGTTTAGTAAAAATCAGAGTTGTGGAATCGATAGTTTAAATGCTCGACTTCCAATTATACTCAATTTAATTTTTAATCGAATCCTTGAAGAGTATTCATATTTTAACTATTCGTCTCAAATTATGCTTTTCTATTTTCTTATGTACGATGTCAATTATTCGAATATTACGTAACAAGTTTGTTGTAATTATTGAATGTTTTTGTGAAATCTCCAACACTGAAATCATTTTCTTTCTTTTCGCAGATACACGCTCAATACAGACCGAACTGGCCTAGTCCTTACGTACAAAGAGAAATCTTCGTCCTCAATTTGGAGGATGGATTCTTCGGTTGCCAAGTTAACGAATCGGTGGACATTTTGCAATTGTTCGAACTCTCGAAGATCTGCGATGGAGTCCCACAGTGCTTCCTCGGCTCAGACGAGGTAGCCAACGAACTCAAATGCACAGATCGAAGTAAGTTCTTTATTGTTTACAGCCATCTGTTCGTTGTTCGATCGCATCAACTGATAAAAGCCTCGCCTCTTTGTCACTTTGAGATGATAAAGCAAAAGTTCTTTGAATCAGTACGCTTAAAAGAGATCATTGCCCGTCATTGGTACGCATTGTTTTGCGAAACGGAATAATGTGAATTGATATTATTAGCATTCACTAATTGCGCTCAATTTACCATTCACGTTTAGGCATAAGACTTCCTGTTTCTTCCAACAGCATTTTAATGGGTGGTGTTATAAGATATCGATCTTTGATGTCTGTTTTATTTTCGAAATACTATTCTCAACGACATTTCAAAATGAAAACATAAGGCTAAAACCATGAACCGGTATAATGACCGTTTTCTATGGTAATTGTAAGGCTTCGGGACATTTCCGGTGAATGCGTAATAAAACAAAAACTAAATATTAATAGTATTAAAAATACTGTTTAATTTATAAGGCTAAGCTTATAAATAAAGGAATCTGGCATTAAAATATATGTTTGTTTGTTTTTTCAATATTTTACAATGTATTTATAGTCTTGATGTGGCCATGAGCATGGTTGGCGTGGAATGTATGTCCCCCTCATTAATTACAAACCTCTAGAATATCCCCTCGATATTTCAGACAAATACAGAAAATTTTCACGAATCTTCATTTATTTAAATTCATCAAAGTATTGAAAACAAGAAAGCAACAAAAACAATTAACCTTTTTCCCAGATATTAAGCAGATTTAAAAAAATATTTTCTTTAGTGAGAAATTCATAAACTATTGAGACTGTAGTTTAATTTCCTCCCCCTCAAAAAGGGAGTCCCTGATACGGTCATGGATGTAGTCATGGAACCGAGAAGCGAAACGGATTTGCCTTCTTTACATAAATAAGTGATCTAAAATTTTGTGGGCAGTATTCTGATTTTTTTTTTTTCCTTCAACTTTCTCAGTTTGGTTTTTAGAGCCTTTAACTTTTTACGAAAGTAGTGGAACCGTATCCAGATCTCTGTGTTTTTAAATCTAATTCAATCAACAAACAAGGATCTATAGAGCTAATGTTCACCTTTTTTTCATTGAAAACTTTTCTCAATAAACAAACCCATTTGGAGGAAAGTTTTGAGTGTGTCTTCGATATCCAAAAACATTTCTATTATTCTAGTATATCTTATTACTCTGGTACTTCAGGTCATTATTCTCATTTTCTTTGTTATTCCTCGATAGTCTTTAAAAGAAGAGACGAGAGAAAGAAAAGGAGTCTGATCGTAGTAAAAAGAAAAAAGAAGGAATAAATATATTTGCATATGTAACTAAGCTTCGATGTATGAAAACATTTCTATGACAAATTTCATTCTTTCTAGGAAGACTAATAAAATAAACGTGGAGAGAGAAAAAATATAATAAATATGTAGTATTTCTTTTACTGTAGATATCTGATATGTTAAAACAATTAGGTATCAAAATGTGTTCTCTTCTTATTTTCCAATATTCTTATTTTTTATTCTCATTTTCTTATTCTTATTCTAATTTTTATTATTTTTACTCTTCAATTATTATTTTTCTCCTTCTTCTGTTTCTGCTTCTTCCACTATTTCTTCTATTGCTTCTCCTCCTTCACTTCTTCTTCTTCTACTTCTTCATCATCATCGTTATCATCTTCTACTTCTGCTTCTTCTTTTTCTTCATTTTCTTCTACATCTTCGTCATCATCTTCTTTTTCTTCCTTTTACTATTCATTGAAAGACTTTAAAAAAAAAAAAAAGTGACAAGAGAGAACGAAGAGGCGAGTCACGTAAAAAAGAATAGCAAGAACAAATATCGTTTGCGGCTTGATACTTCCTTTGCTGAATGTAACTCAAATTAAACCCAAAACTATTCATTAGTAATGTATACTTGGTTAGAACAAAGTTGAAGGTCGGGTGTAAAGGATCAATAAAAGCCTTTGTGGCGATGCCTGACCACCACCTATAATGCTGCTAAGTGCTCATTAAAAGCATTTGTACATGATGATTGTTTTCCCCCAACAAAAGCCCGAAATACAGTGATTTCTACGATAACAACTCCCTCGTCCAACATTTATTGATGGAGTTGGAGTTACATATGGGGTATCCCCACTTGAAATCGTGATATTCTTTTTTTTAAATCATAATCACTACGCCCATTCGCGACCAACTCGTCATTAAGTTCCAGAACGTGTTGTAAGTGGAATAGAATAGTGCCAGTAGATGAAAGGGAAAACTAAGAAAAAATATACCTCTTCAGCTGTTATTTTTTTCGTGCCCGATTTCGTGGTGTTATTTAATTATGTGGTTCAGAACCCACCGTTGCATGATCATTGTAGAGGAAGGAATGCTTTTGAAAAAGTACGTCGCCAGATTGGTGCTTAATCCTTTTCCAAACAGTAAAAAAAAATGTTGTAAGGAGTAAAATTATTCTAAAAAAAAAAAAAAGAACAATTTAAAAAAAATAAAATCCGACGACTGGCTAGGGAAAATGATGTCTTCATATAAACAATGCAGAGCGGTAATGTCTTTACTTATCGTTTTTATCAAGTGCATTTGTTACAAAAGAACAGGCAATTACTGTCTTTTTTCATTTCTTATTTAAACTACCACGTGGGTGGCCAT
Organism: Parasteatoda lunata; assembly: GCA_949128135.1. NCBI lineage: Eukaryota > Metazoa > Arthropoda > Arachnida > Araneae > Theridiidae > Parasteatoda > Parasteatoda lunata. The sequence continues at coordinate 95,989,620 of OX421975.1, forward strand.
TTTGATATATCTCTTCCTCGTTAAAAAAAATTTTTTAAGAATTTAAAGATAGCGGAGCGTAAATCCAGAAGCTGGAAAAATATTTTTTTTCTCTCAATACTTCCTTTGCCTTACCTTCCTAAACCTGTAATTCACTCTTTCATTGCTTGATATCTTAAGGACAATAGAGATATATTTTCTTTTCGCACATTATGACTCTTTTTTTTCTTTCGCCAGTAGAGTCGGTTATCAATCTTTTATGCTGTAATTTGATGAAGCGTGTGAAGTTTTCGAAAAACGGCTAAGTGGTATAAATTTCAGAGAGGAAGTTTTTCTGGGGGGTTGAAAATATTGCGGTGCTATGCAAAATATTTCTTTTTAATGGAAAAGCAGTGATTAAACATGTGTAAGCTTATTTTAATATATCTAAATTTTTTTTTTATTTATGAAATCAAATAAAATGTAAAAGAATTTTTTTTAAATAACTCCTTTCGCGTTAAGTGTAGTAATGCTCAGCATTTTTGAGAGTTGAAAAAATAAAGAAAGAAAATTTTTAAAAAAAATTTATGGTTATCTAATAAAAAAAATAAACTCTCAAGGTCTTCAAAAGGTATTGTCACTTCAGAAATTTATTCCATTTTTGAAAATCATTTGTGTCTAAATCACGTAATACGTGACAGAACGGAAAATCTCAAATATTTGACAAAACTGTTTCGGTACAATCCAATCTTTTTTACCCGACTTCAAACCCGTTTGTACCATTGGATAGAATGGTACAGGGGTAAGTGTGCTCCCTTTTCACGCATGTTTCCTCAAGTTCGTTTCATAGCAATGACTGAAAGATCATTCTATAAAATTCCTTTTTTTTTTTTTTTTTTTTCTTTTTTTTTTTTACGCATAATTTTCAATTCAACTAAGCGATATGCAACGCTAGGCCTAATGCTTCCGAGGAAATTTTCGTCTTCAAAGAATTTTAAATATCCAAGTACTCAAAGATATATTCCAACTTGAATTTTTAAAATTTTAAGAGATAAACGTAAAATATGCTATTTTTCTGTCTCACCTTTGAATACAAATTTTTAACAAGATTTTTGATGTTTATTATTAAGAACAAATTTTTACCTTTAAAAATTCCTTTCAGATTTTTGTCATCCGAAAATGCCTCGTTGTATTAATGGAGTTTGTCTGGACAATCTATGTTACTGTAACGATGGCTTTGGAGGAAAAGGCTGTGAAATGCCAGGTAAGTTTAACTTCATCTACCATTTTTCTTACGCCTAAAAAAGGTATATTTTTAAATGTTTTAATCTTTTTAATTAATTTCATTAGTTAATTCCAAGTACTATGATAATATGAGTTTAAAATGTATATTAATAATTCAATTTAACTGTTTTAAACATTTTAATATTTTTAATCTTGAAACTCTTTTGTAATTAAGTACTAATAAATAAAACTTTTTCTTAACTATTAAATTATTAAAGGAGGAAAATTCGTCTGAAATGTACAACAGTAAATTATAGTGGTTTGTTTTTTTAGTAATTATTAATTTCTAGCGCAAAATTTTATAGGCATGCCTTTGCATCAAAACTGTACGCAGTTACAATTAGTTTTGTAAATATTAATTGTAATTGCGTTCAGTATTTACATTAATTGAAATTGAGCACAATCATTAAAAATTTTTCATTTTTGCCTTTTTTCCCATTTTTTCAATGCCCTAAATTAATAGCAAAATAACTTCCTATGTTCTGCAGATACAAGATCAATAGACGTTAAAACGTTTTTAACCTTTCATGTGGAATGATTAGTTTCAGAACATTAGAGGGACCTATAATTTTGGAGAAAAATTACAAATATATCTGAAAACATATCATTTTATGAATTATCAATAAATATGCCTTTAACTAATGAATCTTATTCCAATTATTTATCATTAAACCTAATATATTTGTATTAATTATTTGAAAAATTCGAAATGGCTAAATAGTTAAGGCACTGAAAACTGTCATTGTGAAGTCGACTTGAAGTCCATCCAGCTTCAGATCGATGAATATCAGATTGTCTGTGAAGTAAAAGCTGCCTGTGAGCGATTGCTAACCATCATACTGTTGATCACGAAATTGTAAATTGCACTGAAATTAACTGAAAAAGTAAAGAATTATGGAAGAAAAATCGTGGTATTAATTTTAAATTAAGAGCCAAAAAATCTGTAAAGGTTAAAGACGCAATGGAAAATGCTCATGCTCAAAAATTATTAAAATCCTAACTAATGGGAAATATTAATTTAATAAATTACTTTTACAGTTGTATTTATTAAAAAAATATTTGCTTCATTAGCAAAAATTTATTAATAGTTGAATAAACAAACATTTTTTATCAAATAACTGAATTCCTAAACACGGAAAATTCCAAACGTGACAGTCTTGAAAATAAAGAAAAGGCCTTTTAATCTTGCGAATTCTGTTTGTGCTGTCGTTTAAAGGGGGGGAAAAACCTAAAATTTTAAGTGTTTTGATACTGTAGTTTAAAATTTCAATGAAAAAAATACTTTTAAAAAATTTGTATCCAATTTATGTCGAAAATCAATTCCTGTGAACTAATAATTCATTTTTAGAATCTAAAAATGGACCGTGAATACTAAATAAAAAAAAAGTGAAACTATACCCTTGTATTCATACACCATCGAATTATATTATCTTCTATTCACACAAATTCATATTTACAATTACTATATTAGGATTATCGCTAAATTAAATTATTTCATTTAAAGCTTAAATATTTTACAATTCACTTTGTCGGGATTGTAATGAAATGAAATAATTATTTTGTTTCAGATGAAAACGAATGTAAATACCGACCTTGCGATGTGTTTTCACACTGTACGAATACGATGGGAAGCTTTTATTGTTCTTGTTTTCCTGGTTATGAAGGTGATGGATTCGAATGCCATGGTAAGTTTAATATGCTGTTTGCATTTACAACAAAAAAAAAATTATTGCTTGCTAACTGTACCTGAATTTATTCTGAAAAAATTTATAAAAACTACCCAATTTAGTGATTCAAAAACGTCCAGTTGAGTTCTTTCAACCTCGATAGAAATAAAATTCTAAAATATACTAACTATTTCAAATATAAAAATTATCATAAAAATCTTTCTTTTTCTTTTTTTAAAAAAATTGACTATAAAGAGGAATAAAGGAGAAAAGAACAAATATGCAACATTTTCGTATATGTAAAATGTTGTATTATGAAAAAATGCATATATATATATATATATATATATATATATATATATATATATATATATATATATATATATATATATATATATATAGTAATTTTATTATAAACAAATATGTAATATTTGTTATGAAATGTACTTAAATTTATTCTGAAAAAATGGATAAAATCTAGCCAAATCAATAATCCAAAAACGTTCGTTCAAATTCAAGTACTAAGTCCTTCAACTTGGATAGAAATATAATTCTAAAATGTACTAACTATTTCAATTATAAAAATTATTATAAAAATATTTTTCTTTTTTTTTTAAAGTGAGGAGAGAGAGAAAAAAGAAAAAAAAAGAACAACTATGCAATATTTTTATATCTACGAACTGATATCTAAAAACATTTACATTATAAAAATGAATGCTCTTCTTATTTTTTTAATTTTTTTTTTCTTGATTTTTCTTCTTCTTCTTCTTCTTATTATTATTATTTGAAAGACTTTACAAAAAAAAGAAGAAGAATGACAAGCCAGAAGTAAAAAAAAAAAAATTGCGGTTTGGTACTTTCTTTGCTAACTTTCTACTAATCATCAGTAATATATACTTTGTTCAAACGAGGTTGAAGATCAGGTGTACTAGAGATCATTTAAAGATTTATAACGATGCCAGTCCATTACCCTAAATACTCTTGAAAACTGTTTGTACAAAATTATTATGCAAGCTATATTTTCATTTGAAAAAAATTTTTATCGATATGTTTCTGAAATAATTATTAATTCCACGGAGCACCAGAGCGTGGTTCAACGGAAAACTGGTCAAGAACCACTGAACTTCAAGCTATAAAAATTAAAATAGCCTCAAACTTCCTTGCCATGCTCTTCCTCATTCATATACATCTCTCCAAATAGCGAAACAAATGCACTTTTTACGTGAATAGATCTTTTGTTGCTTCAAATTGGCCCGCTCTGGCCTCTTCGTCACATTCACACCTTTTGAGGTAAACAAGTACCCTTGCACAGGTAGAAAAAGAGTTTGTGTGTGCATGACCTCTTTGAAAATGCAGGACCTTGGTCTACATGCAAGTAAACTGGTTGGGGAATGAAATAATAGTGTGTAGGTATTCTTGTATCTTCGAGGGAATTATTATTGCGATTGTTGCAATGACTTTTCTTCAGGAGTTTATTTTAACAAGAAAAGAAATAATATCTCTTTTTTCTTTTCTTTTTTTCCCCTTGTCGCCTTTGCTTATTCAAGGTGCAGCTGTTACCTTCTTGATTAAGAGTTTAAGAAAAAATATGGGTGGTGATGATATTTGTCTTCAATAAACTGACCGATTTCATATTCCAATCTGATTTTTGGATCATAGAATGAATGGATTTTTTTTTTAAATTGTTATTTTCTTACTTTAGATAATTTTGACAGTTTGCATTTAACATTTTAGTTAAACAAGGAACTTGTTACTTAATTCTGTCCATATTCTGATTTGAATTCAATTGTTTAATGAATGCGTTAATGTATTTCTGATTTGATTGATATCAGCATTCATTGAGAAATTTCAAAAATTTGTTTTTACATTTATTTTACAAATAATTACCAAGCACTCTAGCATTTTATTCTGTCCGTATTCTGAGTGTGACTCAAACGTTTATTGAATGTGTTTCTGATTCGACTAATATCAGCTTCAAAAATTCATAGGGAAATTTAAAAACTTTTTGCGTGGACTTCGCTTTTTTCAAATCTTACATAAATTGAAGAATAGATAAAAAGGATTATAATATACACTTATTTCTGCCAAGAAAAAAAAACTATCTTTCATATTTTACTGAAACATGAATCCCTATTGAATGAAAGTTCTTCTTTCACCCTTTAACGAGGAATTTTTATTAAATATATTTGTCATACTTTTTCATTATTTTGTCTTGATTTTGTATTGATTTCATTATTTTGTATTTATATAATTTAATAATTTATAGTTATTAAATGCAATATGAAACACCGGTGTCATTTTTTTTGCGTTAAAAGTAAACTCTTCCAAACACGAATCACTTCCGAAATATAGTTTTTGCGAATTTGCACTTATTTCAGTTGTTTAGACATAAGAGAAACAGTTATATATCATTGAAGTTTACTTACTTTAAAAAAAAAAAATAATAAATAATATATATATATATATATATATATATATTATAATCCCCCCCCCCCTTTTATTTCCACAAATCTAAAATAAACATAAATGATGCCAGATCTAAGATCGTTAAACGGGTTTTCCTAGACTGCTAACAAATTAGACAAAAAAAAAAAAAAAATTTCAGCTGTTGTAACGAATTTATTATTATTTTTTTTTTAATATAGAATTTTCTTTAGTGTTTTAAATTGGTACTATTTATATGCTTCAGTCAAAAAATTTTAAGCATTTTAAAACATCGAAAATTTTGATATATCCTTATTTCGCCCTTCAAAAAATCAACCTGATGTGCTATTTCCAAATTTCACGTTATCAAAAATGTAACACTTTGACACGTTTTGCTTGAAGGTCGCTTTGAAACTACTTTCTCGAGCGACACCAGTTCATTTAGATTCCTGTCTTCTCTTTAATGGTTCGAAAATGTGGATCTTTATAAACAAGAGAAAGGGTACCGTGATGATGATGATGCATGCATACCAAAAGAAAAAGGGACCCATGATCGTAATGTCAAATAATCCGGTTTCGCTATCAAAGAACCAGTTAAAAACAGCACGACTTGAAGTTTAGATTCCTTTTTTGGCATGCTGTTACTCCCCAAGGGATGTTTAAATCTGTTTTCCATATCATATCTTCTTCAGGAAAATTGGTGAAAGTGCCTGCTGCAGAATATTTAATGTTCCGTTGCTTGCAGCTTTTACATCAGTTCTAACAACCTCGCTTGATGTTTCACCTGAGGGACTCTTCATTTTGATCTCTGGCTGCATTGGCTCTGTTGCCAACTTGAGCTAAATAATGATGCTGATTTATTACCACTAAGAACTTGTTAATTATTTTTTATGTTCTAGCTAAATCTTATTTCTCGATTTTAAAGGTAACATTTGTAAGCAAAATTTATATTTCGTTGTAATCCCTAATAACTATCCACCTAATCGTGTATACAGGTTATTTTGACCCGTAGATAGCTTTTAAGGGTTAATTAAATCCTAGATTTGTCATATTCTCAGTGTTCTCTATTCATCAACACTAATGCACATTTTTAGGAACAAGAATGAAACTTTATTTGAGGCCGTCCAAATATTACGTAAGAGCATAAAAAGTAATGGGAAATGTGATTTACTTACTTTCTGACGAGGGGGGGGGAGTATGAGCAGTGCTTACGAAAGACATCAAAATTTATTTTATTTTCTTCTTTTTTAATGAGAAAAATATAACACAAAAATTTGAAACAAAAATTATGTTACTAAAAACTTCAAATTTAAAAATTTAAAATAATAAATATGGCATTCGAAAGAATTGGAAAATAAATTCTTCAAGAAGTTACAAAATTTAATAAAAAAAATTTGAAACTCAAATTTTGTTTTATACAAAGTTACATCGTTTATATGCATTAATTTTACGTCTTAAAATTTTTTAATTTATATCACTACAGTAAAAGTCAAATTTAAAGCAAAATACATAAAGGTACTACGATTTTCTTGCGTAAGCATGGGAAGGGTTTTACTATCTGCTTATTTTTGCTAACGAAGATGGGGAGAAAATCTAAAAATGCCCGAAACATGCTTACGTAATATTTGAATGGCCCCTCATAAGCACAATACATTACTTTCTAGTGACCGTCATTAGCATTGTTTCTTTTTATCCAAACTTCTTTTATAAAAACGAAGTTATTAACGTCCTACCAGTCCACCAAATATTTTTCAGATTATAATTTATTAAATAAAGAGGAGTAAAAAAAAATTTGAATTTATTATATCACTTTTATAAAGAATGTCAATACAGTAAAAGTGTCTGAAATGTTAAACATTTTTTAAAGCCATCAGATCAGACATCATTCTCCAGAATGAAAACACTCCATACAAGTAAGTATAAAACGCGAAATAATAAACAAGTTGCAATAGAACAGGAACAATAGAAGTAAGTTTAAAACTTATGTGAAAAATAAATAAATAAAATTAAAATTAAATCATTCAGAAAAGAATTTTATGGAGACTTCCGGTAACCATAGGACATGCTACAATATACTTTGAACATTTTGTTTCCTCTTTGAGCATTAGATTGAACATTTTGAGAAAAATTTAAATTCTTTTTTAATTCTCTATATGGGACAATAACAACTTCTTTTCAACAAGATTTCTGAAAATATATGACAAAATCAATGCTTACAGAACAACATTTTTTACACAAACACTATTTTTATTACAAGCATACAGACCTAGAAAAAAGGCTCCATTCACTTAGAACAAGATGTTATTTTTTGGATATTTAAAAAAATATTGTAGTTATTTATACTGTAATTAATAAAAATGATAGTTAAATTATTATAAATACTAATTATTATAAAAAAATTATACTACTAAATATTATTAATATTGTAATTACTAATTACTATACAAAAATATATTGGTTTTTTGAGTGATTATGGGTTTTATTGATTTACTGATTTATAGCCATCAAAGTATAAAATGCAAGATAGTAAAGCGAGTTTGTCGTGGTGTGACGTCGTGGTGTGACTTAAATATTTCAGTGCATTCACAATATTTTAATAATATTTCGTTCTGCAGATATCAACGAATGCGAAATTCCATCATTGGCTGCAATTTGTGTTGAAAATGCTGAGTGCTGCAATTTACCCGGACATTATGTGTGCAAGTGTGGACCTGGATATACAGGAAACGCAACAGTTTCATGCACAGGTAAATATTTCTTATATAAAACGAATATAGTTGTTCTTCCACGAATAAATTAGTTAATAGTAAACAATGACGCAAATAACAGGGAAATATTATGATTATATATAAATAAAAAAATTTTACTAGAAGCTTGAACTGCAGGAAGATGATTAATGTTGAAGAATTTAAAAATTGGTCACTAGTTTTATTCACACTGGAGCGAAATTGAACACAGTCGATATACCTAAGTAAAAAAAAATAATTTATTGCCTTACTTATATTAAAAATATTTAATTTATGTGAATGTAGTGCATAACTTCTTGAAATTTGTACTTAAAATTCAATCATCAAAAATTAAAGTGGCTATTAGTTTCAAAATTTACAACACATACGATAACAAAAAAATCAGCAAATAAATTATTTTAACGTTCAAATAATATTTCATACCTATAGAGATTTATTTGAAAACTAATTTTAGAAAAACAGTCCCTCTTTCCCATTACATTTACCAGTGGTTAGTAATTTCAATTTTTAGCATATAACAAAGAATTTTTTGTGGAATTATTTAATACTTTCATTATCTGAGATTTATAAATTGCATTCAGAAACAAATTAAATACATTAAGAGGGCGAATTTTTATTTTAGATTTATACATTATTTCACTTATATATAGAATTACAACTGTGCATAAAATTTAATTTCATGTAGAATTACGATTTCTTAATGATCAATGATAATAATTAATGTTATTCTTAAAAGATATCGATGAATGTTTGGATCCCCATGCTTGTGGTCAAGGAGCTCATTGCGAAAACATACCTGGAAGTTATAAATGTTATTGCCCACTAGGATATGACGGTGATCCTTTCAGAGAATGTTATGGTAAGTACAACAATGGCACATGCATTTTACAAACTGAATTATTTATTAAATATGTCCTATAATATAGTGATTTTAAATGTTAAAAGTATATTATTACTGGATTTTCTTTTTAAAAGATGAAAAATCGGTATTCTTTAACGAAAAAAAAAAAAAAAATTATTTGTGGTTTAATGGCATACAACCACATTGTAATTGTTAGATTTTTACATTATTTTACAATCCGAATCGTGCAATATTGTCGTATATGATTTTATTTCAGCAATAGTAAGGGTCACTTATGAGAAAAAGAACAAATTCTCAATAAGAACAAAATATTAACTATTTCCTTCATAAAATTTCTTAGGTTGTAATTTTAAAAACTCAATTATCTTTTTTAATTCCTCAGAAAATTAAAAGTCTGATAATTTCCTTCACAGATTTGGATGAATGTAGACGAAACCCTTGTGGATCTGGAGCTCAGTGTACAAACACAAAAGGAGGATTCACTTGCAGTTGTCCTAGAGGATATCAAGGTAATCCTACACCTGAAGCTGGATGTGTAGACGAAGATGAATGCTGGGGTCCTAAAACGCCCTGTGGAAAAGGTGCACAGTGTGTCAATACCGTTGGTGGTTTTTATTGTCAATGTCCTGAAGGTTATACAGGCAACCCATTAATAGGTTGCGTTGGTAAGTAATATATTTAAACTGATCTTTTTATCAGTGAAATAATCTAAAAACATATTAAATCATTTGTTAACTAATAGCAAATAGCAAAATATAAATCGTTTGCTTGATTTAATATGCATTTTTTCTCTGAATCACTACAAATCTGGAAAAATACTTCAATATTTAAAAAAAGAATATATTGTAGAGCTCCAGTGTTGTAAACTAACCTTGGGGGATTTTTGTGTTTTGCTTATGCAAATTAATTTCAATCTAATTCCTGTTATTTATCGAGCTTTGAATTTAATACTTACCTTAATTTTAATACCTAACTTAGGGATTTTTATGGTCAAACTACAAATGGTCACATGAAATTAAACTTTTAATACATTCAATATTTACTTTGGATTGCGGAAGGGGCCACTCTATAAGACCGCGATAAAATAAAAATTATTAAAATTTGACTCGATGAAAAGTGCTTAAGGACCGTTCACACTTTAACCCAATGCGCCAGACGCACTTGTGAACGTTTAGAATTTACATGTCCGGCGAACTGCCCATGCAGTAAGAATGCTCAACTGTTTGAATCATATGAATAGTAAATTTGTTTGAATGTATGTTAGGAATATTTTATTTTTATATAAATTAAATATTCTAATAATAAACAACATGTGCACAAATGCAGATCACTTTTAATTCGTGTTAGTAGGAATGTACCTATATTGAGAATTTAATTTATTTAGTAAGCTATAAGCAAACATTACTTTAGAATAAAACTTTAGAATTAATTCCGTAGCCAATAGTCAAAATAAACAGGGAAATTCAAATTTCAAGGTTTTGGTCTATAATTGTTTCCTGTTAATTGTTAAATTAACGATGAAATTTTAACTTAATAATAGTCTAAATATAAGTGAAGTTTTTTTATACGAAGTATTTTTTTATGAAATAAAGGTAAGCTCTTCAAAAATTTGTTACTCATTTTAAAAATAAATCTAATTCATACATTACTTTAAGCTTTTGTTTTCGCAGTACTGAGTCTGCAATTTAAATTATTCTAGTATAAATCAATTTATTTGTAATGCTATAGTACTTAAGTTTGCCTACGTTTTAATATTAAACATTATTTTATAAACTGTTTGAATCATATGAATTGTAAATTTTTTTGAATGTATGTTAGAAATATTATATTTTTATGTAAATGAAATATTCTAATTATTTGTTTTTTTCCCTCAGATATCAATGAATGCCCACATGCATGCAGTGTTAATGCAGAATGTACCAATACACCCGGGAGTTATACATGTAGATGTAAAGTGGGTCATACCGGGGATCCATATCTATCAGCTGGATGCCATGGTTTGTATTTATTATATTAAAAATATTTGTCTTTTTCAATCTTTTAATGTTAATTTTAAGCAAAAAATGAGTAAATATGATCTTGTTTCTTTTTTTAGATGAAGATGAATGTCTGCGACCAGGTGCTTGTGGTAGAAATGCTCAATGTTTTAATAATATTGGTTCTTATACATGTAGCTGCCTTGAAGGATATACTGGAAATTCTATTCAAGGATGTTCAGGTATTTTAAAAGAACATTTTAAATTATTGAAATTCACTCAATATTTCTAAATTAAGGTTATAAGTTTCTTTTAAGTGTTTGTATTTCAAGAAATTTGTACTATTAAGGTATTCAACTGAAGCTCTGTAAGAAATTTCATCATTAAATTTAAAAATTATTTATAAAATTTTAAATTTTTCAATAGAATTTTACTTATAATTTATAATTTTTTTGACAAATTTTTTTATTTTTTTTTTATTATTATTATTTTAGGCAAATACACTAATGTAATCAATATTAAAGCACTATAAATTATTTATTGCATTTATATATGTGCCTTATGTTTTATTTACTTCAAATCTTATCCCTTAATATTTACAGATCTTAAAGAAAATTCATTATTAAAAAAAAAAAAAGTGTTCTATGAAGATATGTAAAAATTAAATGTGATCAAAAATAAAAGTGTTGCTTTAAGTTACATTTTTCTTCATGTTAGTATATTTGGAATACAACTACCATTTTCATTTAAAAGTAAAGTTTTAGATTTTAAGTTTAAATTCTAGAAGTTATTAAATTTAGTTATAATTGATTTCATACTAATTTTTTATCTCAAAATAGGGGAAAATAAACAGGTTTTATACTGCTTCTTACTGCTATAAATACTTTCTTCGTACACATCCTTTTTTTTTTTTTTACTTTTTTTTTAGTTTCAAATTTGTTCATTATTTTGTCTACAATTGACATTATTTTTTCTAGATATTGATGAATGCTTACAAAACCCATGTGCAGACAATGCCATATGTAGAAATCTTCCAGGAAACTTTGAATGTAAATGTTTTGAAGGCTATGATGGAAATGCTAGAGAAGGATGCTCAAGAGGTACTATAACTCTTTTGAATATACAAAGTAGAAAAACATCAGTTTCAGATGATAGATTGAAATTTATAAAATAATACTTATCAAATAATTTAAACTTAATCATCTAAAAAACTAAGATTTTTTTTGTGTGTGTGTGTGTGTGTGTCTACCACTTTGTGATCAAACAGTAGCATCTACAGCTATGAAATTTACATGTAAACTTTTTTTTAGTGAGTAATTTATTAATTAAAAAATTCACTTTTAGTAACCACATTAAATATAAAGGAAATTAAGTAAGGTTTATTTATTATGTATCTAATGTCTGTATAATGTATGTAATGTAGTATTATGTATTGTAGTATTATATAATGTCATTATTTTTAATCCTCTTTTTTTATTGCAGTTAAAGTTGATGTCAATTGTCAAGGAAATTATGACTGCACAGATAATGCCCAATGTCTTCGTAATAGATGCCAATGTAAATCTGGTTTTCAAGTTTCAGGAAGTGAATGTATTGGTGGGTATTTTTTATTGAATATATATGTATATGTATATAATGCAGCAAATTTAACAAATTCTAAATTGTATACAATGTGAACATGCTTAAATATTTTATTGTTATAAATGATGAGCTTTTTGTATTAAATCCAATCTTTGAAGATAAATATTTGTTTATGTACTTACTACCATTTGTATTTTTTTTTTTTTTTTGGTGTATCATACTCTCTCTCCTTTTTTTTTTTTTTTTAATTTAATTTTACTGTACACAATATATTGTAAACATGTGTACATGAAGAAGAATGTCATATTGCAAGAAGAATGCCATTATTATGTGATAAATTAATAATACTTCTTAATTCAAAAATTTTCTACCAGTTGATTATTTTGTAAAATAATTCATAACTTATAATTTTAAAAATGTTTTAGGATTGATTGAAACATTGATATTTATGTAATATTAGTAGTCACCTTTAATAAAAATAGATTGAATTCTTAGACATTAGTTTTACTTTTTTTTTTAATTAATGACAATATTTTGGGTCATAAAACTGTATCGATTTTGTAAACACTCTATAAAAATTTTTAAAGTGCTACATGGCTTTAATTTTTGCTTTCAGATATTGATGAATGCCGAACACCAAATATTTGTGGTCGTAATGCTGTTTGTAAGAATATCATTGGCAACTATAAATGTGAATGTAGGCAAGGATATGAAAAAATATCATCTGCCTCAGAAAGTCACTGTAGAGGTATGTTTATCTTTAGGAATCTTTTATTTTTATAGTAATGACTTATTTGTAACAAAAATTAGCTAAGCTTTGATTTTTAACTCCTATTTATTTGTGTGTTTTTTTCCAGATATAAATGAATGCCTATTTGGACGATTCCCATGTGGTACCAATGCCAAATGTATTAACAGTGATGGAAGTTATCAGTGCCTGTGTCCAGATAATTTAATAGGAGATGCAAAGGTAGCTTGTCGATGTAAGTTTCAAGCAAGTTCTTATATATTTAATTACCAACTAAAATGTTATTGCCGTGAACTCTTTTCTTAGGGATATTTTAACTTGGCCAATTTAAATTAACAAAAATTCCCCCGGAATTTCTCATTAATCCCAATTATTATTCTTTTTAATTCAAATTCTGATGGGTAGGAGAAATCAGAAAATTTTCCTAATGTCTAGAGTACTGTTTTGTATTGTAGACATATCAATTTAGTTGCAATCAAGGTGCAACATGCCTTCTTCCTCCATAGTTAAAAAAGATGTTGTTCATTGTTTTTTTAATAGAGAAGTCCTTACCTCTGAATAATCATAAGTTTTATATTGGTCCTAATAATCATATTGATCCTAAGATGACTATTTAAAACTGCATAGTTACAGTATTTTATCATGAAACATAAATTAGAAAAAAATAATCTTAACCTGAAACCAAAATGGATATTCTCGGAGGAGTAAATGAGCACATAAAAAAGTAAGATGACATGGCTAAGGAATATGTAATACTGTCTATTACACTTTTTTAATTTACATTAAAGGCAAAAACCATAAAGAATTCAAAACTTCTTGGCCAAAAATAAATAAATTAGGTGTACGTAAGTTAATAACAACAAGTTTTTTTCATTTAAATATAGATTTTATGATAAATTTTAATTTCTGCTAAATATTTTGATTTGATTCATTTCAAATTTATATTATTTATAGTTATATTTGAACATAGTAAATTTCTGTTAGTTCAATGCATTCGAGTTTGAATTAAAAACAGTTAACTGTTATTTTGTAGAAAGTAATACAAATCTATATTTGCTTCTTTATACTTATTGATGTTCGTACAATTTTGATTTATTAAAAAAAAAAATTTCACTATCAGTTTTTTTTTCTTTCTTATTAATATTCTGATTGGTTTTTAGCACCTTGTTCTGATGTTGATTGTGGTGAGCATGCTACATGCCAAGTAAGCGGAAAAGAAGCTGCCTGCATTTGTAACTTAGGATACACTTTTGATCCTCAAAATATTGCTTCTGGTTGCCAAGGTATCAATAGATTATGAAATCTTAAATTAATTAAATACATAAAATTAATTAAATCTTGTTATCTCTTACATGATAAGCATAAAAATTGTTTTAGAGTTATTGCATTAATTGAAAAACATATGTATTTTGAGGTTTAATTATTGAATAGTTCAGTCTTCCTAGTGCTGATTTCTTTGAGTCAGGAGCATTATATTTTTTTTAATTGATAATGCACTTTTTCAAAGTTTAACATAAATTAGTGTTTATTATTTTAAAAAATTGGCAATAAGACTAAAATGTTTTTATTTATTTGTTAATTTATTTATTGTTAATGTGAATCATACAAGATTCTTTTCACATTTATGAGCCGAATTTAATAAAAAATAAAAGTATTTCTAAAGAGCATCAGAAAAAGCTTTTATTTACTGTACTAAACATAATAATGTAAAGCCATTATTAATTATTTATTTCTGTATTGTTAAGTAAGTACATATGTGGTATGGTATATTAATATTTTAATTCATCATTAAATAAAAGTTAATAGATTTTTTGCAGGATATGTTAGTATGACTGAAAATTTACAAATTAAGGAGTTTACATAACATCTGCTTGTTATACTTAAAAATGCTCTTTAATAAATATTGATTAACTCTTATAGTAATTACATATCATTTGAAATGTTAATTTTTTTATTACGTCATTTATGTTTCAAATTGTTCAGTTTTAAACTTTATTTTAAAACCTAATATATATTATAATATTACTTACTACATATTATAATATTGTTGAATCAAATTTCTTATTAAAATTTTTATTAATATTCCATTTTTATTAGATATTAATGAATGTGACAATGCTCATGGACCATCTGGTTTATGTGGACAAGGAGCTATTTGTGGAAATGTACCAGGAAGTTATCATTGTTATTGTCCTCCTGGTTTTACAGGAGATCCATTTAGATACTGTGAAGGTAATTATATTAAAACAGCTTAAAATTAAGTGATTTTTGGTATTTTTTTCACATTCTATTTTTTTTATTTCTGTGTTCATAATATTAAAAAAAATCAAACTTTTTTCAGACATTAATGAATGTGACCGACGTTTTGGACCAAGTGGTCAGTGCGGAGAGGGAGCAACTTGTGCGAACACTTTGGGCAGCTTCACTTGCACTTGCCCACCTGGCTTTTCAGGCAATGGAAGAGTTAAATGTCAAGGTGAATAAATCTTTTCTCTCTCTTCAAAAGATTTATATAAAAGACCATTTTTTATTAAAAATATACATTTTTTATTATAATCCCATTTATTAATACTTTTATTCGTATTCTGGTTTATATTTATTTTTAAAAATTGGTTAGTTAAACTTTTTTCTTAATTTTTCACTAAAATACTATTTATTTACTTATTTTTATGTCGTGATTTCTGATTTTTTAAAATTATTATTTATTTAATTATTTCACATTTATTATGTTGATCAAAAACTATTTCTTTTGCTTTTGACATTTTTATTTGTTTTAAAAAAATTATTGATTATATATATAAATTTTCAGACATCAATGAGTGCTCTCAGGCATTTGGGCCAAATGGAAAATGTGGAATATCAGCTATTTGTACAAACAGGCCTGGTAGTTTTGAATGTAGATGTCCACCAGGAACATCAGGAGATGCATCTGTGCGATGTATGTAAAAACTTTGTTCTAATATAAGATACTCCAACTGAAATGTTTAACTCTATAATGCACTGATATTTTGATAAATTTCTAATTGTTAGTTTAATGCTAAATTGTTGGTTCAATGCAAATTTCTATTGCTTTTTTATTGCAAAAACTTTTTTTTTTATTTCTTGAAAGTATGAAGAATTTTTCTTGACCTTTTATAACTTTAAATGTAACATAATTTACCTATTTTGCCTTTAGCAGATTCTTGTTGACGTTTAAAAAAATCATTCAAGGTCTTGGTAATTGTTGATTGTGGGCTTTATTTTTTATAAAATAACTTAACAGGATGCTATACCATGGGAGAAACCCTTCATGGCAAGTTCTCTTTCATTCATATGTGATTTAAAAATTTAAGTTCTGAAAAAATTAGCTCAGACATACTTAGTGTAAGCCATGTAGTTTCAAATTCTGAAGGAAAAAAACTGTCAAAATATCAAAATGCAAACAGGTTGTGACAGGATAACTTAAGATTACATTATGGGAAAGTTTTCTAATAATTTGTTTGAAATTTTGAAGAAAAAAAAATGTCAACATTTGAAACTTCATGGCTTACTCTAAGTAAGTCTAAATTCACTTTTTTCTAAATTTTGATATACCAATGGAGATTAAACAGAATTTGCACTGAAAAGTTTCCCCTGTGGTAAAGCGTCCTCTTTATGCTTTTAATTACTTGATTACAATTTATAAGTTAATTAATCTATAGCATGAGTCTTTAGACATGTTTTTCTAATTTTTCACTTTTTTGTTGAGTCTCAAATAATATGTTTACCATCATTTATGTTAATGGATTAGTTGTTTATTTGTAGGTAATGCTGTTGTACAGTGCAGAGACGATGCCTCATGTAGAGGAAATTCTGTTTGCAGTCGAAGTCAGTGTCATTGCCCGGACCCATACTTTGGAGATGATTGTAGACGTTAGTTTTTTTCTTTTTTATCTCTATAAACAAGTTTGTGTTAGTGTAATTATATAAAAATTTATTTGGAATGCATAAATCTTTCACATAAAATGTGTATAGATTTATCAAAAGTGTCTTCTTTTTTTTTTCTATTAAAGAATATGACATCAGCTATAACAAAAAATTGCATGGCCATCTATTTAGATGACTCCTGACATTATTTTCACAATTTAAATTTTTTAACTGTCAAAAATTTAAAAATTACTCATTATTTGAGAACATTTGAAAACCCTAATGAAAGAATGTGTTTTGTAAAAATTTAGTGAGTTTAAAATATATCAGCTCTAGAAAGTACATAAATATCAGGAAGCTATTTTTCAAGCATTTACTTCAGTTAAAAGTGATTTATGTAGATAATTGCCAAATAAATTATGTTCATATCTATTCCAACTGTAGCAACTATCAATCTTTAGCTGTTTTTGAATGTTTTCTTAAAATATCTATTTTTTTTTTTTACTTAAATCAATATAAAATGTAAATAAATAAAGTCATTACGAAAGTTTTTCCTTTTTTTTCTGTAAGATTAAGAATAATTTTATATGAATAAAATACATTTTTACTTGAATTGCCATTATAAATCTTTGAAATCTTCACACAATAACAAATAGTTTATTTATAACTATATTAATTTAAAACATTTTTTAGACCCATGTGATGATATTTTCTGTGGAGACCATGCTACCTGCCAACTAGATTTGCGCAAGGAACCTGTATGTGTTTGTTCGCCTGGATACACAGGTCGCAGCAACAGCTTACCAGGATGTATAGGTAAAAATATTATTTTATAAATTAAATTTTCTTAAATAACTTTACAAATAAAATTGTGGAAAAATAAACATGAAACCTTAATTACTCAATTAATCCTTTCAAGCATGCACTAAATGTTAATAAATTTTGCATGAATAGATATTGATGAGTGTGGAAGTGGAGCTCGTGTTTGTGGATCAAATGCTGTTTGCAGAAATAGCCCTGGCTCATATGAATGTGTGTGTCCTCATGGTTTCAGCGGAGATCCTTACAGAGGCTGTATTGAGATTGGCGGTAAGTGGTTGATAGTTTTTTTTAAATATCATTATTGATCACATCTGTTTTATAGTGGGCACTTCATGCCATTCTGTACCTGGTTTTTATTTGCTAATGCTAACCCTGTAGAAAAGATGTAAGTTTATTGCAAAATTATCTAAAATATCACAGAAAGATAGAGATTGATTTTGATCTAATTATTATGTGATATGTTTTGTTTCCTAATTATGTAGCTACAAAATTGAATTTCAAAATTGAATAAAAAAATTGGACTAATGAAATCATAATTAAACTATGTACTAATAAACTATTAAATAAACTATTATAATAAACTATGTACTAATTACTACAAAATCTCAGCAATATCTGATCGCAGCTTTTTGAGTTACATCCAAATCAGAAATTCACATTATGTCTCACCTTTCCTTAAAATTGGAT
This sequence comes from Parasteatoda lunata, assembly GCA_949128135.1. NCBI lineage: Eukaryota > Metazoa > Arthropoda > Arachnida > Araneae > Theridiidae > Parasteatoda > Parasteatoda lunata. The sequence goes on from OX421975.1 coordinate 96,008,261, forward strand.
GTGTGTTTAGTAACAGAAAGCTGGACATAATAATTTTGGAATGATTAAATTCAGTTGAATTGAAATTGTAATTTTTTGGAAAAAGTTCCAATGCTCATTCCCGTTAATTCAAACTTTGCATGGGTAAAAATGACTTCATTTCTAAAAACTTTAAGCAGAATCTTTCAAATTGTGTCAGCATTTGCGTCATTAAAAACTTCCAAAACATTTGTTGCTGAAAGAAAAATTGTTTACATATAATTAGTCTTGAAGGGTTTATATATTATATTGATCAATCCCAATATATATGTCTGCTCTAAAGGCCGAAAATTTTTGATATAAGTTCTCAAAAGAAGATTAAAAAAATATGTTGACCACTAATTTATTTTAATCTGAGTGTAACATATATAGTATTTTTTTCTTTTGCCATCTCTGTCTTCTATAAAAAATTTATTATATTAACATTCTTTGATTTGGGGGGGGGGGGGGGGGGGACTCAATATTTTTCGGTATCTCTAGCATGAATTTAATTATTTAAACTATTTAGTACTGGAACTTTCTAAGCCTAAGCAAATAGTAATATTTTCTTTAATGCAAGATACTCTTACATTAAGTATATTTTTACTCTAATGTTGTTGAAAAAATATCGGCAGTAAATATTTATAGTAACAGTTTATGTGTTTACTCATTATATGTCTATTTAAATAATTATAAAAAAACACCTTAATAAACAATTGGATAACAAATTTAAATCACATTGCAAATTTTTTCCTTCTCTAATAAACGTGCATTTTTAGGCAAAACAAATCTTGCCTGCTCTGAAACAAGACCATGTGCTCCAAAAGAGGAATGTGTTGGTAGTAAAAATCCTCAATGTGTCTGCAGACGAGGTTATACAAGAGATCCAAGTACAGCTAAATGCAGAGGTATATTTCATATTTTTAATTTGTTTAATTATGAATTGGGCTAAAGAAATCATTTTGTGCCATCTCTTTTTATATTTAAAGTTAATAATATGATATTGTAACATTTTCTTACTTATATTTCTCACATAATGATTAAGGAAAAGTTTCAAACAACTTAATTGGATCAGATTTTTCTGTTGAAAGTGAATAAAGTTCAACAGATAAACCGACATAATATTTATTAAATATGTAATGGATAAGATTAATTACTTAACAAAACTTTTTTTTAGTGACCACACATTCACGTATAAACTCTCTGAATTGCATATCCATCTGTTATTAAATGTATAACTTCCAATTTTTTGAAATATTAATGAATATCATTTTACAATTCAATAAAAAAAATCTGCAACTGCTATTATTCTTATAATTTTCATTAAGTTATTTATTTAACAATATTTTTTTTTTCCAATTCTTTGTTCATTAAACATTCCTAAATGTTAGATTGAAATATTTGCCTCATAAACATATATAAAAATGTTGTTTTAATTTCAATTTATGATTCATTTATTTCAGATATTAATGAATGTGCTGAAGTGCGTGATAAATCTCCATGTGGTCAGCAAGCTTTCTGTTTAAATATGGAAGGCAGCTACATATGTCGTTGTCCACCGGGTCATATAGGGAATCCATATAGTGCCTGTTATCCAGAAAGTATGTTACTAAACTGCAATTTTAAATTTTAAGATCTTAAAAATTAGTTTTGTGAAAATATATTTATTTAAATCTAAACAATCTTTTTCAAACGTAATTGTATTGGTTTTAAAATTCGTCTGTTTTTTAATTTTTGCCTATTATTTTAGTGTTACCATGTAAACGAGACAATGAATGTCCTGGCAACACTATATGTTTGGATGATGGAAGCCAGGAAGGCCATTGTGGATGTAAAGCTCCATTTGTGCAAGATGGAGAATATTGTATAAGTAAGTTTTTTTTCCACATTTGTTCATAGTAAAGTTAATAAATCAGTGTATTTATAATTGTCTGTTGTTATATACACTAAATATTGCTTTGATTCTAATAAAGGCTTTTTGTGAAATGGGTGAAAACTGAGAGAGTTAAAGCAAATAAAAGTTTAATTTTTTTAATATTCTGCATTTTTTAAGGTAATAAATAAGGATTGAAAGAATCTTTTTGTACTATTTATTATTTTGTGACAATGCATAAAAAAATTTTAAAAAATATGTACATCCAGTTTCTTACCACTATCTCATTTTTTTCTGCTTAACGTATTTAATATCAAATACCATTCACATTTAATTATTCTAATGAATAAAATAAATTACAGTTATATTTTTCAAAATCCTGGGTTGTACTTTGTCATGTATTTAAAACTGTGCAGAATTAATTAAAAAATAAAGTAAGAAAACAAAAAACTTAAAATTGCAAAATATTTAATAAAAAAATTTTTTTTAGCATATTCACTAGTTCATATAGTTCACTTTAAGTAAGTTCACAAGTAAATTCATTGCAAATAATATATCACAAAAAGAAATATTGTACAGTCAGTAATAAATTGAACATAAATAAAATAGGCTGAAATTGTCCATAACTGTTTAAAAATATATATATTTGTTTTTTATTCTTTTTGATAATTAATGTTTTTTTAACAAATACTACACAAAATTATGAATATATATATATCATTGAATTATCTGAATAATACATGTTATTTTATCTTCAAATTGTATTCAATCATGTTTTAAAGGCTCATAATTTCTATTTAGTGGTTAGCCGAAACTGTTCCACAACTAGTCCATGTCCTGAAAATCAAGAATGTGTGTACACAGGAAATGGATATGGATTCTGTATCTGTCCTAGAGGATACACAATGGATGCTACTGGTTTTTGCAGAGGTGTGTAGTGTCGTTTTTATTTCTGCCGCGCTTTATTTAGATATTACTTAACTGCACAGTTATTACTGATTCCATTATAAAATTTAGAATTTTCCAACTGATATATTTTAATCTATCACATTATTAAAAGTAAATACTATTAATATAGAAGCAGCATTGTTTAAATGCAATTTTTTTTTTTAATAATTATTAAAATTTTTATGTTCTATTAAATTTATCATCATTTTTACAGATATTGATGAATGCACCGAGATTAAAGATTGGTCTTTGTGTGGTGCCTATGCGGAGTGTGTGAATTTGCCTGGAGCTTATCAATGCCTCTGTTTATCAGGTTATACAGGAAACCCAAGGCAGGCCTGTAGTAGAATTGGTAAGAAGTTTCTGTGATTTTCATTGAAATTCATTTTTGGAGAAAACTGTTATGCTAACTCTTTATTTTCTTGCCATTTTACTATTTATCATTTGAAAAAAGTTGACAATTTAATGCATTCTGTAACGCAATTTTATTAAAAATGAAAACATGAAAGAAATTGTTTATTCATAAATTTATTTTTATTATAGCGATTGAATGTAGAGGTGCTAATAGCTGTCCACAAAATATGGAATGTGTAAAAGGGCAATGTCAATGCTTAGCACCATACATACTTGAAGGACAACAATGCAAACGTAAATATTTTATTTATTTTTATTAATTTTTAGTTTATTCTTTGTTAGAATTTTCTTCTAAGAGAAGTTATAATCCCTTTGAAAATAAATGTTTTTCTAAAAAAAATTTTTACAATAATCATCGATGCCTGTGAATTTTATGAAATATAAAATGCTTACTCTAAGCAGTGTTAAAATTAATGTATTCAATATTATTTATTTCATAAAATAATAAAATGTTTAGTGGTTTATCTACATTTACTTTACCCACTAAAATCAGATATAAGTATCTTATTATGTTTTTATTTTTGTACTTGGTACTAAACAAATAATAAAGTTTATCAAATCAGACTATTATTTTAAGGTTTAACTAGTTTCAACTTATAGATTGCAATAAAGCTATACAGGGTGAAAAGGCACAAACAGAAACCTGCCATAGTTTTGGTTCAATAACCTTTCTCAGTGTCAAAACACATAAGGACAAAAGAGAGCTGAAGACAAACATGAAAGTATGAGCGAAAAAAATGTTAAACAAATAGAAGAAGAGAGACCTATAGATTTAACTACTTTTTTTCCCCTGTTGCTTCTTGTTTGTTTTGTGTTCTTCTGGCATTTAATGTTTCAACTCTGAGGAAAGTTCTTGTTCATAGAGCCGGGTCTATGTCCATTTTTGTTATTTGTAGTTTATGTAGCACAAAGTATGCCTAATTTTAACATTACAATTTTACTTTTTTAACCTAAATTAATTCAAAATTTGTACAATAACAAAACTCTCCTTAAATGCCTTTTTATTTTGTCTCATTTACTTTTAAGTTGTCACTGTTGCACTAAAAATTTGCAATTAGTCAGATATAATTATGTAGAAAGTAATAGCAAGCACCAAACAAGCATTTCTTTTTTATATAATGTACCTATTTTCTAATATTTTAAATATTTGATCGTTATAAGTTAAACCAATGATTAAAACTCTTTTAATACACATTTAAATTCAAAATAACCTTTCAGATCCATGTGAGTGGTATTCATGTGGACAATATGCAACATGTGAACTCTCACCCAAAGGACCAAAATGTGTTTGCATACCTGGTTGTACTGGAGATCCAAACAATGCTTGTCAAGGTAAAAAAAATTTTATAAAAAATATATTTTATATTTGGTAGCGCTTCGCGCTCCCGTGCCACAGATCCTGGGTTCGATCCTCGGGTCGGGCATGGTTGACTCAGCCTTTCATCCCTTTAATGGGTCGATAAATGAGTACCAAACATGCTTGAGAACTAAACGCTGGGGGGTTCCACGCTCGGCTGACCACCTGACTGAAACATCTGCTCCTGCACCCCAGAGTCCAAGGTCAAGAAAACTGAGATGGGCACAGTGGGCCTTGGCCCTCTATGGGCTGTCGTGCCACTGATTTTAGTTTAGTTTAGTTTTTATATTTGGTTTGAGGTAAATTTTCCAAACAAGAATCTATGAAAAATAATTAATTTAATTTTCCTTTCATTAGATATTAATGAATGCACTGCAGATTTACCTATGGATCCAAATGGTCCTTGTTCAGTTGGTGCAACTTGTATTAACATCGTTGGAGGTTACCAATGTGAATGTCCTCCTGGAACTTCAGGAGATGCTTATAAAGGCGGATGTAAGTAACTCTTTAATTTTATTTCTTACATTGCTATCATTATTTTTGTATTCTGAAATGTCTTTTAACTTCATTATTATCAGTTAAAGTTTCTTTGAATATTTCATTCTTAATATTTTAATTTTCTTTATTTTTTTAACCTTAAATCCATTAAAAGTTCATTTGATGATTAAATGTATAGTAAATATGTTAAAATATTTAATTATCGATATCGGGCATGGTCCTATTCTGGCATAATATTGACTCATTTGCTTTTAACACTTAGAAAATATGCTTTTTTTTTTTTTATTTTATACTTTTGCTCTCCTTCTTTAGCGATAGATTTAGTTCGAGTTTTATTTTAAGATTAAATATAATAACTATTGCTCGTCATGTGAAACTGAAGTTTCACTGTGAAATTAAGTTCAATAATTACTTGCTCGTTAATGCCGTTATCTAAATTTACTTTAAAATTAAATATGATAATTATTTCAGGTCGTGGAGCAACTGGATGTTCATCAGATCGACAGTGTCCTCGAAATGCTGTTTGTGATGCGAGGGGTGGAGCATGTGTTGGTATGTTGACTTAATTTTTTTCTTCTGTTATAAGATCATGTGTGTTTTAATAATAATCGAATTTGCATTTTTTTCTAAATAAATACACTATTGTTTAGCAAATAATTACATTGGTCAAATTTTCCAAAAACACTTATTCCGAAATAATTTTTTTCAAGATAAACATCTCAAACAAAATTTCGCAATTTATTTTTCAATTACATTTTTAAAAATTTTTAATACTTAAATTAAAAATTTAATATTTTATTTAAAATTTCAAAATTTTAAATTTAAAATTTTTAATATTTAATTTAAAAAAATTTAATTTTTATTATGAATTTTTTAAATGTAATTCATATGCTACAAAAAAATTTTGTTTTAACATTATTTGTTTTTGTGATTAGATCCTTGTGCTACTGCATGGTGTGGTCCAAATGCAGACTGCTACGGAGATGAACACAAGGCTGTATGCAGGTGTAGACCTGGGTATTCAGGAAATCCAAATGATCTGGAAAAAGGATGTCTATCTCGTAAGAAATATTTATTTATTTTCAGTTTGAAATACATATCTTATTTTTATTTTTAGTAATTTCTTCTAAATTATAGTAAGGTTTTTTAAATTGGTCAAATATACAGTTATAATTGAAATATTGGCAGTTTTACATTGATTTATTATTAATTTTTCTGACTAAAACTCTGATTATTTTGAATAATATCATTGCATTATTTATTATAGCATGCGCTGGAGTGTGGTGTGGCATGAATGCACACTGTATAGTAAATTCAAACAACCAAGGAGTTTGCCATTGTCTGCAGGGATTTTCAGGAAATCCCTGGGCTGGAGGGGGATGTCAAGCAGGTAACATTTTAACAACATTCCTGTACAATTATTTTGATTATTTAACTTACTAAATGTCTTTTGGTTTGTTTCTCAGTTCACCAAGAGACACTGAAAATTATTCCTTATTTTTTAACAAATCAGGTTAAACCACCAGAGCATCAGCGATGTATATAGTTAAAATAAAAAATGTTTCCGTTTCATACATAAATATGTAGATTATGAGTGGCAATCGACACTACATGTTTTCTCTAAATGTGAAATTTTTACTTCAAACTGCTCCTCTGTATCTTTTTCGAATTTGTGCCTTAAGAAAAATTCTAGAATTTTCATTAAATATCACCACCATACATCTTGCCTGAATTGAAATAGAGAGGTTTTTTTTTCCAAAAATGTTTTCCAAAACAATTTGAAATTGTAGCTCATCATTATATTACCAAAGCATTTCATATGTTAAAAATAAAAAAAATGTAACTTAAGCTGAACTTATAAAGCCTAAATAAAGTTTTTATATTTAAACTTATTTTCCTCCTGTATAGATTATATTTATCTAGCTTTTATTCATATGTTTATCTTTTATTTTAGTATTTATGAAATTAGTTAAATTGTTGAAAAATAATCTGTGTCATCTTAATAGTGTGTGCTTTATGGCTTAAATCAGCAATGTTTAACTAGCCGCTTTTAAAAAATATTCATGTATTTAATCAGTTTTTTATCGCTGCAATGGACAAATTTCTAAGAATTTAGCACGTAATTGATTCTTCAAACTTATCCCCTTAACGTAGAACATATTTTCTTAGTCCTGTGAGTTTAAATATTATTATGCAAATTGCCCAAAATTATACATTCAACATAATGGAGTTCAATAGAATAACATAATAATTTATCCTATTTTATCTCTCCCACATTAATTTTATAAAGATATAATGAATTTCTAATTGTAAAACTTAATTTTTTATGTAATCTTTTTTATTACGCGATGTAATGTTTTTGCAAGCTTATAAAATTTATGTATTTTAAACTTTCATTTAGAAAGTACTTTTCATATTTGTTGTGATAGATCTTTATTCCGAAAGACTGCAGCTAATTATAAATTAATGATTATCATATACTATTTTCATAGAAAACAATTCTTTTTTATTAGAACCACGAGGCTGCTCAACATCAAGACCTTGTGGATCTTCTCAAATGTGCACTAATGGTGCTTGCGTTGGTAAGTTTAAATAGCTCTTCTATTATGATCTCTCAAATGAACAAATTTCACCATACCTTAATTTACACCATTATTTTTCACTTCTGCTAGAACGTTGTCAAGGTGTTAATTGTGGTGTTGGATCTAGATGTGATGAAAATACAGGAAATTGTGTTTGTTTGCCATACTTCATTGGAAATCCATCTTATCTATGTGTTCCACGTAAGTGTATTTAATATAAATTGTTATTTTTATCAAAAAATTTGTGACAATTACTTTAAAAATTTGTTTTATTCAATTATCATTGAAGACATTAAAGATATATAGTTTTGTAAGAAATTTGTGTGGTTTACTTTTTATAATTTTTATTTTCTTAAAGATATGTGAAAGTTTTTTTTTTTTTTTAATTTATTTAATAAAATTTTATTGTTAGAGAAATTAAAAATGTCTAGCTATGTAGGATAAGACATTTTTGCTTACTTTTTACCTTTAAATTCGAAAAAAACTGGTTTTAAAACCTAATTTTTTGTGTATTTTCGCATTACATATTTTGTATTAAAAGACAATGTTATATGGCATTTTATGCTATAATGGTGGGCCCTGAGCCATCATTATGATGAATTGGGGCTCATTCTCCAGTTGAGGCCTAAAGCACGCTCAGTGTCAAATTGATGGGCACTTGTTTGTCTAGAAAATAATGGTGGCTTGTTGGCAATGCTGAACTAATTACCAAAATCGTATTGTTGCTTAAAAAATTGTGAAGCTTTAACTTGCTTGATTCCCCTGATCCACAGGATGCTGTAACGCTTTTTTATAAGTTTTTTTATTTTAGTTTAATTAAATAATTTGAATGCAAATGAATATTAATTATTATTTTTCTTTTATAGCTATATTACCTCCTCTTTGTGTACCTGGCTGTGGAGTCAATGCTCATTGTACGTATGGTGTTCCAAATCAATGCAGTTGTAATCCAGGTTTTACTGGAAACCCATATTCCGCTTGTGGTAAGTATTATAATGAATTTATTGATTACTTGTTATCATTATTTATTTATTATTCTCCTCTACAAACTTTGAATGAAACTTATTAGAACTTTTCAACTATTTTTTTTATAGGAACTAGCCCGAGGTGTTTAGAAACTCGTTGTGGTACAAATGCAAACTGCATTGAAGGCCCTAATAGAGTGGATTGTGTATGTCCAGCTGGATTGCAAGGAAATCCATTCATTGGTTGCCAAGGTAATTATTATTATTATTATTTTTTTTTTTTGAAAAATACAATAAAATGAAGCTTTTTTTTTCTTAAAAGGCCTTTTCTATCTAACATTTGTCATCAATTTTTTTAGATGTTAATGAGTGTTTGGGAAGTAACCCATGTGGAAGTGGCGCTAGCTGTATCAACAGTGTTGGTAGTTTCCTGTGTGCCTGCCCATCAGGCTCGACTGGAAATCCATTATTTTCATGCAGTAAGTTGTTAATTATTAGTTTTTTTTTGATGTAGTTAAAGTTGATAATTATTAGTTTTTTGATGTAATAATTAAAGTTGTTAATTATTAGTTTGTGATATTAAAAATATTAATTTATTTTGAATATTATAGATAAATGCCCAAAAAAATGCTATATCCATTTATCTCACTCTATTGCAAATAATAATTAAAATGTTATTCACTTTATAAGTCACTAAAAGTAATTGTATGTATAGTTCATTGTTATATATACCTACTATTACTACTAAAACAGGATCGATTTATTGTTACATATGTAACAGAATTAATATTACCGTAAGTTGCACATTTTGCATGTATTATCTCATTTTCTATAGTAGATTTGATTTAGTTTTTCTGGGAATAATTTCTAGTGATTGTTGTGAATATTTTTTGCTATCTTTAAAATATTAACTTATCCTGAATATCATACATAAATAAACATAGTATACCAAATAAACTTATCTGTATTTTTAAGAATAATTTAAATTCTGTTAGCTACTTAGTTCAGTTTGGTAGATCATATATTTTGTCAAATATTTTATTTTATTTTTTTATAACCGTCGTTGAACAGCCGACCCAATTTCATGGGTTTACGACTACTAATGTTCAACTCCGTAGCCTTGTAATTTTGAACTAATCCAGAAGACAAGGAAACTCCTGGATCAGTACCCCCAGAGGTATTGATTTGTTATGGGAACTTGGAGGACTTTGAGACTCGACAGATTTAACGTGCATCAGTCACCATTTACTACACGGGGAATCTTCGGCTGGCGAGGATCAAACCCACGACCTCTTGGACATGGGCCCAGCACTCTACCGACCAGGCTATCCCGGCCTTTTGTCAAATATTAAATATAACTGCACTTTTAGCATTACTACTTGCAAAACAGAATTATATTCACTCTTACTTAACATAATTACTGTTATATTCAGTTGCGCTTTCTACTTTTCTAATCACTTCAAGAAAACTGAACTTGATGCACTGTTTTTCTTAACCTATGTATTCTGTCCTTCATCTAAAATAATCAATGTTCTATTACAGCACCGGCCAATACTCCTTGTGAACCAGGCCAGGGTTGTGCTTGTTCATCTGATTCTGGATGTGGAGGTGGAGAAATTTGTGGAGCAGGAGGCTCTTGTCAAGGTATTCTAAACATTAAATCTCCATTTTAATAAACATTTTTATAATGAGTTGCTTAAGGTTTGTTTTTTTAAATGTGTGATATATTCAATTTTTTTCTTCTTCACCAGATCCATGTCAAGACGTGGTGTGTGGACCAAATGCTTATTGTAACAGAGGTGCATGTCTGTGCCCTCAAGGAATGAATGGACAACCAAACAATGTGGGAGTTGGATGCAGTGGTAAGCAAATGATTAAATGTTTTTCATATATACTCTATATTACTTTTTTTTTCATTAACATGAAACCACTTGTACTTTTTTCCTCTATTTATTTTATAAAACTCTTGTCTTAAGGCTATGTCATTTTAGTTTATGAATTTTTATCTAATTTTAATATTGAAAGAAATAATGTTTTGCATATAGCCTATGAAAAATAGATTATAAAGTTTCAACTGTTTCTTTTAATATAAATCCTCAGTTAAGTTTTGCTATACTTACTCCTTATATGGGGCATTATTAATTTTTATAGTAAAAAACATTGACAACTTTTGTCTTTAGCTGTCATTTTATACATGGAAAATAATTTTAAATAAAATATGAACCTTATTTAAAAAAATCTGTATTATCTCTTTTAAACTATGCAAATTATGCATTTAATAATTGAGCCATTTCTCTTTAAAAAATGATAAGCAAATTACAATTTTCTTTCTTGTCACTTTGCTTAATTAAACTAGTTTGCTTTTAGAGTTATTTTACAAAAATTAATTATGAAAAAGAATTGGTGGGAGAAAAAATTATTTTTGATCTAAATGTTTTCCTAAATTTCCTTATTTGATTTCTGTTATTTTTTTTACTTAATTTCATTTTCTGTCTCAACTTTGAATTTGTTTGCAGTATCTACTGAAGCACCTGTTAGAAACCCGAATGAATGTGAGGATAACTATGGATGTGATGGCGGAGCTTCTTGCCAAACAAATTCAGATGGAGTACGACAATGTCAAGGTAAGAAACATTCTCTTACTCCTCTTTTATCTTTATCCTTTATCTTTATCCTTTATCTTTATCCTTTATCTTTATCCTTTATCTTTATCCTTTATCTTTATCCTTTATCTTTATCCTTTATCTTAAGGGTTTTATAGTAATGGTACATAGTTTCTTATTTACAACATTAATTTATGCTAAGCAACTGTAAAAATAATTCCTGATATTAAAAAAAAAATTTATACAAATGTGTAAAACACTTAAATTAAATTAACTATAATAAGAGCTAGTTATTTTAAACTTTGAACTATATATGAAGTTATTTGTGTAAGATTTTTTTAAAAAAATATATAAATAAACTTATTTGACACCAAAATTAATGTGCTAATGCTTAAATGTTATTCCTCCTTCACTTTATACTTCTTAAAAGTAATAAAAGTTAAATATTATAATTATAAACTCATATAAGTTATAATTATAATTTTTTGAGTCATATATGAAAGCTTTAATGATCCATTCTTTTAATGTTTGAAGTATATGACTTTCCTAATTATTAAATCATTTATGTTATGTTTATGAATAATAATAAAAAAAATTTAAATTTTTTATTAGATGTTTGTGATCCACAATTTGTTGTTTGTGGAAGAAATGCTATTTGTATCAGCCGAAATCACCAGGCAGTTTGTGAATGTCCAGATGGTATGGTGGGGGATCCAAATGATCTTATTCAAGGGTGTCAACGTAAGTTTCCTCTCACTTTTTTTCTCAATTTATTGTCTTCTTTATTAATTTTTTGCTTAATTATTTTAATGGCAGAACTGAATTTTATTTTATATACCCTGATAGCAAAATAAGGTTTATTTTCACTCAGCAAAAACTTTTTAATGTAAACCTAAAAAGGTTTTTATGCGGTTTACGTGTAAACCTTCTAACCTTCTTAAAACGAGATCTGTGACAATCTGCTTTATTCTACGCACATTACCCTAATCCAATACCTTGGAAAACAACATTCTATATAAAAACCTTAAATCGAGGTTGACATACGGTATTTCCATTCTGAATAAATCCTTCAAAAAAGGTATTCTCAAGGTGAAAATAATCTTGAATCTAGGTAATTATAACGTCTCTTTTCGCAAAGTCTTGAATGTGCAGCTAAAATCCACCTTGTCATGAAATTTTGATGGACAATGCAATTTGATCCCATCGCTAGTGTGACATCAGTTAAAAAGTCAGTTAAATGATGAACCTAAGTGACCATTTTACCTAAGTGGCAATATTTTTTAATAAAAAGCTTTAAAAAAAATTTGTAATCCTTTTAGGATGAAAGGTTTGAAACTGCAATATTTTTTCTTTATTGAAAAAAGGTTTTTAGTGCAAACATTTTCATGACAATAAAAAGAAAATTCTGACACAAGGTTGCCATAAGGTTACATGCTGTCTGGGATAACAGTCAATATATATGACGATTTTGTCATACACAACAGTCAAGTAACTCAACCTTCTTAAACATATTAGAATAAGTAAATCCCAATTTCAATTTTAACTTTTTTTTTAAATAAATCATTTATTTATATAAAAAACTAAAACTGAAATTTACATAAATATATTTTTTGTGTTCATTTGTGAACTATGATAATTTTAAAGAACGACATTGGAGATCTTAGAAGTTTTATTTCCTATTAAAAAGTGCATTATTAGATGCTAGTTTGAAAAATATCTATTTAGTATTTTTTTTACTGAAATTTATATTTTTTTCTTTTTTTAATTGTAAACCATAATAATTTTTAAAGAACTACTTTGGAAAACATAGAACTTTAATTTCATACTGAAAAAGGCAATATTAGATGTTAGTTTGAAAAATATCTCTGAATAATTTTTTTGCTTTTTTTTCTCTATTCAATAAAAAGTCATTTTTGAATTAACTCTTTTATATTCTTATTAATTCTTTATTTTGTTCATTCTACAGATCTCAGTCCCCATGAATGTGAAGTGAGTGCTAATTGTCCAGATTCCCATATTTGCAAGATGGGAAGTGGTGGTGTTAGAATCTGTGAAAGTAAGTTCTTTATTACAAAGTTTTAAATAGAGTTGTGTCGATATGAAATGACAAAAATATTATTTTCTGAGTATACATTTTCAAATGAGATTAAATTTTTAAATTTCAGTAAATATGAAAGTGACAAAGAAGCTTCTACTCATATATGTATTGATTTGTTATAAAATCAAATAACATCTGTAGTGTATTGCCATTATATTGATTATTTAAATCATTGGAAAAGATTTTAACTTAAACCAGCAACATAAAAAGTTGTATAATCTATTAAGATGACAGAAAATAAATGAATTTATTGCTTTTGCCTCTTCATTTGTATTTCAGATTTTAAAAATTCTATCTTTTCATCATTTTTGCAAATTATTTCATTTGCTTTTATTATCAATGTATAAGAAAAAAAGTTTATTTAATACAAATTATATATATAAATGGTTTTTAAAAATGAGATTTACTTTCAATTAATAATCCTAATAATTATTTTGTGTTCAATCAACAGAATTTAAATTTTGATTATTTGTTTATATTTTTAGATGTTTGTCAAGAACAAACCTGTGGTGAAAATGCTGCATGTCAAGGAAGAGGTCATCGACCCATTTGCGAATGCCCGCAAGGCTTTAGTGGGGATCCAATGGCAAGCTGTCATCGTAAGTTTCTGATTTGAGTAAACAAAATCCATTTTTCTTAAAATTATTTATGCAATGACATGTATATACTTATAGAAAACTTTAATATGTAAAGAAAATTAACTGTTTTTATTCTACAATGCATTAAAATTTCATTTCTTTTTAGTATATCCTTAATGTTACTTTGATAAGTATTAATGTTTCTTCAATTAAAACTGCATTTTATTTTATTTATTTTTTAATCCATCAATGTATCTATCAATCAATTTTTTTTCTACTACTATTGATATACTCTAAAATGAAATTTTGTTTCATAGCTATTACAAATGATAGATGTGCATATGACGATGAATGCCGGGGAGATGAAATATGTAAGGTGCTTACAACAGGAATTAGAGATTGTGTTGGTGAGTATGCAAATATATATTCTTAAATTAATTAATATCACCTTAAATCTAATACGCATATTTTCAGTTATTTTCTTTTGAAAAATAATTTATTTTTGAATGGAAAGATTTAAAAAATTTCTATTCAGCTGATTTTCATTGCATAAGAGAAGTTTATTTAACACGAATTTATAATTTTGTCTTACATCTTCAAAGTTTAAATTATTCTTTTCCATAAATGCAGCTAGTAAATTCTTTATTATTATTTTATTATAATTTAATTCCTAAATTTTTTGCTACATCAATTTCTGTTTCCAAAATAAAATGTTTTCAGATAAATGTATTGGAAAATATTTATTTTACATATGTATGATTCTGTATAACAACATTTTTTTTAATTTATGAAAAACAATCGACCTCATTTATCAATCACGTACATTATAATTTTTTTTTCTCTTAGTTGTATGTGAAGGCGTGCAATGTGGACCTAATGCACTGTGTGAAGGACGACGTCATATAGCTGTTTGTGATTGTCGTCAAGGTTTTACTGGAGATGCTTATGATATCCAAAGGGGTTGCCAACGTAAGTATTTTTAATGAACTTTCCCCTTTCAACGTTTTTTATAGTACCAAGAAAGGTATAAATATTCAAATTCGTTTTTTGAACAGCTCCTCCATTGGACTTATGTTCTGACAGTTCATCATGTGCAGACAATCAAATTTGTAGAAATGGTGACAATGGTTACAGGGAATGTTTTGGTAAGCTGGATATAATTTAATATTATATGTAAATCTAGTTTATTAATTAAATACTACTTATTATACTTATGTAAAGTTTCAATGTTATTTTTGTCAAATAGTTAAAGTGTTTTAATATTTTTTATAGATGTTTGTGAAACAACACAGTGTGGATTGAATGCATTATGCAGAGGAAGAGATCATCAAGCTACATGTGAATGCAGACCAGGATTTTCTGGAAATCCAATTGATTTTGGTATTGGTTGCCAACGTAAGTTTATTTATTTGATAAGTTGGCATATATTACCCTTTTTTTAAGTATGTAAAAAAAGAGTTGTATCTGCTTTACTAGTTAAATTTATTATGCTAGTTAGATTTATTTGCTGATAAAATTATATGTGCTAAAGTTTTTTAAAGCCGCTTAAATGTGTAGCATTAAATATGCGATATAATTAGATTTTCAGTGCAGTTGAATTAAACTTTTGTGCCATTAAACATAGTATTCAATCCAACGTTATTATTTGTGCATTATCTAGAATTGGTTAATCACAAGTGCTTACAGGTCATAAAGAATTTGTTTTCTTACAAATTGCAAACACTTTTGAAATTAATAACTATGATTAGGTTAAAACTAACAGAGCAACTGTGCAGAAAAATAATTAAAACACTTTCATTTAATCTGATTCGTAAATCTTTTATTATCTAAAGAAAATTTGAAGTTCATTTTATTTCATTTTAAATTTATTCCAAAAATGCAGTTTTTTTATTGGTTTTTTTTTAAAAAAAGATTTTTTATACTCGAAATGCATATTTCAAAATTCTAGGAAATTTTATTACATTATTCTATATCATGATGGCATTTTTTTTCCTTTATAGCTGTTCCAAAAGACAAATGCAAAAGCAATAGCAATTGCCCACCAGACAGAGTGTGTCGTCCAACACCATCAGGAATCAGAGACTGTATAGGTAAGTTCATTCCATTTTATCTAAAGTTTTACTCCATAAATAATAGGATCTTATTTATACAAATTAAATTTTGGTTCTCTTTAAAACAAATTTATAATTTTATAGATGTGTGTCAAACAAAGAAATGTGGCATCAATGCTATATGTACAGCTCAGAATCATAGAGCACAGTGCGCATGTCCAAATGGTTTCTCTGGAGATCCTAACAGACAGTGCCAAGGTACATTTTATGTTTGTACTATTTCCTTAGTACTTTTCTACTTCAATTTTTGTAATTTCCTATTTTATTTTATTTTTTTATTTTATAACCGTCGTTGAACAGCCGACCCAATTTCATGGGTTTACGACTACTAATGTTCAACTCCGTAGCCTTGTAATTTTGAACCAATCCAGAAGACAAGGAAACTCCTGGATCAGTACCCCCAAAGGTATTGATTTGTTATGGGAACATGGAGGACTTTGAGACTCAACAGATTTAACGAACATCAGTCACCATTTACTACACGGGGAGTCTTCGGCCGGCGAAGATCGAGCCCACGACCTCTTGAACATGGGCCCAGCGCCCTACCGACCAGGCTATCCCGGCCTATAATTTCCTATTTGATTTTTTCTAATATCCTAAGTAATTACTTATCTCAATTACTAATGTATTACTTATTTCGCCCATGTTCGTGAGTTCGTACCTCGCCGGCCGAAGACTCCCCGTGTACTAAATGGTGACTGATGCACGTTAAATCTGTCAAGTCACAAAGTCCTCCATGTTCCCATAACAAATCAAACCTCTGGGGGTACTGGATTAGAAATCGATCGTTCTCTGATTCAGGTCAAAATTAAGATCTGTGGATGTATGAATGGGTCTGCCCTATGAACGGGTGTGGCAGAAGTTGAATTGGCCATAGATGGCGCTACTGGAAACCAATAACAATCGCACCCCTCTGCCTAAACAGGCATACGTCAACAACAATTACTTATTTCAAATTTACTCTAATTCTCTAAGTTATTTTCTTTTTGATGTCTACTCTTATTGCTTAACTAACTTTTTGCACTGTTACTGTTTTGTTTATTAATAAGAAACTCTTTTTTTACCATTTAATTTATTTTTTTTCAGCTGATCATTGTACACTTAACAGAGATTGCCCTGATAGCAGGTTTTGTGAACTTACAAGAGATGGAATAAGGGACTGCTTGAGTAAGTTATCTTCTTTAAAGTTAAGTTATTCGATTTTAAAGACTGTCGTACAAGCTATTATGAATTGTGTGGTTTCTGATATTTATGGTTGTGCAGATTGTATTTTTCTATGCCATGAAATTTATTGCTTCAATTAAATTAAACGTTTAGGCAAAGATAGCAATGCACCACACTTTTTGAGGGGAGGGGGGGCATTTTTATAGCAAACTATTTAAGTATTTTATAAGTTTTTGAAGCTTACTAAATAGCTACTCAGTACACAGAAACATTTTTAAAGTTTTGTAGATCTTCAAATTTAATAAATAAATATAAAATCATAGTCGGATATATATACTATACTCAGTAAAAAAAATTTGTTTAAATTAAAAAATTTTAATTTAATTTTCATCTTCATTTTAGGTATGAAATTCAAAAATATTAAGAACTTTTTTTAACCTGACTTGTATATTTTCTCAATATTTAAAAAATTATTATTCTATAAATAATTTTTAACTCTGTGAAATTGTTATGGTTAGATCCTTGTGAAGGGCGCAGATGTGGACCTAATGCTCAATGCATTGCTACAGGACATTCTGCATTTTGTGAATGCAGAGATGGATTTGTTGGAGATGGTGATGATATGCAGAGAGGCTGCCGACGTAAGTACATTTTTATATTAAATTGTCATTTTCATATTTAATTACTGTAAAAAGTGTTTTAAATATTGCATTTTTTTAAAAAATTCTATATCCTTAATTTTATATTTCAGCTCGAAACAAATGCAATACTGACAGTGATTGCAGTGATCGTGAAATTTGTGGACTGAATGCAGAAGGGGTAAAAGACTGTATTGGTAAGTTATTTACTTCCCTAAAACTAAAAAGAATTATTTTTAAAAACAGTTCTTTATACCTTTAGATTTTTTTCCAATTTGTAGTCTTTTGTCAAAATTCGATAAGTATAGTTACTAATCTTGAATCTTTTTTTTTTTACCTTCCTTTTTTAAAATTTTATTTTGTTGTAAAATAGATGTGCCTAAAATTTGTAAATTAGAGCATTGAAAATTAATTTTTATCTAAATTTATAATTTAAATTCATATTTTACATCTTTATTTATCTATTTATTTTGTATTTAACTATCAAATCAGATAAAGTAGGAAAAAAACCACGTTTAATGTAATGCATTTTATTTGTGTTTTATTTTTAACTTATTTTGATTTAGAAAACCTATTTATGTTAGTATATGCTGCTGAAATTATTTATTTTTTATTTAACATTGTTAATTTAATTTTCTTCATATACGCCAACTGTATTGTAAAACTTATTTATTTCGATCAGATGGCTGCTCAGACGCTAGATGTGGACGAAATGCCCTTTGTTCAGTCTCTTCTCACATTGTTGTTTGCAACTGCCCGGTAGATTTTATTGGAGATCCATACGATGGGAATGTGGGATGTGAACCAAGACGTAAGTACTTTACATACAGCTGTCAGAATTTACACTCATTCTAAATGTATAATTTACTTATTTATATCTTTTATCTTATTCATGTTATCTTTGGAAAGAAATCAGGTATATTTTATTCTTAATATATTTCTTAGTTATAATTAATATCAATAGCTTAGTTTACTTTATGATTTTTCAAAACAACTATATGTTTTTGAGTAAACTACTTGAATACCAAATGTCTTAATATCTAATTTATTTTTAAACAGCTCCGGATCTCTGCAACAGTGACTCTCAGTGTCCAGCCAATGCTGTATGTAGACCAGATATCAGTGGTTTAAGAAACTGCTTTGGTAATTTCTTTTCTTTTTCTTTTTTTTTTTTTTTTTTTTTCTTTTTTTTTTTTTTTTGCATGTTTTTAATTTAATTTACGTTTAATATTGTTTATAAAATGAAAATCTGGCATTGAAAACTTTTTTGAAGGAAACTAAATAAACATTTTTTACCAATTTCAGATGCTTGTGAAGATATAAGATGCGGACCTCATGCCAGGTGCACAACGAAGAGTCATGTTGCTCAGTGTGAATGTCTAGCTAATTATGAGGGCAATCCATATGACGAAGTTAAAGGTTGCCAATGTAAGTTATTAAAAACTATCTTTATTTCATGATCAATTATAAGCTTTCTAGGTATCTTATTTTTATGTTGCTATTTTTTGGTATGTATTGTGCACTTTAATATTCTGATAATGCATGTGTTTTCAGTACCACATGATTGCAACACTGATCGAGACTGTAAAACTGATGAAGTATGCCGAAAACACACAGATTCAATTCGAAAATGCGTCCGTAAGTTTATTTGGATAATTATTTCTTTTTATTTGTAAAAAATTATTATTTGCTAGAGTCATTAAATATAATTAAACTTTACCAACACAAGAATTTTTTTGTTGTTGTTGATTTTGATTTCTTTCTAAACGGATAAGAGAGTTTTATGTACCTTAATTTGGGAAATCTATTGAGAATCTATTTTTTAATATCTCTATTCTAAAAATATTTTAACAAATAAGTGTAAAGTTAATGTACAACATTTTAAATATTCTTATTTAAAAAAAAAACTAATAAATTGTGTAATTCCAGAATGGTTACATCAATGATTAGATGCTTTCTAGTTTATATTTGCTCTACAGAAACAGCTTATTTCTATTTAATTATGTTTATTTTACTACTTTATTTCGAAAAAACAGTAAATTATTTAAACAAAAAAACCAACAAAGCATCCCATTGAAATTCATTTTATACATTTTTCTAGCATTATAGATATAATGATTTTATTTAGTTTATAATTAAAAATGTATTTTGTTTTTGTAGATGTGTGCCTATTTGATCGATGTGGCCCCAATGCTGAATGTTTTGGAGAGAATCATCTGGCTGTCTGCAGATGCCCATCGGGTTATGAAGGAAATCCAATTGATCCAACTGTGGGCTGCATTCGTAAGTTAATTTTCTTTTATTTAAAATATTCCATTAATACATATTCTTTATTTTCATGACTTTCCTCTATTTTTTTGTAGCTCGTAGTCCAAATCTGTGTGAAGAAGATCGTGATTGCGGCTCGCAACAAATATGTCAAGCAGTAAATGAGGGATACTTAGATTGCAAAAGTATGATTTTATTATGAATTCTTTTTTTTTATTTTAGTTGCCAAAATAACTTGTGTTAGATTACTATGTATTTCCAAAAATTTGAATTATATGTATATTTTTTAAATTTGCTTCATTATTACTATTTTTTCATGTTCTTGCTTTTTCTTGAAAAAAGAAATTAATTTCATTTAATTAAATAAGTCACTGTTAGAATAAGATATAAATATAGCTCTAAGTGGCATGAAACATCTATAGAATATGAATAGAAAAGATAATATTCATCAGCATAACCTGTTTTATTCATTACACTCAGAATTTTGCATGATGTTGAATTACGTCATCACTACAACAGAATAATAAACCTTTAAAATAAATTATATTTCAAGAACACTGATTTAGCTTTTCAAATTGAAGTTAGTAATTATTTTTTGCAAAAATTTATATCTGGGCTAAGTAAAAAAAAAAACAGTTTTGAAACTGATTATTTATGTTGTTTTATTAGTTTTTATTCACTTTATTTGCTTATAAGCTGTAGTTACATGGCATTTGTGTCTATTTCAGATGCCTGTGAATATGTGCAGTGTGGTCCTAATGCTATTTGTAGTGCAAGAAATCACCAAACTAGATGTGAATGCTTACCTGACCACGATGGAGATCCTTACAATCTTTTGAATGGATGCAAACGTAAGATTTAAGTTCCTAAATTTCATTTCCATCCATATCTATTTTTTCACTTTATGAATTAAATCTTATAACTCTGATATCACAGCTCCTGTGCGTGATGAATGCCAGCAAGATTGGGATTGCCGCAGAAACACTGATGTTTGCAAACCTAATAACTTTGGAGTAAAGTATTGTGTTGGTGAGCATAAATTTTTTTTTTATTAATTATTATATCATTATTGCCTTTATCCATTGGTACTATTTATCAGTGACAGTTATGTTGCTGATACCTTTTCTTACAGTTACAGATACCTTTTCTTAATCCAAAATTTGTGTTTCTTTTAAACTTTTTTCTATATATGCTGTGAATGTTTATTTAAGATTTTGTGCAAATAACTATGTTTTTTTTTTACATGAATAAAATCTGATACTCACTTTTATTGTTGTTGTTGTTCATAAATTATGTGCTTTTTCAACAAAAATAATATTGGGTCTTATGTGTTGCAATATCTGATTTTTGATTCATAACTGAATTAAGGGTGTTGCAATTATGTAATATATATTACAATTAACTTTTTAGATTAGCACCATACAATGCATGTTATAATTACAATGTTGAACAGCTTTTTATGCAGTTAAGAAAATCTTTTAAATAAAAATCGACTTACAATTCTTATCTTTCATTGGTAACTGATTATATTTCTACTTAACTAGACTATAATGAGATTACAAAGTTTTCTATTGTACACTATAACAAAATTGATTTTATTATTTTTAACTATAATCATTTAATATTCGCTCTGAAATTACTAAAAAGATATGAGTCAATTCTTTATGATAACTATTACACAGGCACGTTACATATTCCATTCAGTTGAAAAACTGAAAAATATTATCATATTTCTCATCTGAGTTCAAGTGAAAAATATTCTCATAAATACTTACATTGAATATTTGAAAATGTCATATATGTAATGCAGTTTTAATTCTCTTCACAAATGTAATTTGAATCTTAATTGTTTCAGATCCTTGTATTTTCAATCCTTGTGGTTTGAACTCTGAATGTTATGCCAAAAACCATCAATATGAATGTCAGTGTCGAGAAGGTTTTGTTCGAGATCCAAGCAGTGATTCATCATGCATGCGTAAGTTTCCCTCTGTGTAGTTTCAAAATAAAGAATAATTTGTTAACATATCATCAGAATTGTCAACTTTTATCTGTTTTATGTAATTATTTTGCTGACCCATATTTAATTTTTTATTGAACATATTTTAGCTCGTGAACCTGATGAATGTAAAGAAGACATTCAATGCCCTTCTTTTGGAACTTGCCGACCTAATGACTTGGGAATTTTGAAATGTGCTGGTAAGTTAACTATTATTTAAGTGTTTTTTATTTTTATTTTATAGAAACATATTACTTAACATGTATGCTTTATTCTTAAATAAATGGATGGTTGGTAAAAAATTAACTTGTTGATTTAAAGAAAGATGATTTTCATGATGTTTATCTGTTGTTTGATACTTTATTAGTTTGCACTTCACACTTAAATTTGCTTTTAATTTTTTTCAATAAAATTTGATTTATCTTAATCTTTTGATTACATAAAATTTATATTCTCTGCTTATAAATAGTGTGATCAAATAATGTTCAAAAACATAACTTAATTTAAACAGTACTATATGGCTTCTAAGATAAGTTATACTGATTTTATTAAAAGAATAGTAAAAATGCAAAATAATCTGAAATTCATAGTTAAATTTTAAAAAATATTGTATATATTATGCTATTTACAGTAATTTTAAATTATATTGGTTAATGGCTGATTTGCTTTCATAACAATGTTTCTTCTGATTTTCGTTTTATTTTATTATTATTTTATAGCTATAGCTTTTAACCATCATTACATAATATTTTATCTGTTTTTTGTGTATAAATGTATAATGGACGCCTTTTTTTCTAATTATAGTTTTTATTTAATTAATGTTCGAAGAAAAGCATACATTGTATGACTACTAGGCTAGTTAGAACAAAAATGAAAATATCAAACACATTTTTACATAATTGTATTCATCTTCTTAAATATAAAAGTTGTATTGAGGATTTATTTCATTGGTAACTGACTATATGAGGTAGGGAGAGTGTTTAAGAACTATTAGTTTTAAACTAAAAGTAAAGCAGCTTGACCCTCTTGACCCACATCAAAAAATATTTGCACTTAGGTAAATTGTGACAGAGAAAATAAATTAACATTTTGTCCTCTTGCTTTTGATTAAGTTCATATTTTTCTAATGTTTTAAAAATAGATTTGTGCTCTAACAGGACATGAAATTTTAGTTCTAAAAGAAAGCCATACTAGTATTTTCACCTGCCTCTATTTTCACGAAAAAGGTGAATAATTTTTAAAATTATAACTGATGTAAATTAAAGAACTCTTTGTGGAAATTTACAAAAAAGTTTAGAAACTATGCATGTTTTGTTAATCTTCCGATTAAAATCAGAAACTCTTGCTAATTCGTTTTTAATATTTATCCAATTTCAATTCTGTGGAAAAAATATGCGATAATTTCACAATGATTTACTGGACAAAACTTACTCAATAGTCCTAAGTATTTGGTCGCCTATGGTGAGCTGATGAGTGTGCCATGTTCTAAAATACATATTTGTCAAGTTTTGATAAAAAAATATTATTTTGTTAGGCTGCATATTACAAGTTTCATCATATCAGAGGGCTGCAATGATAATAATACCAAATATGGTGATTTAATAATAATTCAAAATTAGGGAACCCTAATGGGAATTTTTTTTTTTTTTTTTTTTTGCAGAAATTTGTTTGGATTTCTCTTGCTCCCCTAATGCTGACTGTGTTGCCATCAACCACAAGGGACAATGTAGTTGTGAGGAAGGATTTACAGGCGATCCAAATAAGAGAGGAGGATGTATTCGTAAGTCAAATCCTTCTTTTTCTTTTTTAGAAAAAATTATCAAATGTATTTCTTTTCAAAAAATGATTTTTATTATTAGTATTTGTAATATCTAAGTAATTATTTTTTTATTTAGCTATTGATCGAGATGAATGTAAAATCAGTGAACACTGCTCATCAGCATCTGAGTGTCGTCGGGATGATTATGACGGAAGTTTAAAATGTATTGGTAAGTAAATTTTGATTGAGTTGTTCATCTTCCTATGATCATGAATAGTTATAATATAAAATATAATACCTTTTTATTTTGTTGCTATTCAATGAAACATTGCAGGCAAATATAGTTTATCCAATAATAACTCAATCAGTTAACAAAAATTAAAATACTCATACTGACAAAATTATTTAAAAACATTATAAAGAGAATTTCAATAGGAAGTAGAATATTATGTTTAAAAAATGTAATGTGGTAAATCTTATTTGAAGCATTGTATATTTTTCAACTTCAAGTTCGCCTTTTTTTTTAAAATTTATTATCTCATAAGATTTAATAAGTTAAAAGTATTGGTTTATTTATTATATGTTTATTTATTTTGTGTTTTTATATTTTTATTGCATTATAGTAGAGAGTATTACACAACATTATTTCTTTGCATAAAATATGTTTGTTGCTTTTATTTATTTCTTAAGTAAAGTTTATTTTTTCAAATTCAGTAACTTTAAAGGAATTTAAATTTATAAGTACATAAAAGTAAGATTATATGTTACATTAAATAAATATTAAGATATGAGTTCTTTGTCTTTAAATTCAGTTTTGATTCCATTTGCTTATTAGTATTAGTATATATTTAAAAATCACTCAGTTTTACAGTTCATCAGTTTTTTTTTAAGTTGTTGATAAATCAAAACTTTAAATTTGTTTTTATCCAGCACAAGCTTTTCTGTTTACTTTCGTTTACTTTTACCCAGAATTGTTTGAAGAAAATTCTTTTATTTGAAAAAATATTTTCATACTTTCTTTGTAAACCATTTGCTTTCTACAACTCTACTCAAAGCTAATCAAGAATAAAATTTGTAAGCTTCACATAAGTAACTGATTCGTAATAAATTCCAAAGTTTTATCTATGTTAATGTTGCAATTTAAACTTAGATTCATAATATTTATTTAGATGTGTGCTCACACGTTCAGTGTGGTCCAAATGCTGTCTGTGTTGCTGTCAATCACATTGCTCAGTGTCAATGTCCACATGGCTTATATGTTGGGGATCCATATGATTTGACTAGAGGTTGCAAACAAGGTAACTTTTTTCATATGAATACATTTTTCTTTTGAGAATTAAGTTCATTGTTTATTTCCAACGTATTGATATATTAACCGTTGAGTATCAACAACACACAACCACAAAGGTTTAAAAATTGAACAGAAATTTTGTTATAGGTAATATAATTTTACACATCAAATTTGAAAATAATGTATTTCAGTGAAATCATATTAAGTTTAATACTGATCATATATTGATATAATTATTAACCTAACCTTTGTTTCTTTTAGTTGAATGTATTACTGATGAAGACTGTACTCCTGATAAAAGCTGTGCACCAGAAAATTATTGCTTGAGTAAGCATAAAATATTTTAAGATTTAAAATTTTCTTTGCTGCATTTTATAATTTTGCCTCTATGACTTATTGGTTAAGATACTAAGCTGTCATTGTGAAAGACTGAGGTTCAATCCACAACTGTGCCTTGAACAGACCCAGCTTCTCACCCAAAACCTTCTCACCTTGAAGCTCACTCAAAAAGTCGAAATTTCCATGAAATTGTGGAACCTTAACCTCCATTACCCCCTAGCTCACAATTTACTGTTGCGGGAATGCTTTTTTTTTTTTTTAAATAATTAAACGAATTATAAGTCTGCTTGCATCTAGTTTTTTTTCTTACATGTAATGCAACCTTAATTCTAAGAGTATGGAATAAAAACTATAAAAGGTTAACATATGTAGTTACTTTTTAAAAATATTTAAAGTAAAAAATGTTAAATTCAAGTATTCAGTTGTGCCAACCGGCCTGTGTAGGGGGCAGGGAACTGTCCTTGCGTCAGAAAAATTCTGGGTTCGAATCCCGGGCAAGGCATGGGTGTTTCTTTCTCTCTATCTGTGTTCTATGTCCTTTCTCCTTTGTGTGTGAATGTGACCCGCCCTATAAACGGGTTGTGGTAGTGTGACGTGGGCGGCGCTGCTCCACCGCCGTGGCTTCGCCACGGGTGCCCACTGGGTACCGAAAAGAAAGTTAGCAGTTTTGGCACTTTCTGTGGCCAATGGACAATAGTTCCAAGTGCCCGCCATTAAAAAAAAATTATTCAGTTTTTATTAGTTTTCTAAAAATTTAACTTGCTATTAAATTATGCATATTTTTATATTAATTTTTACAATATTTACTTTCAGATCCATGCCTCAGTGGATGTGGTAAAAATGCCATCTGTGTAGCTGAAAATCACCATCGTACATGTCAGTGCCCAGCTGGCATGACAGGAGATGCATATGGTAGAGGTTGCAAATCAATTCGATTTTGTGAAAGTCATCCATGCCACCCAACTGCAAAATGCGTTGACACAAAAGGAAGTTACAAATGCCAATGTCCACTCGATTATACTGGTGATCCATATCGTGAAGGCTGTCGACATCCTAACTCATGCCCATCTGGAGATCAGGACTGCAGACCAGATGCTGCTTGCTTGCCAGATGTAAGTGGAGAAAATATGTGCAAGAACCCATGTGACACAGTCAATTGTGGTTCTAACGCTCATTGTGAGGTTGTTAATCATCGTGCAAGATGCACTTGTCCGTCTGGTTTCCGAGGAGATCCTGATCCTGATAGTGCTTGCTTACGAGTATCAGTTTTCTGTCATGATGCCAAGGATTGCAGAGATAACCAGGCTTGTGTCGATGGACAATGTAGACTTTTCTGTAGTTATGACAATGAGTGTGCAGTTGGTGAAAAGTGTATCAACAAGCGATGTGTGTTGCCATGCTTTGCTCATTCTGGATGTCCAGCTAAAGAAGCTTGTGTTTCTAATGGCTATTGCCAAGTGGGTTGCCGTGACAACAATGATTGTTCTTACAAAGAAGCTTGCATTCAGAATCGTTGCCAAAATCCATGTGAGATTAAAGGAGTTTGTGGACCAAACGCTGTATGTAATGTTGTTGACCATAAAGCTTTGTGTGAGTGTCCAACAGGATTTGAGGGATCACCATCTCCAGTGTTAGGATGCAAAAGAGTTTATCAAAAATGCTCTCCTAGTGTTTTCTGTCCACCAGGTTTGAACTGCATAGGGGAGCGATGTCGTGCACCTTGCAGTAATTGTGTTGATGGTGAAGTGTGTGTCAATGGAGTTTGCATGAGTAAGTACTAATAAATCTCATTTTTATTTATATTTCTTCCTAGTATTTGCATGTTTATAGTCAATTGTAATTAGACAAATACTTTTAAAATATATTTATTATTCATATACAGAAAGTAGTAGGAATATCATATGTAGGAATCAATTACATGTATCAGAAGTTATAAAAAATTTTATTCTAACATTTAATGCTAAATTCCTGAAAAACAAATTTTAAGAAATGTACTGAAGAGGTCTAAAGTGCATAGCTTTTTAGTGCAGAAATGCTGATTCAATCTATATTAATTATTAAAAACCTATTTTTTGTTTCGTTTGTCAAGAATCACTAAATACCGTTTTTGCCTTTTGCAATAATTACCATTTTTGCTCTTTTGGGTGCAGAAATATAACCCAATCTTTCTTTCTAAAGCGAGCCTCTTTAAAAAATTTGTTTAAAAATAACTGACGTAAAATTAAAAAAATGAAACAATCATTTTTATTATTGTAGTTAACTAAATTTTTTAAAAAATTATAAATTGCAAAGTGTCTGTTAAGTGTCTACAAATTGCATTACTTATTTATGTATATACGTTATGCACTATGTTAGCATACGTTAAGCACTAAATTTTAATTTTTCCCTAATTATGTTTTTTTTCCTCTTTGCAGTTATATGTTCAACTGATAACAACTGTCCTGTTAGTGAAATTTGTATCAATCAGTATTGCCAAGGTATGTAGTTTAATTACTGTTTTAACCCTATTTATAGGTATTTAATATATTGCTTTAAACTAATTATCTTGTAAAAATGTTTCAATTTTGTTTTATCAAATTTTATTGCTTTTGAATGTAACTGATGAAACATTTAAAAGTTTCAATATTATCAAGTTATTTTTAATTCCATTCTCTCTTACAGCTTTTTTATTTTGATTGGTTAGTTTAAAGTACTCATATTTTTTTATATATATAAAGTACACATATTTTTTTTTAAATTATTTAAATACATTACGTAAATTCAAGTTTCTAAATATTCTTAAACTAAATTGAAAACACTGACAACAATGAATTAGATTTTAAAAAATGAATTTCCTAAACTAAATTTTGAAAATAGATTGTTATTTCATTCTTTTTTAAACAGTTCCATATTGTTTCTCTTAACGTTTTTAGTTGGATGTCGAGCTGATGGTGATTGCAGGTTAAATGAAGTATGTGGTGCGAATCGCTGTACTTGTAGACCTGGTTTTAACCCAACACCATCTGGTTGTGAAGATAACAATGAGTGCTTATCTAATCCATGCCACCCAACTGCTCTGTGTATAAATTCAGCTGGAAGCTATTATTGTCAGTGTAGAGAAGGAGATATTGGTGATGGATATACAGGATGTGAGTTATTATTATTTTTTATTTATTCACCATCGCATGAAATTTATAATAAATTAACGATAAAAAAACAAGAGTTTATTAGAAGTCAAATAAATAATTGTTTCTGGTTTAAAAATTCATTTTTTTAAAAATTTAAATCTGTGATGTTTCAACTTGCTACTACAAGAAGCATATTTCCCTAAAGCAATGAGGAATATATTAGTGAGTTTTTATGTTTAATCAACATATTTTTATTTGTTTATCGTTAGAATTTAAAAGTAGAATGTACTTTAGCTCTGTTCTACTTTTTCGTCTATAATTTCAAAATTTTTAATCTGTTATAAGCAAGCAAATTAATTAAGTACACAAGTGGGCGACCTTTGTGCTAAAATACAAACTACGGCAACCAACGTTAAGGAGCACAAAAATATATAATAAAGCAGACAGCTGCTTCGGATGCTCAAAGGGCAACCTTCATCAGTGCAACAGAAGGAAATGAGAGAAGACAGGGTAAATATAAGAGAAAGGTGACGTCACCAGAGGGTTTAGAGCAACGGCCAATAGGAGGGAAGGGTGATAATGACAAATAGGAAGCAAGGAGCAAAACCCTGTTTGGAAATCGCTGATTAAACCTAACTAGCCACCTTTTTGCTCCTTGCTTCCTATTCGTCATTATCCATTCACCCTTCCCTCCCATTGGCCGTTGCTCTAAACCCTCTGGTGACGTCACCTTTCTCTTATATTTACCCTGTCTTCTCTCATTTCCTTCTGTTGCACTGATGAAGGTTGCCCTTTGAGCATCCGAAACAGCTGTCTGCTTTATTATATATTTTTGTGCTCCTTAACGTTGGTTGCCGTAGTTTGTAAACAAATTAATTATTTGTAAGTACACTAACCCAACCAATAGCCAAAATTACACCGTTGCAGCTAATGCATTAGTGCGTGTTAGCACTCTTGTTGTGATATTACTTTTCAATAACTGTTTGTTTACATTTTAATATGCTTTAACACTGTTATATTTTTTGCCAAAATTTTAAAGATCTCTTTTGTGATTGTTAAAGAAATTAGTAAATGTTTCGTACCCATGGAAACTTTAATGTGTTTGTGCATGTATGCGATCTTTGGTACAATGTTGTTGTTTTTTTTTTCATATTTGTTCTTTTCAAATAGAATAGACTAACTCTGTAGTAGTTTACCCTATAAAATTTAGTTTCTAGCTGAGAAATCATTATTAAATGTGTTAACCCCGTCAATGCTAATATTCATTATGAACTGAGATCTTTAATGTGCTAGTATGGGTACGATAAGTTAATTTAATAAAATATTTTTAAATTGCTTCTTTTATAGTAGTCAGTATTTATTTGTATCAATTTAGAAAATGTCCTTTTTATTTGTAGGCCGACCTCAAGGTGAATGTCCAAACGGTGATAGAGACTGTCCCACAACTGCTGCTTGTGGTATTGATGAACAAGGGGTACCAAAGTGTATAAGTAAGTTTGTGTAATCATTTACTCCATTTATTGAAAACTCTTGCTATATTTAAATCTTAAATTAAATTATATATCTTTACTATAGATCCTTGTGAAAGTAAGCCATGTGGACCAAATTCAGAATGCAGTGTTTCAAATCATGTCCCTCAATGTAATTGTCCAAAAATTGGATTATTTACTGGTGATCCGTATGAACTATCAAGAGGCTGTGTGCAAGGTATGCCATTATTTTTTTGCAAATTATCCACAAATATGCTATATTTTTGTATTTAAATTGTATTTATCAAATTTATTTGCTATTACAGTTGACTGTTTGCAAGACAATGATTGCAATTTTGATCGTCAGTGTATCAACTTTGTGTGTGAAAGTATGTGTCATTATTGTACTTTTTTTAATTAAAATTTTAAGTAAAATATAAAGTGTATGCTTATATATCTCTTCATGTATTTTCAAGGTCCATGTGCACAAGTTAATTGTGGTCCCTATGGTACGTGTGTTGTTCGCAATCGTCAAGCATCTTGTCGCTGTGAACCAGGGTATGAAAACAATGGACGTTTGACTTGTGCTGGTTAGTATTTTATTTCAATTTCTTTATAAAAAAATTTATGATAACACTGCTCTCATAATAAACTTTCATCTACATTAGCTCCAGAAGCTGGATTTTTTAAATTACTTTTGAAGATATATCGAATTACTTTTTTTAAATTTATCTTTATTAACTTAATAGGTTTTAGTTTTTTAACTTAGATTTATTACTATTTCTTACCATATTCCTTAGAAATGTTCTGTTTATAAATAATGGGGCTTAACAGACATAAATTCATCTTCCCATCTGCATACCATGTAAGATTTTGTGATAAGTTCAGGCTTGAATTTTTATTAAATCAGATATCTTTTTATTTTACTTTATAACTGGCGTTGAACAGTTGACCCAATTATGAGTTTACGACTATCACTGTTCAACTTTGTAATTTTGAACCCAATCCAGAAGACAAAAGAACTCCAGGATCAAGCAGTGACGCAAACTAGACTTCATAGAGGGTCTTTTGATGGAACCAACTCTCATTTGTGTACATGTAGAGTAAAACCACGAAAACCTCCCTCAGTCAACTCGATGGCAAGGGGATTCTAACCCATAATCCATCTGCCACTGAGGATATTCTACTTCAGCACTGTGATCGATGTGAGCCAGAAACCGAATTCCTATCAATCAACAACCACTAGGAATCGAACTTGGGTCACCTCATTAGGAGACGAATGATTTATTCCCTTAGCCGCTGCTTCTTTAGATCAGATGACATGATTTTTCATTAAATTTCTATTTAAAAATAGTCAATATCTTTTTTTTTTTAATTTTTTACCAGTAAAAAGAGTTCAAGCCTTATACAACTAGTTTTTGTATTACAATTGTGTTAACTTTACATCTAAACTTATTTACACTTGTACACAACTAAAGAGTAATAATTATATTACTATGCATTGTATCACATGAGAAATGTATACAATGAATGCTGAAAAAAGTCAATACTGGTCTAATTTCCAAAAGCATTTTCCTATATGAAGTAAAAGTAACAAGTTTTACTTGAATATTATTCCAGTTTTTATTGCAACAGGTTAAAAAAAAAAAAATCAATCTCACTAAAGAAGAAATGTTTCACTTTAAAATGTTTATTTTTTTTAAAGTTAAATTTGTAGTAAAAACTGAGATTGCTTTATTTGAAATAATTAAATATATTTTGCGTGATACTTTTTAGATGTTGATGAATGCAAACAACATCCTTGCCATGCTTCAGCTGTTTGTGAAAACTCTCCTGGAAGTTTCTCTTGTCGCTGTCCAACTGGCTTAACTGGAAATCCTCTCATTCATCCAGGATGTGAGTATAACATTTAGATTCTTGGAAATATGTGTTAAATTTTATCGTTATGCATAATTAAGCAAAAGTAATTTTCTTTTTAAACTAGAATTTACGAATTTCGCTTACATTCTGTGATGAATTTTGTTTTTGCTTACATTCGGGGAAACATAATGTTTATCAGAATCATTTTACATAATCTGAGCAAAAATATAAAACATGCAATTCCGTTTTAAATCTTGAATTTTTAAAGTGTAGAGGTTAATTTTTATATTTTGTGAAATTTGTTCTTCACCATATCATTTTGTATATTCAAAGGAAAATATACAAATGGTATTTCTCTTTTTCAACCTTTAATTTTTAAAATTTGGATGCTAGTTCTTCTTTATATTCTGTAAAATGTCTGCTTCATATGTGCTTTTGCATATTATATAGCAGAAAAATGCAAAATGAAAATTTCTTTTTAATCTGAAATTTAAAACTGGACTGTGTGTGAAAGTGTAAAACTCTTTATTTAATTTTTGTAAACTATACTCATTTTTAAATAATTTATTTGTAAAACAGTTTATGAAATTTACTGAAATATGGTTTCTAAGTAACTAAACTTCAATACAACTATTTTATTTATAACAGCAACCTAACTTGATATATGTATTGATCTTTTTTAAAAAATTATTCTATATATTTAGTAAATTATATATTAAGTGGCAATTTTGAGCTTAAATTTTCAATAGTTTTTTTTTTAACTAATCACTTAATCTAAACTAAATATATTATTTTGAACGTTAAAAGAAATGAATAGTAATATAATGCTCAATAAATGATAAAAATTACTTTCTTCTTTTAGGTCATGATCCAAACATGTGTTTCAATGGAGATTCGGACTGTGCAGATTCTGCAGCATGTGTCAGGGTAAAAGGAGACCCCTACTGCAGAGGTTTGTTTGAAATTTTTTACGCAAATATGATCTAATATATCAAAATTGCAGAATTTTCATTTTTGGACTAATTTTGACTATATATAAACATGTTTAAAGCAAATCTTTCTTTCAATTTGAGTAAGTAAATATATATATTTGTTTTCATTTTAGATCCATGTGAGTCTCCGACAGCCTGTGGTGTGAATGCTGATTGCAGGACTATTAACCACCAAGTTCAATGCTCTTGTCCACCTGGATATACTGGTGATCCATCATACAGATGTGCAAAAGGTAAAAACATATTGCACCCTTAAAATTACTTTTATGGATGATGATATATTATGGTAATCAAGAATGTGAGTAATTAAAATATGTCTAAATTAGAAATTTTAAATATTTCTTTCAAATTTAAACTATTTGTTAATATTCCATAGATTTACAAATTTCTAAAGTTTGAGGCCTTATTAAGCATCAATGTGTTCCTCCGAGAAAAAAAATTGAAAATCTTAAAAATTATGAATTTAAAAATAAAATGATTTAAATGAAGTGGAAAGTTCCTTGTTTTAACTATAGATTTTAATTTTAAAAATTCATTTTGAATAAATTTTATGTTTTTTAACTATTAATTGTGATAAGCCCTTATGAGTTTGAATATGTGCTTCTCTTAGAAGCAGATTAAAATTTAGTAAATATTATAACTTTTTCTTCAGTGGCATGACAGCCCTGGGTGGGCCCTAGCCTTCTTTAGAAGTCTTTTCAGACATCTCTTCCTTTGGAACCTGTCCCGAAATTTTTACCTCTACTTTCTTTATTTTTCCAGAATCCTTACTGAATGGGAAGAAAATCTATGTTACTGAAGACATTACTGCTCTTTAATTAATCATTCTTGAAACAAATTAACTATTACTCTTTTACTAAATAATAAGAAATCAAATATATAGGTTTATTTACCTGACTGTACTTATTTCAGTTGAATGTACCATAAATGAGGAATGTAAGGATAATCAAGTATGTGAAAAGAATAAATGTATCGGTAAGTTTTTTCTTAAGTGAAATGTTTTAGCTCATTCTTGTATTTAAGATATATTTACTCAACAAGTCTGTTACTGTTTCCAGATGCATGCTCGAGTCAAGCTAACTGTGGTCAAAACACAGTGTGTCAAGCCAGGAGCCATGGTGCTATATGTCGGTGCAGAGATGGATTCTATGGAGATCCTATTGCTGGTTGCAGAAGTATGTGATTTATAAAAATTTGAATTACTTTCGTTCACTGAATTGTGGTTCCTTATTTAATTATAACTAATAACAAAGAGTATTAAATAGCTGACATTTATTGTTAGTTACGATAAATGATTTTATGTTAACTTTTAAAATGCTAATTTTATGATAACATTAATAATTTTATAATGCTGTAATAACTTTTACAGAAATCATTCCTTGTGACACTGATATTAACTGCCCTGCTGGAGAATTATGTCAAAAGGGAGTTTGTAATGGTAAGTGTGTTCTCAGTTTGAATTTATAATGCTTTACTAACTAAGTAAAGAGAAATTGAATGAGTAGTGTTAAACTTAAAATAATATCAAAAAGTTTTAATTGTATAAGAAATTTTAAAAAAAAGATCATTTGTGATTAACTTTATTAGATTTTTGTTTTGTTCTGTAAATACCTGTTTAAATCACTTGTAGCTATTGATTATACGTTTTACAATTTTTTCAGCATTTATAATTTTTGATAATTAAAACTCAATGTGTTAAGCATTGTTTGATGAAGTTAGTAGTAATTGTGTCATATTTTGACTATATTTATTTGTGCTCTTAAATTTTTTTCATGTTACTAAATAAGTAGGTTAATTGCTGGAAATTATATAAATTTTTAATATTTCTGTTCTCTAATAATTGTGATTCATTATTTCTTTTCACTAAAAATAAGTGGAAATTATCTTCAAGTATTTGACCTACCGGATAAAATTAAAAATGATGGTAGTATGCTTAACCCCTTAAAAAACAAGTTTTTTTTTCGAAAAAACTTTTAAAAAATGAATATGTTGGCATAGTGTAAGTTATTTTTTACAATTTCAGTTGTCTAGGGAACGGGGTTCAATATAAAAGTTATAAACAAAATTGCTGTACAAACAAAGTTTAAACTATTTGATTGGAGATTTATTTAGAATTTTGAAATATTAAAATCAAATTAATAATCAATAAATTAAATTAATATATCAAATAGCTAATCATCAAAATGCACCACGTGGTTTACACAAGAAAAATTCTGCATAGTAGTGTCATCTATGGTAAATAAATTTAACTATAATCTAGCCTATCCATTTTTACTAGAACAGATCTCAGACAGGCATTAAAAATAAAATAACACGAGATACAAGATTGCCGGGGTAAGACTCGGGCATGTGCAAATTTGCCAGTTACTTTGCCAGTTACGCCTGTCTCAGACGCGGGCAAATGCATTAAGGTTTAAAATAAGAGGCTGTTGGCTTAGTAACTTATCATATTCTGTTTGTATGTTTTAAAATTTTAATTTGTTTTGATGTATTTTCCTTACAGTTCCATGCAATAGAGATCGAGATTGTGGAACAAAAGAACGTTGTGAATTGGGTCGTTGCATTTGTAAGTACTTGATTTCATTAAGTGTTTTGTTATTTAATAGCTTTTATTAATAAAATATTAAAATGCTGTAATATTTTCTTTTAGTAATCTGAACTATTAAAATAACTAATCTTAAATATTATTTCGTTTTTCAGCTATATGCTTATCAGAAAGTGATTGCCCTGAATATCAAGTGTGCAATGCTGGAAAATGCATTACAGGTAAATAAACTAAAATATGTGATGCAATCTTATGTTTTCATTATTATTTTTTTCTCTTCATTTGAAAAAAAAATTATACTTTTTGTTCTAAAAACTTTCATTTTTACAGATCATCGATGCAATCGGGACAATGAATGCAGTGACAATCATGTTTGCCGATCAAGTGTCAAAGGTTACAATGATTGTGTCGGTAAGTAATAAGCTTTATAAATTTGAACAGGGTGCATAGCGTTTTTAAAAAGTGCTTAAAGGTGCTTATTTTCGTTTTTTAAAAGCCCTTAAAGTTGCTTTTTTTCATTGGGTGTTTTTAAAAAGTGCTTAATTTTCCCTTTTCCAAATTGAGATTTTCCCTTTACCATGTTGATTTTCGCTACGAATTATGCAGAAAGGCACTGTTCACATTGTTCTATTCAACGTTTTCACAATTAATTCAACCCCAATCTATTTCGGCGCATCGTCAGGTCGTAGCGTATTAAACGATCATTTGATTTACATGATTCAAAAATTTTCATCATTGTCAAAAACAATTCCAAAAGGTTTTTTTTCTTTTTGACATGACGGTTAAAATAGAACCGTCAATTGTCAAAAACTTTCCAACCCTGCCTAATTATGATATTTTTTTTAAAGTGCTTAAAAATTTCTTTGAGTGCTTAAAAGGTGCTTATTTTTTGTTGAATAATTTGGCTACACACCCTGTTGAATATAAAAAAATTTTTAGCTTATTCTCTAATAACAAAGTCAAAACTTTTTGTTAAGTTATGCTCTATTTTGATTTACAACATTATTCATTACTTATTCTTTAAAGGATGTGCTTATTTTGCAAATAAGGCTTTTTAAGTAGCTTTATAATGTAAACAAAATTAAATAAGGATACAAGATTACTTTTGGGTTTTTAAAAAAATTACTTTTATTACCTTAAAAACGGTTTAAACAAATTTTTTTTTTTTTTTTTTTTTTTGCAGTCAAAGTAAAATTTACTTTAGAAAAAACTGCAATATTTTTTCTAAAAATTTATTAAAAAAGAAAAAAAACTCTCTTTCCTTAAGTTAAGAACTTTTGCTGAAATAATATTTTTCAGTTTCATTTAAACTGAAGTGTACTTGTAATTTCAATTATAACACTAGGAAACAAATTTTTTTTTGCATTTATACAAATGCTTGATCTTACCTAATTTGGGTGAAGGGATTTCAAATTTGAATTAGTTTGTCCTAAAGTTACAGATTTTTTTTAAGATGACATTTTTAGTTTATTTTTTGTTGAAATGTCCAAGTTTAAAAACGTTATACACAAGAGGGAGTCGTGTAATTGTTGCGACAAACTTCTAGAGAAATTAAGCAACTAGAGGCGCTTTCCTATAGTGACTTGTTCTGAAGCACATGAAGAAACATTTCCTAATAGGGAAGTGCCCCCAAAAATAGATTAAAAATGTCAATTTTTGAAAAAAACTGTAGAGTGGAGAGAGAAATTAATTGCCGGTTTGAAATCAACAACTTGAATATCCAAGATCTGTTTAAAAAAAACTCATTCAATAGAAAATTTGTTCCTATGTGTAATTAACTTGTAAATAATTGTTTCTCAATTTTTCGATATATTCATATGAGTGTACATATAACCATGAGTCTTATACCTTTTAACTTGCAGATCCTTGTGATTTGGCGCTCTGTGCTCCTCATGCATATTGTGTTTCAAGAGGTCACTCAGCCGTTTGCCGATGTGAAGAAGGCTATATTGGAGATCCAGTTGATAGAGGCTGTGAACCAGGTACCTATTTACAAATTTCACGTGTAAAACGAAAAATTTTTTAACAAATATTGTATTTATTTCTTGTTTATTATGCATTTTTGTTAAAAACGAAATTTATTTTTAGTTGAATGTTTGCGCAACGAAGATTGCCCGAATTCAGAAGTGTGTGAAAAATATGAATGTGTCGGTAAGAGCTGATTACAAACTTTTTTTTTTTAAATATTTTTTAAACGCTTTTTTTTTATTGTTTGAAATTTTTGTTTTATTTAGATCCATGCAAACTGCAAAATATATGTGGCTCAAATGCCTTCTGTGAGGCAAGAAATCACGCTCCGATCTGCAGATGTTATGAAGGCTACGATGGAGATCCACTTGCTGGCTGCCGACCGACCGATTACTGTGCCAGCAGACCTTGCCATCATACTGCCCTCTGCAAAAATAAATTTGGCGGATACGAATGCTTCTGCGGACAAGAACGAAATATTGGAAATCCATATCTGGATCCTGGATGTAAGAATAATTTATTCGTTTTCATGATATTCAAAGTATTTTATTAAATACAAAATACTTTAAATAATAATTATTGGAAGTTTAGTGATAAATTACATGAAGTAGAGAAAAATTATTTTAATCTTTTAAACAGAAATTTTATTGTGCGAGATAGCAATTTTTACTTTATTAATAATAAATATTTTTACTGTAATTATTTTTTATAATTGTATGTTTGTTGACTTGAACTATATTATCAAATTTATTTATTCAATTCACTCATAATAAACTGTTTCAATCCTATTTATTTTTATTTTAAAATCTGTAGATTAATGCTTTTAACGAACATAAAAGCTATAAACTGAAAATTTAGGATGAGCTAGTTCTAATAATCTTTATTATCTGCAGTTTGCTTAGAAGGAAAAACTGCTCTGTTTATGAGAAATTTTATCAAACCCCTTCTCTATTGTTTGGCAATTAAGAAGGGTTTAATAAAATCCTTTGTTTTTTCATGTTAATGCCGCATTTTTTACATGGTTAATAAGCAATGAACTTGTGTGGGAAAATCTTTTCCCTAATCACTGTAGAGTTCCCTTTATTGGTTCAATCCTGTTTCAAATTTTGGTCATCAGTTATCTCATTTATTATCGACATCGAATATTTCTTTATTTTATTATGAATATAAAATACAACCGTTTAATTTTTCCTTAAAATTCAAAATAAGTATTTTATGTCTGAACTTTTATTTTATATCTGAAATGTTTGCTTTGAAATAGGCCGAGGTGAAAATGAATGTCCGCAAGGGGACAGTGATTGTCCATTTACTGCCTACTGTGATCGCACTACTATACCACCAATGTGCAAAAGTAAGTATTTTTATTGTCCCTTTATGGATGAAGTCAATGTCATATATGTTACTAAACAATTATTCATAGTACTATATTTAAATTTACTGCATTTAAATTTACTACATTTAAATTATTGTCTCTTTGTTATGGATGAAGTCAATGTCACATCTGTTACTAAATAATTATCCATAATACTACACTTAAATTATTGTCCCTTTGTATAAATGAAGTCAATGTCATATCTTTTACTAAATAATTATCCACAGTACCACATTTAAATTTTATTAAAAAATTTTAATGCTATCTTATTCTGTTTTTAAAGTATATTACCTTGAAAACAATTTGCTTCAATTTGGTCTATTTTCTCTGTTTCTCTAAATTGCATTATATTTTAAAAACTAAAATAATAATAATTTAAAAAATTTAATTATTTTCGACTCAAAATATAAAATTTTATGTATTGAAAATACACTACTCTCTTACTCATTGAATGAAATGATTGTTATTTTTGGGTTTTTGGTAGTAATACATTTGGTTTTTTTTTTTATTTTCTTAGCACATTGGTAATACTAGATTCTATACTTATTTGTTTTAAACGATTTTTTAGAATAATAAGTAAGGTATAATTAAAGCTAAACTCTTGTAAATGCTTATGAAAATTACATAAAATGCAGTAGCCTGCAAACTGCTTTTACAATTCACCTATATTATAGAAACAATTTATAATTATTTTGACATTAAGTATAAAATTCTGATTTTGGACAATTTCTTGAATGCATTTAAAAATAAAATAAGTTTGAAACTTGGGCTCTTATTGTAGTTTTAGTGTTAGTCACATTTGTGCAAGTGTTTTGTTTTAAAGCCAGATATCACATTATAACTAAGACTGTCTCACAAAATATCGTAAATATATCTTCTTTTTCAATGCAAGGAAAAAACATTGAATGTAGTCTATCTACCTTTTGCTGAAAACTAAGCTTTTGTTGTGTTGCTTTATACCCATTTCATGCACCTAATTGGTCATAATCATTTGTGAAAGTGTTTCATGAAGTAACTCTTAAAACCATAAAGAAACCTGTATCACATAATATCTAAGACCATATTTTAAATATAACTTCTTTTTCAATGTAAGGGGAAAAAACATTCAATGTAATTTCAAGAGCTATCTTTTGCTGAAAACTAAACATTTTTGTTTTTGCAGATCCATGTCAAGCACCTAACGTGTGTGGAGTGAATGCATTATGCCGTGTTGAAAATCATAGAGCCGCATGCTATTGTTTGCCTGGATTTTCTGGAAATCCTAAAGATTCTCTTCGAGGATGCACACGAGGTATTTTTATTATACTCTCATAATTATCGTGTTTAACTAAAAAATATACATAATGTTTATAATATGTGCTCTTATTTACTAATAAATTCTTAGAAGAAACATTTATGTAAATGCAAAACTGTTTATTGAATATTAAAGTATTACTAATTTATCATAATTTGAACTGCTTTTATCAATTTGCATAGCCTTTAGTCCAATTGTTTTTTTTTAAATAATTTTTCTTCTTTATTAAACAATATTAAGACGATTCATAGTTTTAATATCGTTATGAAAATTAGTTCAGTGAATATCAAATTGTAGTACAATACCAGAGTTTTCTTACTCAGTGTATAGATGCCTTCAGTGTATAAAACTTTTACATAAATGCATAGTTGTTTATTAAATATTAAAGTTATAACTAATTTATCATAGTTTTAACTGCTTTTCTCAATTTTCATAGCCTTTGGTTCAATTGTTTTTGTTTTGTTTTTTAAATAATTTTTCTTCTTTATTAAATGTCATTAAAATGTTTCATAGTTTTAATATCATTATTAAAATTAGTTGAGTGAATATTAAATTATAGTACAGTGCAGTTTTCTTATACAGTATAATTTCAATGATCTGGAAACATTATATTTCAGTTACTGTTGATTGTTCAACTGATTTTGAATGTACATCTGGTTATATGTGCGTCAACAAAAGGTGCAAACGTAAGTCTCTTTTTCTTCTTTTTTATGACATATTGCAGATATATCAGAAAATATACATGATAAAAAGTACATCTATAAAAATTACAAACTTTAAGATGAGTGGCATAACTTCTAGTTTAAGACCATTGTAGCTGGTGAGTGACGTAACCATTTTATGGTGTATTAGAAATATTTTTGTCTACTGTTTGCTTTTCATCCATTAATGATGCCATTTTTTTTCTCAGTTTTTGAAACTTTCTTACAATTGTTTAACAAATATTTTTGCCTACTGTTTGCTTTTCATCCATTATGCCATTTTTTTTTTTTCGAGTTTTTGAAATTTTCTTACAATTGCTTAACAAATATTTTTGCCTACTATTTGCTTTTCATCCATTAATGATGCCATTTTTTTTCTCAGTTTTTGAAACTTTCTTACAATTGTTTAACAAATATTTTTGCCTACTGTTTGCTTTTCATCCATTATGCCTTTTTTTTTTTTTTTTTTTTTTTTTTTTTTTTTTTTTTTTAGTTTTTGAAATTTTCTTACAATTGTTTAACAAATATTTTTGCCTACTGTTTGCTTCTCATCCATTAACAATGCCATTTTGTTTTTTGAGTTTTTGAAATTTTCTTACAATTGCTTAACAAATATTTTTGCCTACTATTTGCTTTTCATCCATTAATGATGCCATTTTTTTTCTCAGTTTTTGAAATTTTCTTACAATTGTTTAACAAATATTTTTGCCTACTGTTTGCTTCTCATCCATTAACAATGCCATTTTGTTTTTTGAGTTTTTGAAATTTTCTTACAATTGTTTAAAATAAATGATATAAGTTCGTAAACAAAAATGATTATGCTGCTATCAATTTTTTTCTATGATCATTTTAAGTATTTTTCCCTTCCATTTCATTCTCTTTTTTTATTTACTTGAAATTGA
The DNA here is from genome assembly GCA_949128135.1 of Parasteatoda lunata. Taxonomy (NCBI): domain Eukaryota; kingdom Metazoa; phylum Arthropoda; class Arachnida; order Araneae; family Theridiidae; genus Parasteatoda; species Parasteatoda lunata. The sequence goes on from OX421975.1 coordinate 96,049,950, forward strand.
AGTAAAAGAGTCCATAAATATTAAAATCAACGTCATTATAAGTATATTTTACATAACCAATTGTTAGAATCAGTAAATCAAATTAATTTGTTTTGAATATTTTTTTTCCATAAAGGATCATTTAAAAGTCATCTAACAAGAAGAAGTTTTGAGAAAAAGATCATATTTATTTACAGAACTAAAAAATGTCTATCTAGTTTAAAAAAATGAGAAAAATTATTTATTACTTGGAAGTTTTTCGAAAAGCAAATAAATTAAACAAATATTAGCTTTTTTCCTATTCTGTTAACAAATGTAATTTTTTCAGATCTATAAACTATATATTTTTTCTAAAACTATGTTTTATATTTTAACTTTTTTTTTCTTTTTCCATCCCTGTAAGCAAGTATTTTCCTATTTTTTAAATTCTGTAAAAAATCATAAGAAAACTTTTAAAAATAATTCGGTTCTATTAGCAAATATTTTCCCATTTTTTTTCAGTTCTGTAGGCAGTCATTTTTTTTTCAGTTCTCCTTTTCCTATTTTATCAATTCTGTAAACAATCATAATATACTTTTTTCAGTTGTGTAAGCGAGTGTTTTTCTATCTTTTTTAATTCCGTAATTAAATGTAATTCTAATTCTTTCAGTACGCTGTCGATCTGATGATGATTGTGCCTCTCGTGAACTTTGCCATCAAGGACAATGCGTTCTGGGTTGTAGAGAAGATCCAGAGTGTCTCTCTCGGGAAATCTGTGCAGCTAATAAGTGCATAGGTAATAATAATTTTCACTATTACTAATAATAAATGCAAGTAAATTACACATCTGCATTATTGTGTATTTATGTGAGCAATTGATAATGTCTAAAGTATGTCCATAAAAAGTGTAATGTATGAAACTTTGTGTAACATTCCTTTTTATCTGCCAAATATGAATATCTTATTTGCAGAGTTGATTGTGCTCCGGAAAACATCCGGATTTTTCGCTAACCGCGATCCGGAAGTTTCCGGAAATCCAAGGTCCAGAAGTTTCAAGAAATCATCGCTCACATTGATGTATAAAAAAAAGTCTTGTATATTTTATTTAAAAATATTAGAACTAAAATTTATACTTGGCATCTCTTTCACTTGAAAATATTTTTTCTGGTGGACTAATAAATGTGATTAGAGATAAAAGTAAACTTATACATAATTATTAATCTAAATTATGCTGCATATAATTTATTTATAATTTCATGTTTTGAAAATATCAATGATTTAAATTTATAAAGACATTAATTTTTTTAAATGCGTCATTAATGATTTTACTCAAGAAATTTCAGGATTTTTGAATTGGGCTCACAATCAATCATGTGATTTTATATTAGATTTAAAAGCACACAAAAAAGCTTTTTTAATTTCATTCATTTTAAAGTCTTACTAGATTTTATATATTAAAATATGTTGGTTTTTTTTCAGTTGGATGCAGAATTGACAATGACTGTTCTCCGTTGGAAGCTTGCATATTGAATATTTGCACTAGTGAGTATTAATATATTTTATAATCTCTAGATTTCTCAAATCTGTTTAAAAAGCTATTAAATTTCTTAGCATTGTGAAATTATATCAAATAAAAATATAAATTTCAAATTTAATATAACATGGTTTTTTTGTTTACTTTTAATCATATTAACTAAATTAATAAAATATTTTATGTTTAATACTAGCTATTGAATTCATATTATAAAAATTTATAGCTAGCAATAAAAACAATATTGTGTAATGCTAAATGATATATTAAATCTAATAAATAAATAGAGTTTATTTCTAATTAATTAACAATTTTCCCAGAAAGAAAGTTATAATATTGTTGTAATTATCTGAATAAATATGTCAGTGTCATGGGAAACTGGTCAATTCCATGTTACTAAAACTTATTATTTAAATTTATTGTCCAGAAATTTATAAAAACCCTCATTAATGTCAAATCCTTTTTCTTCTCAAACTAACCATCATCATGTAGACACCTCATTGTTGTGAGCCTGGCCTGGCCCCTTGCATTGAATAAAATAATAACTTAGCTTCTCTGATTTTGTATTTCTTAAGTACTATTCCTGCTACACGACTGCAATCTAAATTCAAAACATGTTAAAACCGTTTTATTTTTATGTGTACATTACTAAATAATAAATCCTAATATTTTCTAGATCCATGTGAAAGTTCAACTGCATGTGGAACGAATACATTATGTAAAATACAACAACATAGACAACAGTGCTCTTGTGCTCCTGGATTCACCGGGAATCCAAACATTGCTTGCCAACGAAGTATGCTTTTTTCTCATTCTTATCAATTATTTTTTGTTTTCCAAATATAAACCTTAAATAATTAAACTAAAATCAATTTTACTCTGTAATGAGTTATTCAACTCATGGACCTTGAATTAAAAACCTGTCTAGTTTTAAATAATTTACATATTTTTGCTATTTTTTTAATTGGTTGTTAGAATACTAATAATTTTCATTTATTCTAAAACTTTATTGTCCTGTAAACAAATAAGGAAAATTCTTTCTTTTTAATATTTTTTATAAAGAATAATTCTCGCCACTATTAAATTCAAGACCCTGTATAAATGATTTATGAAAAAAAAAAGTATTGATACGTTACTTTAAGAGTTGTTTACTAATGTTTGAATTACAAAGTTTTATACCTCCTGGTTAGCAAGTGAGCAGGAAAAAAATATGTCAGCCTTTTTTTTATTATAATTTTTCATTTATTTCTGTTATGATCTTTAAATATTTTTTGACATTTCATTTTTTCTTTGATGTTCCTGTTTTGATTTCTAAAAAAATAAAACTATTAAACTTGGTGCATTGTATTTCTTATTTTGTTATACACAAAACCTTACATCTACTTTTAAATTTCAGTATTACCATCATGTGTGTCAGAATCAGATTGCCCACTTAATCATTATTGTTTGGATGGTAAATGCAGAGGTATGTATCAAAAATTACAATCTTCTTGATAGATTATTTTTCAAAAATTATTCTAAATATTTTCCTTATTCACAGTGGAGTGCATCAAGGATCCTGATTGTAGTACTGGTGAAAAATGCGTTAACAATCATTGCTTAGGTAAATTATAAATTCCTTTTATTTTATTTATAATCTCTAGTATCAGTAACCAACAAAGTGAACAAGTGGACTACGAATATTAATTTTCTGTTTGTTTTATTACATTAGTACTTTGCCGAAGAGATCCAGATTGTCAAAATGGAGAAATTTGTATTAGAAATCATTGCCAGGGTAAGAAAAAGAATATTCTCTCTACTATTTACTATTTTTATAATTTAGTTAAGAATTTTTTTTTAATATTAAAAAATTTCTATCACTTTTATTCTTCCATCTTTATTTTTTTTTTTTCTAATGTATTGTTTTAAATGCCTTTTCAGTTGGATGTAGATCTAATGATCAATGTCCAGACCATCTTGCATGTGTGAGCAACCAATGCAGAGGTATGTTTAACAATGTTTTTAAATATACAAAATCCTAATTAATTTACAATGGTTTAACAAATTTGAGTGTATATGGAATGAATAAAACTATATTTTGATTTTAACTACAGTAGAATGCCGATTTACTTGATTGTCGGATTATCCCAATCCGTCGAGGATCGTGTGTTTTTGCCTACTTTTTCCAACAAAATTTTTTTCTCTGAAATGCTTCTTTCTTCTCAGAATATCTGATAGGAGTCAAATAATAGCTTCCTTTGTCCCTTGGTGAACTTGAAAAGAATCTTTTGCTAGTTTGAATGTAGGTAGCAACTGACGGGGTGCTTTTTAGTAAGGGAACGTATTTCTTATTTTTTTCCAGAAATAAAAAAAAAAAAGAGGTTAAACTTGAAATGCTCTCTTTCAGTTTCGAAGCACATTTTGTTTAAAATAAAATAAAAAAAAGTTCCATACTTCAAACATACCATCTTTTAGAGTGCTATAATGGACACTACTACAATTGTCAGTCATAAGCCTGGAAAAGGTGTAAAGAGCATTCTTATAGCCGTTTTTAAAAAAGTTGTGCAGTTATCCAGATTTTTCCTTACCTGATCCGGCTTTGGTCCAGATAATTGGCACTCTACTGTAAATTAATGCATTATAATTAAAAGGTGAAATTTAAAAAAATAATAACTTTCAGATCCATGTGAGGGAAGTGCGACATGCGGTCCCAATGCTGAGTGTCGAGTCAGTGACCACCGTTCTGTGTGCAGCTGCAGAGAAGGATTCGTTGGAAGGCCAAATGCTAATGTTGGGTGTATAAGGCCTCAAATTGTCTGCATCAATGAACCATGTCCTCCTGGACTTACCTGCCACAATGGACAGTGCAGAAGTAAGTAAAGAATATCATTGAAATTCTGCATCACTTACAGAGAATATCAAAAAAATGACACAAAACGATTATATGTAAGCTAAGCTTTAATATCAGAGAAATAACTTTTTTACATTAATCTGTATCGATTTCAGTGCCTTGCAGTAGTGTCCGTGACTGTGCTGTGAATGAAAAGTGTATTGACAACCGTTGCCATGTGCAGTGTTTGAGAGACAGGGATTGTTACTCTGGAGAAATATGTGAACAAAACTTCTGCAGAGGTAACTAGTTTCTCAAAAATTCATTTTCTGCTTTGTATTGATTTTCACTATTTAACACAAATATATACTTTTTTGGGAAAAGCTTTAAAAATTTTATTGTGGCATTAATAAATACCTCACTATTGGCAAGTGGCTCTACTACAAATAATTTTATCTAGTTTTTAAGCAAGCATATTTATTTGATCATTCTAATAACTTTGATTAATAATATTTACTTTAACCATGTTTTTCTGTATATTTATATGTATATGTAAAGATTACCCACAAGAAAACAGTTTTTAAATTTTAAACTGATGAATTTGCTAGAGATATTTATTTACAATTTTAAAAATTTAATACTAATACTAGTTATTAAACTAAATACTTATAAAGAGTGAATTTAAATTTGAAGGATTATTTAAATATCTGAATATTTGATTTTTGTTAAATGCTTTCATAATTTAACTATTTTAAATAAAATCTATGTTGTTCATCAAAATGTTGTTTGATTTTAGTGGGTTGCCGTGCTGACACTGATTGTGCATTCCATGAAGCTTGTATAAACAACCAATGCATAGGTAAGTAGACAATACCATGGTTTGAAAACGACTAATAATAATTATATGCACATTGAAGTAATCTTCATCATCTAAAATAACTGTGCAATTTTCCAGATCCTTGTGACAGTCCAACTGCCTGTGGTACTAATGCAAACTGCGATGTCATCAACCATTCCATACACTGTACTTGCCCATCAGGGCTTAGTGGGGATGCCTTTACTAAATGTGATCGAGAAATTCAAAGATGTGAAGCCGATGATAGATGTGGTCTTGGGCGGTACTGTGAGGACACCATTTGCCGTGTCACCTGCAGCAGTGACAACGAGTGCCTTGACAACGAGAAGTGTGTGGAAAGGCGCTGCAGCGTTTTCTGCACCAATGACAAGAGTTGCCCCACTGGTTTCATCTGTGAGTATGGACAGTGTGTTTCTGGATGCAGAAGGGATGCTGAATGTCCACTTACTGAAGCCTGTATTAACAACCAGTGCTTGAATCCTTGCGCTAGTCCTACAGCTTGTGGTACAAAGGCTCAATGTCAGCCTGTCAACCATAGACCTTTGTGCTCGTGTCTGCCTGAACATACTGGTGATCCAAGGGTAGAATGCTCGAGAGTGGAATGTATTATTGATTCAGATTGTGGAAATGGAAAAATTTGTCAGAATTATCGGTGCTTGGGTAAATATGTGTGATTTTTCTTAAAATTATCGTTCATAAAAATTGTAAATAATATAAACTTTAGACTGATTGTAACTAAAGATACTTTTTTGGTTTTTTTGTGCCTAACTGTCTTTTTTAAATATCTGTTGTTTTTTTTTTTATTTGCCTTTCGAAATTATTCTGATTTTATGTACATGGAACGGGAGTTCGAATCTAGCCCGAAGACACTCCGTGTAGTAAATGGTGACTGGTGCACTTTAAATCTGTTTGGTCACAAAGCTCTCCCTGTTTCCATAACAAATTATACCTCTGGGGGTATTGTATTGAAGATTGATCGTTCTCTGGTTTAGGTCAAAATTAAAATCTGTGGATGAATGAATGGGTCTGCCCTATAAACGGGTGCGGCAGAAGTCGAATTCTTAGCCATAAATGGCGCCACTAAAGAACAGGAACAGTAGCACCTCCAGTGCCTTAATGGCCTACGACAACAACAATTATTATGATAATTTTTTCTGATAAATTTTTTTAAGTTCAATAGCTTCACCTCACTTAGCGACAATAATGTTGTTATGCTCTTTTTGAAGATGTTGCAATTTCTGACATGTTAAAAGTTTATTAATATATTTATAGTGGGATGCAGATCTGATGGTGGTTGCTTGAGTGATGAGGTCTGTATCAGTAGGCAGTGCCAGAAATTGTGTATGTTCAGTAATACATGTGGTTTGAAAGCTATCTGTGCCGCAAGCGCTCACCGAGCTGAGTGTTCTTGTCCTCCAGGATATACAGGAAACTCCATCATTGAATGCAGAAAAAGTAAGTCTTGAATGGCATTTAGTACTTAAATGACTATCAAATACTCATTACTATTTGCTCATGATTCGCTGTTATTAAAACTAAACATTATTCTATTTATAGTTGAAGGATTGTGTGAAAGTAATGCTGATTGTTTACCTGGAAAAGTATGCATCAATAAGCGTTGTGAAGGTCAGTAAAATCTATTTTGATTTAAATTCAATTGCATTCTTATGCATTGAAGTTCATTGCATATAGATTGTGATTGTGTATTGAATGATTAATTGTTACGTATTGAAATGAATCTTGCTGTAGCTTGAATTTCTCTATTAAATAGTTGTGTTAGTGACTTTTTTCAAAGAAAAATTTAGTTTCGTTTTGTAGCAGCTTTAATTTTTTTAAGTATACTAATTACCTCCTCATTCTTTTTGTAGATCATATTGAATGCCGTCAAGATGATGAATGCTTATTGGGACATATTTGCCAGAGAAATAAGTGCTTTGGTCAGTGATAACTCTTTCCTCTAAACTGTTCAATTGTAGAGTACTGCAAAATTAGCCCTTAACTATTATTATTGCTTTTTTTTATTCTTCATAAATTGGCCTGTTTGTTTAAAAAATATATATTATAAAAAAGATGAATTTGTTTAAATGTTAAAGCTTTAAACTTTTTCTTATTATTTTCACTAACAATTTATTTTTACTCTGAATTAATGAAAGTTAAATACAGAAAAAAGTACAGAAATTTCAGCTTCTTAAAATTGATAGTAATTTGTAATTTTAGAAATAAAATACAAATAAAATTATTTAGGACTTAGATGGAGAAGTAAATATTCATTTAGAATTCAATTTTTTTTAAAAACAATTTTGGTGTTTCTAAAGGAAAATTGTTTTAAGTGTTTTAAAAAAATCCTAATACATAATACTAGGGTCCCACTAACTATAACTCAAAATTGTTACAATGCACCTCTAAAACAAATTAATGTGTTTTATAAACAATTTATAGTTGGCTGTCGCAGTGATGAAAATTGTGCCCTTGACGAGGGATGTTACAACTCTCAATGTCAGTCGGTCTGCGCATTACCTAGAGCTTGTGGGCCAAATGCTAGATGTGAGCCCCTCAGCCATCGAGCTCTGTGCTCTTGTTTACCAGGATATACAGGAAATCCACAAATTGAATGTAGAGCAAGTAAGTTCTTGAATCTAGAAAAATCTAACTACATATTCTTCTTTTTTTATATTCAACTCAAGGTTTAAATAATCTTTATTTCTTACAGTTGGACCAGAATGCCGCAGAGATACTGATTGTAATCCAGGACAAATTTGCCTTGGCGGAAAATGTTCAGGTAATGTCCATATTTTTTTATTCCTTTTATACTTTTATTATATATACGATATACAGTAGTGTCCCGATTATCCGAGTTTCCGCTTAAAACCGAGCTATCAAATATTTCAAGGAATTTTTTGTTCTAGTTTATTTTTTAATTTTTAAAACTACCACCCAAAAAAATCTGAATTTTACATTCTTAACACTCAAGAAAACTAATTGCAACAACTTGTTTGTTAATATCGTCAATAATAAAAATGAATCTAACGAAGATGATGTGACAATGAAAATCTCTCATACTAAAAGCTATTGAAAGTGCTATTGAATGCATAGAGGAGGCGACACTCGTAAAAAAATAATGAAATATTGCTGCAGAAATGTGCCATAGTAATGTAAAACGATTAAGGACTTTTTTAAGTAAAAACTCTTGTAAAGTATGCTGTTTAAGTGTTTTTAAGTAAGCTTTTTAATTATAATATGAATTGTATGTGGTGTACTCGTATAAAGTTTGTATTTGTTAAATATATTACATTTATACCTTCTTTGCTTTTTTATACTCTCCGCTAAACCAAGTTTTTTGGTTATACGAGTTAGTCGTGGTCCACATTAAATCGGATAATCGATCGGGACTTATATATATACTATATATATTATTTTTCCACATTGCATAACTAGTTTTAAATATACACTTATTACCCTAATGAGTGTTAAGTTACATTTGTGCAATAGTCAGCTGTTTAACTACATAACATAAGTGATATTTCTGTGATCCACTCGTCTTTTTATCCTTCTGTGGTCAATAAATTGCATACCAAGTGTCCTTGGGAAAGTAACTGTGAGTTCAACTCTTGGACATTCATCAGAAATTAACATCCCAGTTCCAAAAGTTTACTGAACCTGATATATTACCTGATGTGCCAGGCTGACTCTGGCAAACTTCACTTCATTGAGTGAAATGAAAAATATTGCACATACAAGAAGATTTGTAATTTTAAATTTTGGCATAATTCACATCCATTTACACTTGTGCTTTTTAAAACTAAAATGTAATTTTTATTTTTCTTGCAGTTGTGCCCGGTTGCACTTCTGACAATGATTGCAATCCTGGACAGATTTGTGAGAATACTAAATGCTTATGTGAGTATTTCTTATAAAACAATAAAAATAAGTGTATTTATACACGGTGAAGCATAATAATTTGTATAATTAATTTTGATATCGAATAATTGTATATAATTTAATTCAAACTCTATTTGTAGATGGATGCCGCAGTCACAGTGATTGTGGATTCACGCAAGAATGCTTTGAAAATCAATGCCAAAATCCATGCAAACCAGGTAAATGTGGTATCAATGCAGAATGCAGAGCTATCAATCATGCTGCTCTTTGTCGTTGCCCGCCAGATCACGACGGGGAACCTAAAGTTTTGTGCCGACCAAGTGAGTTCAATTTTATGAACACGTTTTTTAAACTAAAGAGTTAAAAATGAAATTTATTCAAAAATAAGATCTGATTTGCTAATAAGATTACTATGAAGCAATGTTACGGGAATATTTTCATTTTAAATATATATTTGACTCAAAAATAATTTGACTAATAGTGTTTATGCATTTATTTTACAGGTATAGTAGAGTGTCATGTTGACACAGATTGTGTACTAGGAAAGATCTGTATCAGTACTAGGTGTTTAGGTAATTAATTATACTGTTTTTATGTATAACTATTGAATGTATTTAATTGGCGTTAATCATGAAAATATATATTATAATTTAGTTGCTATTTCTAATTGTATGCTATTCTTTCTTTTTCTAAGTATTATTGATCTGTTACAAATCTTTATTCTTATTGGAATTACATTCCAGGGATGGAAATTTCCTGTAATAATCCTCAGTATCTATGACCGAACACATTTTCAACTTAATATGCATTTGATATATTTCCATTTTAGTTTTATTACAAGTAGACAATCAATATTTATCATTATTTTTACGTACCAAAAATTTTTTTTACGAATTTAGAAATTATTATTTTTGTAGGTAATAATAGCTTTGTATGTTGTATCAAAATTTTAGCTTTGATTTTCTCATTAATTTCATGCATCCAATTGGAGTGATTTACAATTAAATATTTATTCTGGCTAATCCTATACATATCTTTTGACTTTTCATAAGAATTGAAGCGTTAATATAGTAGCACTGAGCATTGTGCAGAACGGGTATTCTTATATATTTTTAAGTCCAATGATAAATCTTGATATTTTTTTTCCGCATAATTTTGAAAAAGTTTTGCTTTTTATACTGAAATTCATATTTTGTTTCGTTTTGTTTGTGACAAAAAAAATTATTATTTTCACAAAAGAACAAATTTTGTAATTTGAAACACTGACATTTTTTATTCAATTTATTGATATAGAAACTTACTTTTCAGAGGGCTGTCGTTACAATGAACATTGCCCAGACGATAAAGCATGCATCCAGGGACGATGTGACACACCTTGTCGACCAGGTGCTTGTGCTTTAAAAGCATTGTGCAGAGCTCATAACCATCAAGCTGAATGTTCTTGCCCACAGGAGCATGAAGGAAATGCCAAAGTTCAGTGCCTGCCAGAAAAACGGGAACAAAAGTGCCAATACAATTCTGAATGTGCTCCCAGTGAAATATGCGAAAACTCACAATGCATAGGTGAGTATACTCACTTAAATATTACAGTTAGCACTCTCCATGTAAATTATCAAAGAAACACTTCAATATTTCAGCCTTAAATGACGCCATCTTGTTATCATTTCTTTTTCTTTTTTTTTAAATGTCTCTAAATATATTAAATAGAAGGTAGAAATCATGAGTATCTTTAATTTTGTAAATTAAAAAAAAATTTCCAAGTTCTTTTCTGTGGGGTTGAATTAGAAACCATAATATTTTATAAAGTAATTTTTTTATTGGAAATCAATCAAATTCTTGAGACTTAAGTGAGAAAATTCTTCACTCAATTATTGAGAATTAGCCTTTACTTTTGGACAACTTTCTAACCTCCTGATGCTATTATGCTCTTTTTTTTTAGCTTCATCTTCAAGGTTTAAAGAAATGCATTATTGTTGATGAGGCTAAATATTATATAGTTTTAATTATGCTGTTTTTTTTTTCCAACTTAGTCTGAATTTTTTTTTTACTTTTCTCATCTTATATACAATAATAAAACATCATAAAATAAAATAAAATATTATTATTGCACAAATATTTTTAATATATAACTTATTTCCAAGATAAAATTTTTTTTTATTTTTTATGCAATCATAAATTCGTAATATTTCAAATTAAAAGCAGTTACTGTTTTTCAGAGCGGTTATAAACTTAGTTGAATTTTTTCCAATAAAAATTCAGATATTTTGCTATTATTTACTACATTTTATTCTGATATTTCTATTTAAATTAGTTGTCACTGGATGTCGCTCTGATTCTTTCTGCCACACTGGTGAAATCTGTGAAAGCACAAAATGCATACGTAAGTTAAAATTTGCAATTATTGCCATTGATATAAAGTTCTTATTTTTCTATAACTTATCTTTTTTTAATATCCAGTTGGATGTAGGACAGATTCAGATTGTACATTTGACAAAGCATGCGTAAACAGCAGATGTCTGAATCCATGTGCCGTGCAAGATCCCTGTGGCCGAAATGCAGATTGTCGACCAATTGTCCATCGGCCATATTGTACATGCAGACCTGGTTTCCAGGGCAATCCAAATGATCAATGCAATCAAAGTAAGTGCAATAATAAATAATTCTAAATTTTAATACAAATTTTAGAATGTTTCATTTTTAGGTATTATCTTTCATTTTAACAGTAACAATTAAATATATTGTAAAAACTAATTGGAAAAAAAAGTGTATCTTTCAGAAACACTTTGAATTGCTTTAAAAAATAGCATGGCATGCTTCAACTATTTATTTATTTGTTTGTCAAAAAATTTCGCCACAGACATGAAATAATTCAATGAATTTAAAAATAACCCTATATACATATTTATTAATGGCAAAAATACAAGTTGAGAGCTTTAAAATATTATGTTTTATACATCTGTAGAGAGCCTCTTTTTACTTTTTATCAGAAAAAGAAATCAGAATATCGAAACTAAATTATTTTAAGCTTGATGATTAGAAAATAAGTATGTCATTCTTACTTAATTTGTATTAACGAAACATTGTCAATAATTTTATGTATTTTTACTTTCTGAATATTATGTATCTAATTATTATCCTTTTAAAATAGTACCAGGAAACCTGACTTCTGGATGTAGCAGAGATTCTGATTGCCGCTCATCTCAAATATGCGAATCAAGAAATTGCTTAGGTAAGAAATTAACTGATCACAATACTAAAAAGTTGATATTTTTTCAATATGATTTAGTTCTTGCTTAAATAGAAATGACAGCATTCTTTTGTTCTATAGTAATTCTTCTAAATCTTTATATTTGAAATCTTTATTTCAGGCGGCTGTAGAAGAAATGAGGATTGTCAGTACAATGAAGCTTGCATCAATCGACAGTGCAATAATCCTTGTGCTTATCCAGATGTCTGTGGTATTGGTGCGAGATGCATAGTAAATAATCATCATCCTATTTGTACATGCCCATCATCACTTACTGGAGATCCGAATATTCAGTGTTTCCCAGGTTTGTGTTGTCCTTTAGATCACTTAATTTGAAGAATTTTCTGGTGAACGCAGTTTACCGAACTGTAGTTTATTACCTTTTACTGTGAATAATTAAGTATTTTACTCAATTTTAATAATTAGTTATTTAAATATTTTATTCAAAATTTTAAGCTGAAGAAATTCTTTTTCCAGTGCCTCCTGATCATTGTTACACTGACGATAGTTGTGGAGCTGGCCATATTTGTGAAAACAACAGGTGTATTGATGCTTGCCGCACTTATCATTCATGTCCTTATGATAAAGATTGCATTAACAAAAGATGCCAGGACCCTTGCAGTTTCTTTGGAGCATGTGGAACTAATGCTGTGTGCCATACTAACAACCATGTTGCAATATGTACTTGTGAACCAGGTTACACTGGAGATCCTAAAAAAAGCTGCATCCGTGGTGAGTTTTCAGTCACTATTTTTTATCAAACGTTCTTATTATAAAATATAATCATTTATCAATATGTAATCCTGCTATTTTGTAGAAAGTCAACCAGCTACAGGATGCATAAATGATGCAGAATGTGGAGATGGCTACATTTGTGAAGCTGGAGAATGCTATGAAGGATGTCGAAGTGACTACCAGTGTCCAGCAGACGCAGCCTGTGTCAGACGAAGGTGTGAAAATGTTTGCAACCAGCCAGGTGTATGTGGTGTGAATGCTCAATGTTTTGCGGATAATCACAGGCCTGTTTGTACATGCAACCCTGGATATGTGGGAGATGCCAGGGTGGAATGTCGAATTGTTGTCGAACCAGAATGCCGAACGGACGATCAATGCACATTCCGCCACATTTGTGTGTATGAGAGGTGCATCATTGGCTGTCACACAGACGAAAACTGTGGATCTGAAGAAGCTTGCATCAACAGAATTTGTCAAAATCCATGCAGTGTCTTTGGTGCATGTGGCAGAAATGCAATTTGTAAACCACTCAATCATAAACCGGAATGTTCCTGTCCTACTGGATTTAGAGGAAATCCAAATGTTGTGTGTGAACAAGAGAGGATACCACCTGAATGTGAAGTAGATAGAGAATGTAGTGTCGGATACATCTGTGAGAACACACGTTGCATTGCTGGTTGTCGTCATGACAATAATTGCCCGCGTCACTTGGCTTGTGTTAATCGCCAGTGCCAAGACCCATGTTTGTTACCTAACAGTTGTGGAGTCAAAGCAGAATGTCATGCTGATAACCACCGTCCAATCTGCACATGCCCCAGCAATTTCAGAGGAGATGCTTACATTGAATGCAGAGTAGCTCCGATAGATGTTGAGTGTGAGCATGATTTAGAATGTTCCGTAGATAAAATATGCGAAAATACTAAATGCGTCAAGGGCTGCAGGACTGATGCAAATTGCAGATTTGAAGAGACATGCATTAACCATGTTTGCCAGAATCCATGTTCTATATATGGAGCCTGTGGCCAGAATGCTATTTGCAAGGCTATCAATCATGATAGATATTGTACATGCACACCGGGCTATAGTGGTAATCCTCATATATTATGCAGTAGAATACCTGTTTTACCGGAATGCACCGTTGACAGAAACTGTTCTCTTGGCCAAATATGTCAGAATCACCGATGCGTGGTAGGATGTCGCTCTAATGTAAACTGCCCCTATGATGAAACTTGCTTACATGGTCGTTGCCAGCGTGTATGCGATCTAAGTGGTGCTTGTGGACAAAATTCCCATTGTACACCAGTGGGACATCAACCGCACTGCAGCTGCCCAGCTGATTTAACCGGAGATCCTCTTGTGTCTTGTCAACCCATACCAGAATCTGGTTGCCGCAGGGATACTGACTGTGCAGTCAGTCAGATCTGTGTCAAATCTGAATGTGTTCGTAAGTAACCATCACTTTAACAAATTAATAATATTAAAGCCCTGAATTGAAATAATTCATATTCGATCTTTCAGCTGGATGCCGTTCTCATAGCAATTGTCCATTTGATAAGGCCTGTGTCAACAGAATTTGCCAAGATCCTTGCACAATTGGTGGCATATGTGGAGTGAATACTCAGTGTCATGCTTCCGATCATAAAGCTGTTTGTTCTTGTATTCCAACATACAAGGGAGATGCTTTGAGGCAGTGTACTAGAAGTATGAACAGATTTATAAATATAAAAATCAAAAAAATTTTCCTCTTGTATTTAGATTAAGTTTTCCTTTTCTACGCTTGCGGTTCTGAAATTTTAAAGTATTAATGTTATGCTTTTTAATTATGGGTAAAGAAAATTGTATAGCTTATTTTTGTTTTATTTTATAGTTTATTTTAATATTTTTTTTTATGTACAAACTCAAATTACTTTCGAATTTTGCAGTTATACTGGAATGTGAAGCTGACAGTCATTGTGGAAGAAACTATGTATGTGTCAACAACGTGTGCAAAGGTAATATATTATGTTTTTGTTCATTCGAAATTCACTTTATACATATTTTTGTTAAACAAAGCTTATCATTTCCATTGTATTCTCATAGCATTGCAAATTGTAACATAAAATTTTTCTACTTAGATATTAATGAGTGCTTGCAAGGTCGTGGTCCTTGTGCATTGGGTGCTATTTGTTCCAATTTGCCTGGTGGCTACAAGTGCAGTTGTCCTGTAGGACTAGATGGAGATCCATATGGTCAAGGATGTAAGTGCTATATCTATTTCAAGATATGCTGTTTTATTGTGAATGTGACAGACATTGTAAGAAAAACTGTTTTATTCAAATTAATTTTAACTTATAGGTCGTCAAATGCCAAAGATGTGTAGACGAGATGAAGATTGCAAATCAATTGAAGCTTGTAATAGACTTACGGGGGAATGTTATGGTAAGGGAAAAATTTATAATTCATTAATATTAAATTCTTAATTTACTGTTTTATTTCCATTTTTTGTTTTTATTATTATTAGTTATTAGTTTAATCTTTTTACTACATTTGTTAATGATTTTTATATGTACTAATGATTTTTATATGTTAATGATATTATATGTAAAGCTCCCACGAGTCAGGGAAAGCTGCATTTTTTCCCCAAAACCTGGAAAATTCCTACATCGTACTTGGAAAATATCCAGCCTTAGAATTGCTTGTACCAATAATCGGTTATTGAGATTCCATCCTCATTCAATAATATAAGTTTTCTGACATTGCAAATAAGAAAATATAAGTTTTCTGATAAAAAATTGCTTGGTATAGATAAAATATGGTTTCATTGAAATTTTCCTGACATACTTGGAAAAGTCAGGGAATTTTTCTGAAATTGAGTGAAGACCCTGACTGAATACTTAAAAATGTATATCTATGTCAGGGGTCTGTTTAGAAGAAATTTGGGTCCGTTAACGGACCCTTCACAAAATAACTTTTCATAAAAACGGACCCTTCACAAAATAATTTATCTTTTAATCGGACCCTTCACAAATTTGTTTATCTTCATTATTGTTTGTTAATCAAAAATAAACCCTTCCCAGGGAGAAAGACGGTTCGCGTTTCCCTAAGTTTAAATTCCAAATGTAGTATTCTAAGAAAATATTTCTACTTTTATAAACATCGTGTGCGCATTATTATTAATATTAAATCATAATTTTTTTTGTAAATAAATAATTGATCAATTTATATTTATTCATAAAATTAATTAATAGAATATTATGTAAATAAAAAAAAATTTCTGCCCATTTTTTAAATAAAATATTATAATTGTTTAAATTTACTTAATGCGTAACACATTAAAAGTGATACATTACTAAGTTGTGATATTTAAAATATGTCAATTGAAATTATTAAAAATGTGAGTGATTTTGTTTCCATTATTCGTCCGAAATGAATATTCTGTGTTGAGCAGTATAGGCTAAACACCAAATATTTGTACGTTGCATCTCTAATTTAGTAGCAGCAATTGTTGAGCAGAATCTTGTATCTATTTACAATTTAAAAACTTCTTGAAAAGGTTTTTAGAAATTTTTGCAATAACAGGACCTAATTCACAATAGCAAGACCCTGGTTGAAAGAATGTGACTTAACGCTTATTTTATATTCACAAATTATGAATAGTTTTTTTTACAATTTTACAAAGACGGACTTTTCACAAAATGTCTGGACAGACCCCTGTATATATTATATCTGTAGTTCCTAATCTTTTTTTTTTTTTTTTGCTGTGACTCATCAACAACCATAAACCTTAATTTTTTCTCTAAAAAAAAATTCTTGATGGACAACCAACAAAACTGTGGGTAGTTAATTTTTTTTTTAATGACACTATTCTCTAGAATAATAATAAAAATTTTTTTTAAATAATCTTGATTTTTTTTTTTGTTGTGGTTGTAACCTACCGTAATAAAAGTTATGCTGTGTTTATACAGAGGTTTGTGATCGTCCTGGTATATGTGGAAGAGGAGCTTTATGCACTGCTGCCAACCATCATCATGAATGTTATTGTCCTCCTGGTCTAACGGGATATCCATACATTGAATGTAGCATATGTAAGCATTTTTTTTTATATTCTCTATTTAACAAAATATTTTTAAAGAGTTTTTAAATTAATATCTTTTAATGTTCAATTTTCAGTGGAAACTTGTGGCCCTCATAACCCATGTTCTGGCAACCTTAAATGCTTGGATGGAACTCGTTGTGGTTGTCCTTCACCTTATGAACAAAGAGGATTTTTCTGCATCAGTAAGTTTTAGTTCGGAATTCATCTTTAAGAATCAGCTTTCTTGTTTATTTTATTGCATTTTCACCGACTTGGAATTTTAACTTCGAACATCTGATTTTCATTTTCATTATTTTCAATTCATTTAAATTGTTTTTTCTAGAAATTTATTACTTTTATTCAAATCTTAATATTCAAATAGTTATTTTGATATATTTTTGTTTAAAATGAAATAGTGCACAATTTCTCAATTAAATAAAAGTTATTTTAATCTTAAAAAGTCTCCTCTGTTTTTAAATAATTTTAACTGTAAAGCCATGGTGCGTAGCATTTTTAAAAAGTGTTTAAAGGTGCTTATTTTCGATTTTCGTTTTTTAAAAGCCCTTAAAGGTGCTTTTTTCATGGGGTGTTTTTAAAAAGTGCTTAATTTTCCCTTTTCGAAAATGATATATATTTTCTTGACCGTGTCGATTTTCGCTGCGTATTATGCAAAAGCATGCTTTTCACTTTGTTCTATTCAGCATTTTCACAATTCATTCAACCACAATCCATTTCGGCGTACCGTCGGTCCGTAACGTATGATAGCGCCAATCATGTTACATGTTTGATGAAACACTTGCGGGTCCGCATGTGCGTATACTGAGCTGGGTTCAGTGAGATTCTTGTACTCTAAAGTGCAACTCTGCTGCATTTTGCGAGATAATCTCAATTTCAGGCTTCATTTTCCACCCTCTGATATCGAACCGTAAAATTTCTCGATCATATTATAATGACCAATATAATCAAGAAAAGAGTTCTTTGTCAGAAATGGGTTATTTTATCATGATCATGTAAAGTCTTTGAAAATTATTTTGCATTTTGTTAATGCATATAGTGCTTAAAAATATTTGAGTGCTTTAAAAGTGCTTATTTTTTGTTAAGAGATTTGGCTACGCGCCCTGAAAACATCTTTAACCTTCTGAGTCTTTTTGTAAAGTTTAATAGAATTTCTATTAAAGAGAAAGAAAAAAAAAGTAGAAAAGGGTAATGGCAAAAAATTTTGATTTTAACGCTCAAGGTGTTAAGATATTTATTGATTTCACTCACAGATTAATTTTAGTTTAACGTGTGGGCCTAATAATTTTTAAGTTGTTTCTAAAATAATGTATATTATTAAGAAGAAAAAAACATTATCTGCCTGTTTAGTTTCAGAAACTAGTCGAAACTGTAGCACATCAAACCCATGCCCAACCAACGAGGAGTGTGTCTCTGCAGAGTATCCAGCTGGTATATGTGTATGTCCAAAAGGATATGTTTTGATGTCAAATGGAATATGCAGAGGTTTGTCTCAATATAATATGTCCATAGATTTAAATATAATATTAATTGATCAATCGATATTATTTACATTGACTTTATTTATATTAAACTTAAATAAAAAGATGTGATCATTGATATAGGTGTAATGGTAATTAGGTATTAATAAATAACTGATAATTTTTATTATTAGCAACCTTGGTTTCTCTGGTCGTTTTTCCCTTAACATTCTTTTATGCAATTTTTCCATTGAATTTCAACACCTTAAAAAATAAATAATTACTTTATAGATCCTTTTTTATTTTATTTTCTTATTTATTGATTTTGATGAATTTCTGAAAACGCATTTAGTATTCTAAACTTATTCATTAATGGTCTCTTTACATAATTAATAATATCTACTTTTAAATTTTCATAGATTCTATTTAAAATAGTTTTTTTTAAAAAAATTCACAGTAGTACTTGTTATATCATAGAAAACTGAACTTCACAATATTTAAACCAAAATTATTTATCTTTTTGTACCACCATTTCTCTTACGTTAATTTTAGTTTCTTGATAGCTTTGTTATTTTATAATAAACTAACTACACATTTTAAAATATGTTAAAACTCTCTGTTAACTTATATGAAGCCATAAGTTAAGTTATGAAGTAATATTTGTGTTATTTCTTCCCTCGTGTGACTATTTTTTACAATTATTTTAGACATAAATGAATGTGAACAAAGTCCTTTTCCTTGCGGTACCGGAGCTCAATGCTTCAATACTATTGGCAGCTATCAGTGCCGTTGTCCACCTGGCACTTATGGAGAACCATTCCGCTCTGGCTGTGAGTGAGATTTTATTTTTACACACAAAAATAAATATTCCATAGTGTTTAATACCTATTATTTAATTTAATATAATTATAATCATTGTTTTAAAACAAAAATATTTTTCTCTATCTTCTTTTATTTGATAAATAAATAACTATCATTGTTAAATAATTATGAGGTCCAACCTCTATTTGCTTACAATTATGATTATTTTACAATAAAATAATTACTTTATAATTTTTGATGTAGATCCATTTCAGATCATTGAACTGATTTATATTCAGAGAACTATTATAAATAAATATCTATAAAACAATCTAAAATTTGAAAAAGGTATTGAAGTTTTTAATTAACCACACAATTTTATAGTTGAAATATTTCTATTAATAGTAACTGTTTGATCAATGACTATAATATAACTGATTTTTGATAAATTTGATAAAAATTTATATAAACTTTATTAATGTGCAAAAATGTATATTAATGATGAGGCTATTGATCCACAAATTTAGCGAAATAATGAATATCTGTTGAAAATATAAATTACCTATACGGAAATTAAAATTTTTTTGAAAGTGTTATTTTTTCTTTTATTTATTTATTTTCATTTTGTTTCCTTAAACTGCAGCCAATAAATTGTTTTAGAGAAGTAAAAACAATGTAAAAAAGAAGCCAAAGATTAGTTTTAAATTTTTACATTATCTTTACAGGTCAGCAAAGAAAAGGATATTGTCAATCTGATTTAGAGTGTCCAACACATTTGGCTTGTGATGTTGCAGCTGAACAATGTTATGGTACGTAACCATTATTTACATTTCCACCCATTCCTGTTTTTGTTTTTTTGTTTTTTTTATTCTTCAACTTACTGATTTATTTCATCCATAGATCCATGCATTGTAAGCAATCCTTGTGGTCGGAACACCAAATGCAGTGTCATTGATCATAGTCCTCAGTGTGAATGTATACCTGGATTCAGAGGAAATCCTTTAGAATACTGTTATCCAAGTAAGAAACAGATTTTTTTATATTCCACCCGAGAATAAAATTATAGACTTGAGTATAAAATTTCGTTCAAGTTGTTGGAATAAGTCTTTTATCTGGAGCAAAAAATTCACTAAAGTGATTTAAGTTTTTAAAATTATACAGTAAATTTTATTTAGAGCCTTGGGACCTCAGGGGATAGAGCGTTCGCCTTCCAATGAGGTGAGCCGGATTCGAATCCCAGCGACAGCTGGCAGGTGGAGGTTTTCGAAAGTGAGAAGTGTAACACAAATGCTGGTTAGTTCCATCAAAAAGACCTCTAAAAAGGCAAATTTCTCCCAATACTTGATCCAGGAGCTCCCTTGTCTTCTGGATAGGGTTCAAAATTACAAGGCTACGGAGTTCAGTATTAGTAGTCATAAACCCAAAAATTGAGTTGGCTGTTCAACGATGGTTATAAATAAGTTTTACTTCCAAAAGACCTAAATCTGTACCAGGCATTGCGATATATATTTAAGACTTGTTGCAAAATATTACACATTTTGTGTCAAGAATTTTAAAATAATTTGTGAATCTATTTTGGTAAGCAGTTTTAAAATTAAGTTTATTTTAAAAGGTTTTTACTGTAATATGAAACTTGATTAAATTTTAATGTTACTAGCCAATGGTTTTTATAAAACATACTAAATAAATACAGTTTCAAATTCAGTTTTCCCATCTTTAGTAAAGGATAATAATTGTTCCTTCAAATTTCTATTATTAAAAGGTAAACGTTTTTTATAGTTGGTCCTGGATGTCAGAATGATTTAAGTTGTCCTGGAAACTTATTCTGTTTGAATGATGGAACATGTGGTTGTCCAGGCGATTTCAAACGTTTATCAGATTTCTGCATTAGTAAGTATCTTTCTTTTCTTTTTATTTTAATTTGATGCTTGTCATTTCAAAATTCCGCTTATACCATTCACAGGTGACTTTGTTTTTATATAAATGTGAGCATATATTACTGAAAAAGTTATAAAATTAATGGTGGATTTTTAATTCCTGTTAAACTATTTATGTATTATATGCATTTATTTTTCCTGATCCTGTTATTATTTATTTCGCAATCAAGTTCATAAAAAAAACTCATGCCTTTTATCATCACTGCCCCCTTTCTTTTACTTTTTGATAAATGTCTCTCTTAGTAATTCTTTATTTTCTGTTAATTGTTATGTTATGCAAATGTTAACCATATATTTTAGTATTTTGCAGTTTTTAATTTAAAAAATGTTCATAACTAAGCGAAATATCCATTCAATCAATCAATTAAATAATTCAAATAAGCTCTTATCAAATGGTCACTCAAATTAAATGAAACTTATGTACCTTAATAAACTTCTTCATCAAATAATCATCTGATATTACTGTTCAAATTATTCTTTATGTTTTTATGCATGTTATTATTCCATTTTAACTTAAAAAAATTTTAAGTGATTGTGTAAAATATATATTTTTTTCTCATATTTAACTTTAAATTGCACTCAATATTCATTTAAGAAACAAAATATCAAATAATATTATCAGATACTTACAAACTGTATTACTAAACAGGTCAGTGTTGTTTAAAATATACCCTTATCTAACATGTATCTAATTATTTTATGCTATTATCTATTTTTAGTGACCAGCATTAACTGCACCACAACTAATCCTTGTCCAGATAATCAGCGTTGTGTATACACAGGACGTGAAAATGGCTACTGTATATGTCCAAGAGGTTTTAAACTACTTACAAATGGTGTTTGCATTGGTAAGTGCATTACAATCTTTTAACATTGCTATCAACATTTTTAGTCTATTCTTTTATATTTTAAACCTATTTCTTTTTTATTCCTAAAGATATTAACGAATGCCAAGAACATCCACATCCATTATGTGGTGACTCTGCACATTGTGTAAATACGCCTGGTTCATATGAGTGCCAATGTCCATCTGGCTTCAGGGGTGAACCTTATGGTGGAAAATGCGAAAGGGAAGAACCGCCTGGTTGCAAGAGTGATAGAGATTGCCTGTACAATGAAGCCTGTGAAACATTTTCTGGTCAATGTTACGGTAAATATTTTAATATATTATTACTTAAACAATTATCAATATTTCAAATTTATTTTCTACATATTGTAAATGGTAAGTGATTATCACCAGTAACAAAACATTATAAACACCAGCAAACATTTAATGTATTTTTTTAGACTTACAGCTTTTTTGTTTTAAATAATTTTTACATATATATATATATAATCTAATATATTTTAAAACATGCTTCTGCTGGATATATATTATCATAGTTAAATATTGTTGCAATAATTGTATTAAATAAAAAAACAAATGTGTTTAAATTTATTATAAATATCTAAATTTGTATAAGTAACAGTATTTTTAGCAGAAAATTTAAACTGTAATTTACTTTAGTACTTGCATGACAAAAAAAAAATTAAACAGTTTTAAATTACTCAATTTTTTTTAAATGTATGTTTACGATAAAAAGTTTATACTAAAATTATTTTCGCTTTCGATTCTTTAACTAAGTTTGTTTATTATGTGAAACTGTGTGTTCAAAAAAATAATATTGTCTAAAACTTTAAAAATTATTTATATTTAAATTACTTTTTTCAATTCTCAGATGTATGTACTCGTGGTCAACCCTGTGGAATCAATGCTATTTGCAGAGGAGAAAACCACAAACCAACTTGCACTTGTCCTCCACGGTACCGAGGAAATCCGAAAGTCAACTGTTTTTATGGTAAGTACCTAAATTAATATTTTATATTTAACAGTTAAATAGCTTATATTCTTCAGGAGTTAAAATATTTTTATTCCTTTACATATTTTAGTTTTAATAAGTTTGAAACACTTTCTATTCAAAATTTTTTTTCTTTGTAATTATTGACATGGTTTATTTATAATTATTAAATATTTTATTATTCTTTAGTTCAAGAATGTGGTGTAGACTTTACCTGTCCTGGCAATCTCATTTGCTTAAATAGCAAAGAATGTGGCTGTCCACCTAATTATGACAGAACAGGAGATTATTGCTTAAGTATGTTTTGTTTATTTCATAATCTTAACGAAAAAATTATTCCACCCTTTTCTAAAACGTACATATAATATTTTGCAGGAACCAGCAGAAACTGTACCACAACAAATCCATGCCCGACCAATGAAGAGTGCTTGTATACTGGTATCCAGGAAGGTTTTTGTGTATGCCCAAGAGGTTTTGAACTGATGTCAAATGGTTTCTGCAGAGGTATGTAAACTAAGCTATTTACAAACTAATTTTCCTGGTTTTATGTTAAAAACTATACTAAATATTAAAACTTTTCTCGAATAAATTTTATGTATAACTAGTAGAGCCCGAGAAATAGTGTTTTCACTTTATTTAATGTTTTCAATCACATCAGTAAAAGAATAATTTAGCATAAAGTTGCTGCCCCACAATGTTTAAACAGTGAGGAAATTTTGACTAAATTTAGCAAAACTTAAAAACTTTTTGTGCTACAAACAATGAATCTTTATAAATCATTTTTGTACTCAAAATATATTTAACTGTGGGGGAAAAAATTTAAGAAAAGGATTTTATAACTGCACAATTTCGATATTATAGATTCTAATTTTTTACTTAACCTATTTTAAGCCAAGTGCTTAGAAATTTTATAAAATGTAGTAAATTTTCATTAAAAAATTCTTAAATTGCATCCATTAAGACATAAAAAGAATTTTTTGCATCAAAAATAATATTTTATTTAAGAAATAAAATTATGGCTTTATGCGTCATTGGCCAAATCAATGGAAAAACCATTTAATTGAACACTAGTTTTTTTTTTATGAAATTCAATGGAAAAACCATTTAGTTTTTACCACACTAGTTTTTTATAAAATTTGTTTTTACTTTATTTACAGAACTTGCAACTTTACTCCATCATAAAAGCAATTATTTCAAATAAGCCAAATTAGTTAACAAGTTAAGAAACTAGCGTGGTAAAAAGTGTCTCAACTAAATTTGTTTATTCCAATTAAATTTCTAATATGTTATACATGTCTTCAGAACCCTTGACAATAGCAAAACAAATATGCGTCACAGTTTTAATGAAAAAAATATTTATTGAAATGGTGCGTTTATGTACTTTTGTCTAAAAAAAGGGTTAGATTGAATAAGAAAAGACTTAGCAAGGTGACTTTTTGATTATTAATAAGAGTTGTATTTGAATAGCTAATAGATTTTTAAACATTTTATAATTTTAAAAGCTACTTATATTTTCATCAAAATATGAATGCTAATTTCACCTATGCTTCAACTTGAGGAAGTAACGAACATAAGTATTGAAACTATTAAAGATTTTTGAGCTTTTCTCACTTTTGTAATTATAAAATAACTATGTTAACTTTATTTTGTGAATGGAAGAAAATTGACAGAAAATTTTTCTACCATACACCCTTTTTCCCTATTTGTTTATTATCATGGAAAAAGACTGGTTTTCTCCATAGGAAAGACTTTCTCAGAATACAACTTTACATGTCCAAAACTGTCGAATGTTTAAAAATAATCTAATTTATGAATTTACTAATTCAGGCTGTGCAAATTTACCATTCAAAAAAACTGTGTGACTTTCGATTGTTTAAACAAGTTCTTTCTTCACCTGCTATTTTAGTGCAAGATGTTTGTTCTACTATCACAGCAAATAGATTTTTTTTTTTTATAAAATCTCTTATAAGATAATCTAACATTGATGTAGTTTTATAATATAACACAGTAACAAACTATAAAAAATGTAGTTTTTAATGTTTTAAAAATGGATATAATTTTTTTTTATCATAGATATTGATGAGTGTAAGGAAAATCCATGTGCCGAAAATGCTATTTGCACAAATTTCCATGGTGGTTACAGATGTGATTGCAAACCTGACACAATTGGAGATCCAGTTATCAGAGGCTGTAAGTACAATTAATCTAAAGTATCCTTTGTCAAAATGTTACATTTTGTTCTACATCTATTTTAGGCTAAAAAAAAATTTTTATGTTTAAAAATAAAAACTAATACTACAAACCTAACCCAAATTGAGATTGTTATTTCATTTTATTTATTTTTTGATCAGGATCTTAAACTAAAATTTTAAACTTGAATACTGCATTCGATTAAGTTTTATAATAACTCATTAATTCTGTCAAAATTGTTTGGTGTTAAAAAAGTTTTATTATTAATTTTTATTATTATTGTATTTCATTGTATTATGTTCTTTCTCTAGGTGTTACAATTGATCCTGGCTGTAAATCAAACAGAGATTGTCCATCAGACAAAGAATGTGATTTGAATACAGGCCAATGTATCAGTAAGTAAAATTATTCACATTACTCTTCTTATGTATGATATTTAAGAACAATAGTAAGAATAATGTTCCACTATTTTAGGTCCATGTTATATCTGTGGAGAAAAAGCAGTGTGTACAGCAAGAGATCATGAGGCTATATGCAGTTGTCCACCTTTGTATTTTGGTGATCCTTATGACCTCAGTCGAGGTTGCTATGAAACAGGTATTTCAATTTCAAAGAAGTGTTTTATCTAAACCAGCTTTTGTCTCAATTTTACAAATTAAATAAGGAAAATAATATACGAATGTACTCCGTGATATCCTGAAACTGCTCGAAATTTCAGATTTTAAACATATCAATGTCAAATGTAAATATAAAGTATATGCCGTGGTAACCCAGTGGTTAGAGAATTGGACTCTGCCTCAGGTTTGATCGTAGACTTTGTATATGTGATGTACATGGTTTTAAAATCTGTTGAAAAAGTCCTGTGGTTGGTTGCTGAACAGTTCCATGGGTATATCTATCTAGAGAAAATTTCCTTCCCCTTCATATCTATGTCGAAATTGTAGAAGTGGCCTCTCAAATGAGTTGTGCTGCCATCTGTCTGGGAAGTTTTGAGCTAAGATGTACTTTCACCCTATTATAGTTAGCAAAAAAGTATTTATACTCAGGGGTTTGAGCAGATGGTTTTGAAATTCAGTAGTTTACATTTTAACAATATTTCAATGTCTAATATTTTGTTTGCCCTTATGGCAAGTTTACCTATCAATTTTATGAAAGCTAAACGTTGAGTTCTTGTAACAATTAACTGTTAAGTCAAGCTGAAATTACATTATTTTAATTTTTGTGTTATAGGGGAGGAAGAAACAAGAACAGTGCCACCACTCACTGAACTGTCTGGTATGTTTTTATAGTTAATTTATATGTTTTCTTTTGTAATATGTTTTAAGATCAATATTCTTCTACCGCCATATTTGTAAGGGTTTTTTTTTTTTTTTTTCGTTTCTATGTTATATAGCTCAAATTCAATTGTCAATATTCTAAATTTGAAATTTTTTCAAAAAAATTGAGAGCAACAAAATAATTAAAAATTATGTTTAACCTATCTTTACACAAACAAGATCTGAATCTCTTTTTTTGCAATTGAAAAGAGTTGAGTTTTCTGATTTCTTTGTCCAAAAAGTTTTTAAAAAAATTATTTTTTAAATATTATTCATTCATCATGAACTATAAATAGATATCTATGAGTTTTAGATTCACGCCATTATAAAATTTAAAATTACAAAAAATATTTTTAGAATTATTAATGCTTTAATTTTTTTTCACATAATTAGATCGCTCTGTTAACTTTTAAGGTGAAAATAGTTATGGGTTATTAATAATATTTATAAGTATTTAATTTCGTCGGACTATAACTAAATATATCTGAAATATTTTTACAATTTAAGTCAATATTGAAAAAGTAAATCACCAAATAATAACTTTAAAAAATTAAGCCCTCTTTATAGTAACTATATTTTAATTGCAAAAATAGGAGATCTATATATAAAAAAATTTCAACTGAAAAATTAGAAAACCTCTAAATGACTGAATTTCTTTCAAAATTTAAACCTCATAAAATTGTTCTGTTTGATTTTAGTTGTATGTTTGGCTGATGGAATACAAGTATCTGTTGATTTGGAGCCATTTGATGGAGTTCTGTATGTGAAAGGTCACAGCCAGGATCATGAGTGCAGGAGAATTGTGAGGAACAGAGAAAGAGACATTGTAGATTTTAAAGTTTTGTTTAATACATGTGGTCTAATTCATACAAATGTAAGGAAATACTATTTTTCTCAAATCTTAAAATATTAAAACACATATTTCCCCATTTAGTTTTATTATTACTCTTTAAGATGTTTTATTGATGTAATAATTGTATTTTTAACTATAAAATGTGTGTATTTGCAGATTTTAAAATTTTGTTTTAATACTTGTCATGTGATATACATGAATGTAAGGAATACTACATTTAATAAACTCTTAAAATTAAAATAGTGTTATTTAAACGCTTAAAATAATTATTTTCCCATTTAAATTTTACATATATTTCTTAAATGGTCTTTAAGATATTTTCTAAAGGATTTTAGTTATAAAATGCCAAAATGTATTTACCCTTTTTTACCTTCTAAGAATGAAGAAAAAACTATTTTTGTCACTCTAACTGCCTTTGTAATAAAATTGATAAAACAAGCTAGATATCTGACACCTAAACTTATTAGATATGCTATTTGATACCTATTTCATAATCTACACTTATTTTATTACAATTTATTTTAGTTATTTACCAGATTTGTCTAAAAAAAAGTGTATGCATTCATCCCTTAATATATAAATAAAAACCAGCTGAAAAACTTCTAAAATAATAAGTTATCCAAATCAACATCACTGTGTTGTTTCACTTTATGACAAACTGTTTGATTAATAGTCCTAGTAAATTTAATTATTTTTGATTTATGATATTTAAATGTTTAAGAACATTTATGTTAAGGATCGTTAAATTTTGAGATATTTTTGTTTTTTTCTAGGGTGATGCATCATTTATTTTAGTTATTCAAAAACATCCTAAATTGATGACTTACAGAGCTAAGGCATATCACATCAAATGTGTATACAATACAGGAGAAAAGACTATTACTCTAGGTTTTAATGTAAGGTATGTATCAAATGTAGGATATTTTGTACTTTTTTCATTGTAATATAAAACTTTTAAGTGTGGTTTTTAAGAATTCATGCCAGTTATAGCATTATTATAATTATTTTTAAACGTTTTGTTTCTGGGTGTAATAATTTTCAAATACAATTTTTTTTTTTTCTTTTATACACCATTTGTAAAAAAAAAATTTACTTAAGTTCTAATTTTGAAGAAGAAAAAATTCTCCAAAAAGAATATGTTTTGCTACAGTTATTGATTAAATAACTGTAAGTTTTGTTTTGGGAATATGTTTTAAACTACATGACCTTTTAAATATCTTTCTGACAAATATACGTATATATTTCAGCATGATAACAACATCAGGAACAATAGCAAATACTGGACCTCCTCCGACCTGCATCATGACAATATCCAATGCTAATGGCCGTGAAGTAAACAGTGCTGAAATCGGTGATGATTTGCTGTTAAGAGTCGATGTACAACCTGACTGTAAGTGGTTTTCAGTTATGTAATGAAATGATTTTCATGTATTGTATGTTTTTCACAATAAGATTTCGTTAGACAACTATGTGTAACTCTTCGAGTAATGATTAACCTATTTTATATTCAACAATAACACACCTAATCTTGGCCAAGCTTGTAGTCATTTTCTTCTAGACCATATAGTCATTACCTTTCGGCACCCACGGCAGAGATCCCTATGTAATATTAATCTACATATAATCTATACAGACAATAGGATCAGCACTTGAGCTGGTAACCTTTAAGTACACCTCCACACCAAAAAGAAGAGTTTCTTTTGTAGTAGACTATGCATACTCCTTACTGAGTATATATACTCAGTTTGTGATAGGACTCCAGAATCAAAGGAATTCCAAATTTCAATTGTAGTTGTCAGATGCACTAACCAGGGCATTCCATTATCTAATAGTATATCTAAATTTGGAACCCCAAAGCTACCTTAAACTATGACATTGTACCAAAAAGTATACATGATTCTATATCCCATTGCCTAATTTCTATTCCTGAATTTTATTCAAAGTTACAAGTTTATAAAACAACATTAAAATTCTTTTAATTCATGGATTAATTGTTAACTGATAGTTAAAGAAATCAGTCAATGTTATTATTTATTTATCTATACTAAATTAGTCTACTTTGCTAACTTGCATTATTTCTTCTTTTTTTTCATGAAAAGTTATCTATGGTGGATTTGCCAGAAGCTGTGTTGCAAAAACAATTGAAGACAACGAAGAAATTCAATATGAAGTGACTGATTCAAATGGTTGTGCCACGGATCCAAGCATCTTTGGAAATTGGCAGTTAGATCCTGATAAAAAGGTTCTGGTTGCCCGGTTCAATGCATTCAAATTCCCTACAAGCAACAACTTGAGATTCCAGTGTAACATCAGAGTTTGCTTTGGCTCATGCCCACCTGTAAGTAATTTTCATGCATGTGCTTATGGTGCTAAATTAATTTGAATTTAAAACATTTTTAGATTCAATCGTTCTGATTTTGAATATAGATTATTTTAATGAAAAATAAAGTTCAATCATAAATTTAATTATTTCACCTTCTTCTGCACTGCCGCCTAAAACTGGTCGTCCCAGTCTACTTACGCAATCGCTGTCTATCCTAGGCCACTGTTCTCAGATTTCCGACAACTAACTTGCCAAGATCTTTTCCTACATTGTTCCTCGTTTCCTGGTGCCAGAGCTTTTGTCAAATATTAGTTTTCTTGCAGGATTAAAATCCTCTAATCTTTGCAAGTGTCCAAGCCATCTTATATGATATGCTTTAATGATTTAGACGATGAGTGGGTTCTTTAAATTTATTATAGAACTCAATGTTGTGAAATATTCGCCATAGGTTATTTTCATTCACAGGTCCATAAATTATTTCTAAAAATTTTTCATTCCAAGATCAGCAGTTTATCGCCTGTTTCCTTAGTAATTTTTAAACACTTGTAACCATACAGGACTAGTGGCCGAATTAGGATTTTATAAGTATTGTTCTTTGTTGCTCGTTTGACGAGTTTCGATGTTAGTATTCTTTTTAGCCCTTAGAAACTTCTGTTTGCCATCATAATGTGATGATAGATTTCTGCTGTTAAGTCATTATTTTTGTTAAATAATGTTTCAAAGTAAAGTATTTAAATTCTGAGACTCTATTAAACCTGTAAACATTTATTTCATAAAATTTAAGACTTTCTTACGCCTTGATAATATGTATTTGAGTTATGAAAAATAATGCCTTCTTTTTTAAAAAAAATTCTATTGCAAATAGTGCTAATTTCAATGTACTAAATTTTAGGTTAATTGCGATGGAGTAGATGCGTTTGGAAGGAAGAAACGTCAAGCGCCAGACCGTAATAGTTTAGCTGTTGAAGGCTTCCAAGAGGGAGCACTAAGAGAAGAGATTATGGTACAATCAAATGCCATTCTTACTTTCGAGAAGAAAGAAAACCAGGTGGCGCTGCCAACAGAAGGTACTTTCAGCTGATTGTCTTTTATAAACATTTTCTTTAATTAATTTAATTTGATTTGGAACATTTATGAATAAAAAATAGTTCTTAAAAACTTTAAACATTGTTTAATGGCAATTAAAAAATATAGTTTTTAAATGACGTTATAACACCTAGCAATATCAATCTGTAACCGAATCTAGTCTTAAACTTACAAATAATTACTACCCTTAATAATCAATTAAAGTAACTAATGAAAATTATTGGTTAATTGATTATTAATAAAATATGAATACAGCATCTGATAGAGCTATTCATCCAGACGAATGTCTGCTTCATCTATGTTGGAGTGTATATATCTGTTAATCTCGTGAAACGAATGTTGACTTAGAAATAGGTTGCATTTTATAAATTTTGAACGAAATCTCTTAGCACTTTTTATAAAAATGTTTTAAAATTGCATCCAATCAATGACATGAGTATACATGTATTTATTTATTTTTTCAGGACCTTCAATAGAAGAAATAGATAATGTTTGCTTGCCAAAATTAGGACTTATAATTTCATTGATTATTACAACATTGCTGGCATTAGTTGCCGTAGCAGTTGCCATTTCCTGTTGGTTGATGGCCTATAGGAGAAGGCCTAAAGCTGCTGGACCACTGCCTCATCCACCAGATTTTCCAAATCCACTCTATACAACACCAGAACCAGTTGCTGAGCCATCACCAGACTACTATCCTTCTTCGCATAATAGTCTTTAAAAAAAAAACTTATTGTCCGGTCCAAACAATATGGTGTTGATTCAGGACAGACAAAGCATCCGATTTAATCGATGCTGAACATTTTAAGCTGACCGGTATTCTTGCCACAATGAAAGCAGGCTTGGATGACCTTTAAATGATGGCTTTATTCTCGGCTGCAACGATCAAAATTCGACCCACTCTCATATTTAAGTTCCTTTGAAGATTTAGAGTGGAGAACTGTTGGCTGCTTCCCTATGGGAGTTAGATTTAAGAGCGTTTACAGAAATAGCTCGCTTTCCTGTAGGTTTCGTTGCTCTTCTACAAGTAAACGATTCTCTCTTTCACTTGACTAGCTGGTATAGTGTTCATGTGCCAAACTGTTCCCTCATCTCTTTTTGTCAGAGACAAAGAGTTGGGGAAAACGGCAAGGAGTTTGTGTTCTATTTAATTTTTAACGAACACTGAGTTCTTTTATAACTTGAAACCTACTTATATAAGGAAACTGAGCTATTGCTGCCCATGATGGTCTCTGTATATTATTTTTGAGGAAGTGGGACGTTAACGTAGCCAGGTTAAGGGGCTTGGGTAATCTCTGTTGTGATTTAATTTCAAATGTGGTTTGGTAGTATTAAATTTTATTGAAGCACTTTAGAACTTGCACTTTTTTTACATTCGCAAACTAGTCTATATGCTCAGTTTTGTTTAATCAAAATTTCATTTAGATTTTTTTTTTCTTTTTAATATTAATTTCAAAAGTGCCAATTTTATAATAATTTGTTGAGTGTATAGCATGCTTTGCGAATGTAATATTATTTATTTTGTTTTTAATGTTAATTTTTTAAACTTCGTTCAGGTTTCTAAAGTGTTTCAAAAAAAATATAGCACGTGATCATAATTTTGAAAGTTATCCCTTAAATGTATGTATCAGAAGCAATTGTTTTAAATTTTAAACGTACATTAATTTAGTTTATATCGGCAATGACATTTAATAAGTTTGTTATATACATTTAAGAGTGAACACTGAAAACTGACTTTTAAAATTATAGCTTTGACAAAAAATGACTTCTAAACCACATTTGAACCTTAATGAAAATGTTTTTTTTTCCCTAATTTATAATTTAATGCTTATAACATGCTTTTGCATTTGTATATTTTTCAGTTAAATGTTATAACATTGTTGATGTCTCATAGGCAGCTATTTATGTCTTAATCAGTCTTAATTTAAGACTTTTTTTTTTTGTAGCTCACACTGCCTCAGAAGGTTTTGTATAACTTCCCTAAACTTTTTTGTAACTTTGTTTTCCATTAAAGGCAGCTAATCAGGGTTGTTTACAAAATCCTTGTCAAACAAAAAAAAAAAAAAGACCTTATCTCAATTTATCTATTCTCTGAGTAGGATTTTTTTATTTAAGAATTATTGAACAGATAAATTCGGATGTGGTCTTTACGTGAGCTTTAAAACCAACTTCCGGTGCATTTGAAAGTGATATTTGATGTTCATAAAATTGTATAGTTTTGCTACTACCATCATTCAAATAAATGGTTTTTTTCTTATTTTTTAAGTTTCATCTGTGTTTCTTTTCACAATTACATTTCACTTATTTTATTTTATAACCATAGTTGAACAGCCAACTCAATTTTTTGGGTTTACGACTACTAATCTTCAACTCTGTAGCCTTGTAATTTTGAACCCAATCCAGAAGACAAGGAAACTCCTGTATCGAGTATTGGGAGGAATTTGCTTTCGTGGAGGACATTTTGATGGAACTAACCTGCATTTGCGTTACATGGAGAGGAAAACCTCCCATGATTACTTGACAACAAAGGGACTCTAACTCATGATCCATCTACCAGAGATGGGCATTTGTCATTCAGAATAATGAATAAAGAATGATGAATAATTATTCAAACTCTGAATATGAATAATGAATAAAGATTTATTCATTAGTCAGAAATATTTTGAATAAAGAATAAATTATTCATTATTCTTTATTCAGTATCCTTTATTCATTAGTCAAGAATAACTGAATAATTTCACTGGTCAACAAAAATGGGTACGGAATACTATGATTATGACAACTACAAATAAAAAGTTAATCCTTTTCAAGTATATTTTATATAATAGTTGAGGAAATTTACTTTTGTCTAACATAATGCATACTTTTGAGAAATGGTTACATGGCAAAAAAGCGTTTAATTTTTTAAGTTAAAATTTTATTTAAAATAAGATTATCGTTTGCTTTCAAAAACTATAAGAAATTGTGTTTTATAGATTCAAGAACAAAATTTTAAAATGAACTTAAGTAACTAAACTGTTATAAACCTACTTTTTAGCACAACTGAGTATGTTACCCTCGAGTAAGTTAAAATAACATAAAAATAAATATTCATACTTGTCTTAGCTTTATAATTAAATTCCTAAAATAAGACGTTTAAGAGCAAACGATGTTTTGCATCTCGTTATAGACAAAGACATATCGATTCCATTTTTCGCTGGTTATTCAAAATTTTATTCAGAAAAATTAGTCATGACTAATGAGTTTATTCATCAATCATTATTCACAATTTTTTATTCATTTGCATAGTGAATGATGAATAATGACTAAATTTTCATATGAATAACCATTCTGAATAAATTTAGTCATGAATAAAATTTTCGTGAATGTTATAACTGTTCGTGTTTCGTGAATGTTCATCACTGCCATCTACCACTGAGGATATTTTTCGTCAGTACTGTGATCGGTGCAAGCCGGATGCGGAATTCGTATCGACGAGCCATCACTGGGATTCGAACCCAGTTTACCTCATTAAGAGACGAACGCTCTATCCTCTGAGCCATCACGGCTTGTTTTACATATTAAAAATACCCAGTGTTTAAGTATGATCAGGGCCTGACTTAGCCTAATTGGGGCCCGAGGCAAAAACTTCTTTGGAGGGCCCCTCTACTTCAGTAATGAAGAGTCGAACTTTATGGAGGTATTTAAATTTTTCACCTCATTATACATATATAACAAGAAAATTGACTAGAACCTAAAATAGCTATTAAATGGTCAAACAAAATATCGTTCTGTTCATTTTATTGATTTTCTGACAATTCTCTGTCCATCATACAGAATGCAGTGTTTTGATTGTTAACTTTGTCATCTAGCTGCGAATAATTCATATCCTTGCTGACATTAGGCGGAATTCAGCTAAATTTTCGAAATTACGATGGCTCAATTAAGCAAATTAGAAGCCTGTATTTTTGTAAGCAAATTGCATTTTGCGATATGAAAAATACAGTGTTTTGATTGGCCAAATTTGTCCATCATAATTGCAAATATTGAGCTGTAATCCGCAATAGAAAGCCGTGGATTTACGAAATTTAGATTTTTTGTGTTCATATGATAGATTAATAAGGAACCTAGCATGAAACTGACGGATTTTACAGTGTACTAATATTTTGTTTAAAAAAAGTTCAAGGAAACATAAAATAAACTTTCTATCCGATTTTAGGGGCCCCCTCTGATATGTGGCCCGGGATAACTGCGCCCCAGTCTTTGTGAAACTCTGAGTATGACTGCTTTTTTTTTGTCAAAATTTATTAAACTAAGTTTATTTAAACGAACTAGTCCCTGCTCAGTTTAATAAACTCCACTTTATTAATAAATTTAAATGCCGAAGCACCTCAGTTATTGCTTTTTATATTTATAGTTAATTTTCGAAATGATAAAGATTAATACCTCTTCATACTAAAGTTATATAGCAAAAAGAGTTAGGGATATTTCCTTATTAGTAGCTGTTCGCGTATGCTGCTTTCACTAAGAAGCCAAAGTACTTGCAAAAATTACCAAAAAAAAACAAGAAAAAAAAAAAATTAAGTTGTTAGCCCGGGGGTGGCTACGAGTTAAACCCTTCGAGTTGGTTCCCTTCTGTGATTTTATTTATTTTTTCAGTTGGTTTCCTGTGAGTTACTGTAAAGCTGGCGCCAAACTTAGGCGACAGCCGTAGCTACTGATACGTAAATCTTTCTCTAATTTACATTATTTCACTCTTCTTTTTTTTCTTCTTTTTTTAGAGTTTATAAATTTGTGTTTCTAATGGAACAAAGGTTAGGTTAAAAACTAAAATTTGAAGTTGTAAGGAAGTCCTTATGAAATAATATTGCATGGCATGCATTACTTTTGTGACAAGTGAAGTTTTTGAAATTCTCACTGTTTACAGTTACTCCTTTTATCTGCTTGTGTAGGTTCGTTCATTCAACTAAACAGCCGGCCTGTTTATGATACTGCTAAAATGTCGAAATCATTTTACAAGTTATATAGCAGCTTATGCGCAAATTAACTAGGGGGGTGTCAGAAAAGTGTATAGAATTGTTTCATCTCTCAAATTACCTAGGTAATCTACAAACTACCAAGATAAATTTGGAATTACCAATTAGGCACTTGTTAAAGGGAAAATAAAATATTTGCTGGAGCAACAGCGAAGATTCTGTAGACTTAAATTAACATAATGTTATTTCTTTATAGATAGTTGATAGAATCAACCACTTTAAAAAATATAATACATAGAATCACACAGTTTAAAATATTGCATATTTAGGAAATTAACATTATCATTTATTCATGTCTCGGTTTCTAAACAATCAAGTCAAAAAGGTTCAAAAGAATCAAACAATGAACAAATTAGTCAATGGAGTAAGCAACAAAAAAAATTTGAACTTTACCAATACATAAACTGTTAATGCCCACCTAAGTGAATTGCGGGAAATGCTTGCATTCCGCACATTTTCGAGTAACCCTAGTTAATCTGCTAGATAATGTTCTCAAGTTGCATTCTCTTTGGCGATATGTATGGCTTGTAATTGTCATGAAACGATTAAAACTTGTATTTATAACCAGCACAGTGCCCTAAAAATTTGAGATTTCCACCTATAATCGAATTTTGATGGAGCCTCGAATTTTGATGGACAATAAATTCCTTTTGGGTTTGACATTAAGATAATTTCTGCTTGTAGAGGTCAGAAAACGATTGAAGCTTGCATTGTTTTTCAATAAATTTGATAAACTTCAATAAATTTGAGTTTTATAGAAAGTCGAAAAATGTTCACAATTTTTTGTTGATAAATTTATTGAAATGATAAAATGGCAATAAATTCTGAGCGTAGTGGTCAGGAAATGAGAGTAACTTGCATTTTCATTAGACATGGAGGTCCAGCTTGTCAGAAAAAAGAGTTATCATTTTGATATCAAAATTCCTTCTTTTCTGGCACAAAAGAAAGTTGCTAAAAACATAGCGTTAAAAGTAATTGTGATTACTGGAGCATTTTAAAGTCGCGGGCGAAACAATTAGATGTTATAATTTGTTATACGTTTAATAAATCCAATCACCTATTCAATTTTTGTTTCCACATAAGTCAAAAGTATAATTTCAATTGCACAATATTATATTTAACACTAGGTTGCCTAAAGGAAGACATTTTGACCGCTTTTTCATTTGCAAAAAATGTACAAATAATATTGCATAAATTAATATTTTCTTTCCAAGTGAAGTAAATTTTTTTATTGTTAATATTTACTAATAACTTGTTATATAAATAATATAAAAAATATTAAAAATTAATTAAACAAATTTCTTTACACATTAGTTATTCTTTCACAGTGCAGTCATTTTGACTGCTTTTGGTCAATATAGGTATATACTAAGTTTCAGTCTTTCTTGTGTTAACACGTTGAACGCCACGCTAATTTTACATGGCTTACCCATCTGGCCACGGTAAATAACTACAAAATAAATTTGCAAATATTAGACGAATTTCGCTATTTTTTTAGAAGGTTTATCATGACATATCTGACAAAAGTGGTGAATTATATAGGCCTACGAATTATGTAGAAATAGTGGTGGACAAAAATCTACTAAATTGAATTTATTAAACCAAGAATCACAATAATTAAGTAAATTTTGAATAAATTTTCTGCAATTCCATAAAAGAATGAAAATTTTATAGTTCTATATCATGTTATACGCTGTCAGCCAGCTGTTTTTCGCGGCCTATGTGAAAGATCAGTGTGAGCAAGCGGTGGCAGACACAGCCTAAATGTAATTTCAGTGTCAGCCACCGGTGGTTGACGCGGCCTAAATGTAATTTCAGTGTCAGCCACTTGTGATTGACGCGGTCTAAATTTAATTTCAGTGTCAGCCACCGGTGGCTGACGCGGCCTAAGTGGAAAGTCAAGTCCAGTGTCAGCCACCGATGGCTGACGCGGCGCTCAACGCGTTAATGTCAATAAGAGTTAAAAATAATTTCTACACTTAGGATGGTTTTATAATTTTCCTATAACAGACAAATAGACCTCAAATATTTGGTCTAGCAACTTAAATAATGAACAAAATGAATAAAACTGGTAAATGACAAATTTCTGGGGGCTCAGGGTATAGAGTGTTTGCCTTTCCAATGAGGTGAATCGGGTTTGAATCCCAGCGTGTTAGTTCCATCAAAAAGTCCTCCTCGAGAGCTGCACAACGGGCTATTAGTGATGGTCCGGAAAACATCTTTGACTATATCCGAAAGACATCCATCACAATTTTGATCCTCTATGGAGAGGATGGCTCCCCCGCTTTGGAAGCTAAAGTTGAGCACTTTACGGTAGAATAGTTTAACGAGTGCAAATTAATAC
Source organism: Parasteatoda lunata (assembly GCA_949128135.1). Taxonomy (NCBI): domain Eukaryota; kingdom Metazoa; phylum Arthropoda; class Arachnida; order Araneae; family Theridiidae; genus Parasteatoda; species Parasteatoda lunata. Next base: position 96,088,197 of record OX421975.1, read on the forward strand.
CGCACATTCTCCGTCTTTTTGCAGGGTGATCGAGTTGGTCACCCACTCGCACACTGACCGCAGTCAGTGTTGCTTGATTTCGGTCATCTACCGGGAATCGTCTCTTTACGATCAGTCCACTGCAGGACGGTTCCAATCTGGATATACCCCTCTGCAGAGGATCAAAATTGTGATGGCATATGTCTTCGGATCATCCTCAGGGATGTTTCCCAGACCGTCGCCAATAGCCCATTGTGCAGCTCTAGTGCGACGCAAATGAATTACAACAACAACATCCAATCTGGATTACGACAGAGAAAATCGTAGGTTCATACACTGAAGTGACTAGAAAAATTCATAAATTGCAAGATAATGCATACAAGCAATTAATTAAAACTGGAACAACATGTATATAATCGCAGTGACAAACGAATTAAGTTACTTGGGTGGTGACAAAGAAGATCAAAGGTTCGCAGAGCCGGATTAAGCGCAATTCATAATTTTGGGGCCCTTAGATTAATTTTTTTTTTCTCGTATATTTTTCATTTATTCAAATATAAAAGTATTTATACATCTTTTTCAAGAACGCAAATTTAAAATTAAAATAAATAATAATAAATTAAATTTTAATAAGTAATTAATAAATATGATAAGCAATATATAAAAAAATTATCGTATTTTATTAATATATATTTGAAATTGATTTTTTTTTTTTTAAATCATTATTTTTCTTAATTTTTAAAAATTTATTTTCAAAAAATCCATTTTAAGGGGGCCCCTAATCATTGAGGGCTCCAGACCGGCTTAGTCTGGCCTAATTGGTAACCCGGCACTGCAGGTTTGTGTAGTGCTCTAAAAACACTAATATACTTCGGTGTTTACAAGCCCGTAGAAAACACTATTCTGATTAAAGTATAATTATTTAACTTTATTATACTCTCAAATTTAGATACAGTGGTACCTCGAGATACGAGTACCCTAACATACGAGTTATTTGAGATACGAGCTGTCGAGCAAGCGAAGTTTTGTTTTGAGATACGAGCGACATTTGAGATACGAGGAACGGCCGTGCAAGCCCTTCTCGTCCTCGACAATGCTCCCGCTCATGCACCGAACCTCGAACATGACATCCTCGAAGAGTTCAAGTTTATAAAGGTTCTCTATCTACCACCCAACACCGCTCCTATCCTGCAGCTCATGGATCAGTAGGTGATTTCTAATTTTAAAAAGCTGTACACTAAGCACCTGTTCCGGCGCTGCTTTGAGGTGACAGAGAACACAAACCTCACACTTCGAGAGTATTGGAAGGACCACTTTAACATCGTGATATGCCTCAGAATTATTGATCAGGCCTGGCTGAGTGTTACAACGAGGACCTTGACCTCTGCATGGAAGAAGTTGGGGACTGGGTGAGTCTGTAGCCGAAAATTGTGCTGTCGCCTGAGTCTATAGCTTCGAAGGATTCGAACCCGAAGTGCCAGTGGAGGGGGAGATTGTGTCTCTGGGAAAATCCGTGGACCTGCACCTGGTGATGGGTAAGAGAGACGTGAACGAGCTCGCCGAGGAGCACTCTCAGGACTTGACGACCGAGGAATTACAAGAGTTACAGTCGCAGCAGCATTCGGGGGTTCTGCAAGAAATTGGTTTTGAGGAAGAGTCAGAGGTGGAGGAGGTTATCTCCACAAGTGAGGTAAAAGAGTTCTTGGGAATGTGGGAGAGAATTTCACAGTTCGTGGAAAAGAAATTCCCCGAGAAAGTTGCAACTGGTCGTACATCGGAGCTATTTAATGACACTCAGTTCTGCAGCATTCTGAAAAGGAAGAAGAAACAAACCTCCTTGGACAGTTTTTTTTAATCCGGCTAAATAAGCAAAGACCAGTGAAAAGAAAAGGAGTGACTAAAATTAAGCATACAGTAGCATTTAAGTTGTGTGTAAGTTGCATTTAAGTGACCAAAATACAAATATGTATGTACACTTTTTAAAACCAGTTTTTTTTTTTTGTTTTTTTTTTTGCTTTACATTCCCTTTTATTATGTTTTTATACAATATTTGTCATTTATAAATACATTTTTCTTATACAAAAACATGTAACAAAAACAATTGGGGGTAGCATTTTTGGGGCTGGAACGGATTAATGGCATTTCAATTAATTTCAATGGGGAAAATTGCTTTGAGATACGAGCAAATTGACATACGAGCAAGGTTACGGAACGAATTAAACTCGTATCTCGAGGTATCTCTGTAATTAGAACGTCAAAAGCTAAGAACGGGGTGGCAATGACTGAAAAACTGTTATGAGCGTTATGCCTAAAAGTCCCAGAAGAGCATTCAGTTCATTCTAACAAAAAGCATTTGTAGATGAAATAGAATAACGAGGCCGAATTATGAATTTAAAGTCATGGTAGATAAATGGACCCGCTCAGAGCTGCAAAAACGAAAATCACACATTTGTTTCTTGAAATCTCTAAAAACTCTTCAAAAAAAAAAAAAATAATAATAATAATAAATAAATAAATACACAAAGCAATTCTGAATATGATTAATTTATGTGATAATGTTTTCCCAAATTAAAAAATTGTTCATGAAAAATATTGAATCTATTTGGATTAAGTAATAGTTTAATAGCTCAAGTGCCGGATGCGAATATGCTATGTTGACCTCAATGTAAAAAAAAATACATAATATATTTGTACTCGAAGTAACTAAGCAAAATAATTTGCACGGGTTTTGCAAATCAATATTTAAATGAAAAAATAACGTTATCAAAATCTGACGAATTACTAACGAGGTGATCAATAGGAGTGATTAAAAATATATTTTTTCCTTTGCCCATCTGATAGACACTCGTCATTCAGGTATCAGTAGGGCAGATTTGTTAGCCACACTTTCAGAAGCACCCTATTAGATGGACCAACATTGCTTCCACAGTAAGGACAGATAGTACAGAGAACGAAAGAACATTCATGCCTTTCCGGGATTCGAACCCAGGACCTTTCTGATGTGAGGTTAAATTCCTGACCACTACACAGTCTTGTCGGTGTGATTAAAAAAGTAAAAAAAAAGGTTAATTATCGAACGAAAATAAGTCCTATCACTACTTTTCAGTTTCATTCGGCTTCATTATGCTTTTTATTACACCTGTCCAGCGTTGCGGTTGTGATAAAAATTATTCAAGCATTTATATATGTCGGCAGATCCTAATAACCGCAATACTTACTTCATTCGATATGACCCCTATTAAAAAACATAAAATGTAAAAAGAAAGCTTAATTATCGAACGAAAATAAGTCCTATCACTACTTTTCAGTTTCATTCGGCTTCATTATGCTTTTTATTACACCTGTCCAGCGTTGCGGTTGTGATAAAAATTATTCAAGCATTTATATATGCCGGCAGATCCTAATAACCGCAATACTTACTTCATTCGATATGACCCCTATTAAAAAACATAAAATGTAAAAAAAAAAAAAAAAAAAAAAAAAAAAAAATTATTACTTAGCTTGTAAAATTAAATAATTTATTACAACTTTTGTTTAGGGGATTTATTATTTTATGATTTTGTTTTTCAGTAAGAATAATTTCTGAGAAAAGAAATTTTTTTAAATTTCTTAATCAAAAAAGTTCTTTTAATTTTTTTTTATTCTCTTATATTAAGCAATAAGAGACATCAGACCGAGTATTGAATTCAGGTATTTATGAACTGGATGACTTCTTCACAAAACTTTTCGGTAAAATCAGTGTGCAACAAATGTCCTCCATCTTCGATTTCTTTGAATGTGGCGTTTTTTAAGTAGGACACAATAAAATTCTTATCCTTTAACCTATGACCAAAAAGAAAAAATTGAAATAAAGAAATTTTGTTATTATACAAGTTTTTTTATTCATTTATTTTATAATTGTACAGGATGTTATACCCTTATAGATGCAGATGGGACATCGGTGTCCCTTTTATAGATATTTTTTCTGACGCTTACAATAAAAAATACACTCTATAACAAAAAAATCGACGCACCAAGAAGGAATTGTCCGATTGAAACGAAAATTGGTGGATAGGAAGACAATGTACAGAATAACAAATGATTAAAATTTCAGAACAATTGAATAATTTATTGCAGAGTTGCAGTAACAAGTTCAATAAGGTGTTGACCCACCTCTAGCCTGGATACAAGCTGCCACACGGCGTGGCATAGACCGATAAAGCTTCCGGATGGTCTCTTGCGGTATTTCCTGCCAAATTCGATCCAATTGTCGAACGAGGTCATCAACATTCCGTGACAGATGCAATCGCCTTCCCATCATATCCCAGACATGCTCGATGGGAGAGAGATCTGGTGATCTGGCAGGCCAAGGAAGAGTTTGACAAGCGTGAAGACAGTTCATAGCAACACGTGCCGTATGTGGTCTGGCATTGTCCTGCTGAAAAACCAGCCCAGGGCGCTGCAAAAGGAACAATAGCAAAATAGGTCTTAAGATGTCGTCGACGTACCGATGTGCAGTAAGTGTACCTCTAATAACGACCAAAGGGGTCCGGCTGTCAAAGGAAATGGCACCCCAGACCATAATGCCTTGTTGAGGGCCGGTGTGGCGTGCAATAGTGAAGGCAGGATCCCCCCCTCTGCCCTGTGCGTCTCCAAACACGTCTTCGATGATCGTCAGGACACAGTTGGAAGCGGGATTTGTCGCTAAAGCCTATACGTTCCCAGTCGGCATCATTCCAGCCTGATCGAGCCATGCACCACTGTAATCTGGCTCGGCAGTGTGCGTCTATTTGTTTGTTATAGAGTGTATATCTTGGTATTTTTTAATTATTAAAAACAATTTAATAGTTACTAAAAAAATCTGTTTTATTATAGGAACTATATTTGTACTACAATGCAAAATAAAAAAAGGGGGGTTTGAAATTTTTTTTTCATTCATATTTAAAAATATATCAAAAATTGATTTCGTTAATTAAAGAAATTTTTCAATGATGAATAACTGTTTCTTTTAGATATAAATAACAGCAAATGAATGCAAATTTGAAACATTATTGTTTGGAAGATTTTACCTTTAACGCAGAAAAAGACACCGGTGTTCCATACTGTATTTCATAATAAAATCTTATATATAATATTTTTCAATTATTTTGACCTAAATGAATACAAATTAATGAAGAAAAAAAAAGAAAAATATGTTTAGTAAAAATACTGCGTCAAAGGGTTAAGAAAATAAATAGAACAAAAAGTTCTTTGTTTTTATTGAATACGTCGACTTTTAAAAAGGAAAATAAAAAACAATGATGAGCGAAAATCTACCCAAACAAATTTTTAGACTTAACTTCGTTTCAAAAATAATTTTAATTTTCTATTCATTTTTTGACTGAAATTTTTTTAAATGCATACCCTTGTTTATAATGAATTTATTTCTATTTTTACAAAATTCTGTTTCGGTGCTATATACTTGAACCTAATCATTATTTTTGTTACTTTTTTTTTCACAATTTATAGCATACTTTATCACTTTTGGAATAGTTCATCAAATAAATTATTCTTAACATTGAGTCAGCCTCTTTATTCATTGTGACTGTAATAGAATAATGTAAGCATAATTAAAACTATCAAAGCACCACGTTTAAGAGCCTATCAGAAGGGAAAAAACATCTCAGTAAAGTAATGATCTATCTTTTCAGCTTCACCATTTTTAAAATTCCAATTAAATACAGAAATAATCCTACGAAAACATTTTTTTGCATTTATAGCATAGTGCATCAAATTCTATTAGTAGGACCATTAACCATATTAAGGAGTGGCGAATTGCGTAAGCGCCCATGGTTAATAGAATTTAAGGTCACTAAAAACCAGTTCCTTATATAGATGCATTTAAGATACAAAATTTTTATATTATAAAAATTATTTGCATATTACATAGAATTGTAACATGGATTTTAATGTTACAAATACATATATAATACGTATTTAATAATTCATAATGCATATAATAAATAAATAATACTGAAAGATTATTCGTACATTTTTTACTGGCAATGAATTGACAGATCATTGTTCGTCCTTTTAATTTTAAACCCAACCCAGGAGACAAGTGAATTTCTAAGCCAGAGGACTTTTTGAGTAAATCTTACCCGCATTTACGTTGCTTAGAGAGTATAAAAACAACCCACGGAAATGGTACTCTCCCTCCTCAACTATATTCTTCATGAACTTCATTTTCCATCAATATTTTATATCTTTGTATTACTTTCTTTATAAAAAATTCGATATTATTGCTAATCGATTTTGTTTCGAGAACTCTAAGTTCCTGCAGTGTGAAAGTCACTAGGGGCATCGCCTGCTGGCAGAGAGCTGAAGGTAGTGAGTTCGATCCAGGCAGCCGACTAAACAACCCTCAAGCATACGTAACAAGGTGCAAATTAAATCTGTCCAGGCAGAAAATCCTCTCATTGGTTATGGACTTCGCAAGTTGCTAGTTTGCAAATTACAAAGTAATGTGTTCGCAAGTTGGGAGTACCAACTGCTATCTACGTCATCTGACCGGGTAAAAATGTGACTTTCCTTCCATTATCGTTAAAAAAATAGTACTGTACAGCATTGTACTGTACTTTATTTACGTCAAACAAGAACTGCACAATGGGCTATTGGCGACGATCTGGGAAACATCGCTGAGGATGATCCGAAAATATGCCATCTTAATTTTGATTCTCTACAGAGGGGATGGCATCCCTGCTTTGGGATCCCGACGACCTGCGCGCGAAGTCGAGCACTTTACTGTAGAAGAATTTAACGAGGACCGATACCGCACACCCTCGGTCCCAACGCAGGCTGATCAAAGTGGTCACCCACCTGCTTACTGACGCAGCCGGTATTGTTTGACTTCGGTGTTCTATTGGTAACCGTGTCTTTACGATAAGTCCACTGCGGAACCTTAGGTGGCTATGTGCTTGGCCATTGTAGGATGATGTGTCTACAACTGCAGAAGGGGGTAGGAAATAAAAATAGAACAAAAAAACTCACACTTTATAAGGAGATTTAGAACCGCATAGAAAAAGCGCTGGGCCTTGGTATTCTCCTTCATACTTAAAAACTCTAAAACCATTTAATTCCGCTCCAGCTTCAAATGCATTCTTAATACAATACTCAAAAAGTTTCAGATGAAGTTTCCATTCAAACTTTCCACTCAATGAATCGATTTCAAGAGGCATCATTTCTTTTGTTATTTCTCCTTTCTTATCACCTCTATATTCCTACATTAAAAACAAATGGTTTTATGCACAGCGGAAGGAGAAAAAAACGAAACAGCCTGAATAACTTACGATCTAATGATGTGATTTCCACGTACTAGGACTCAAACTTAATGGCTGACGGGGATAGTATCAAATTAGCTAATTAACTAGTATAGACTATATTATAAGTTACGAAATCTGACGCATCTATTCTATGAATAAACATTTTTTTTTTTTTGACGGATTTGTATTTCTGACCTCTAAAATATAGGAGATAGCCGCAAATATGGGAAATATGGTCCCAATAATTTCGTCAGGAGAACGTTACAAAGTTAGGATTCCTTAATGTTAATTTTAATTTTTGGGTATTTCTCGAAAACTTTTTAAGCAAATTTAAAAAAACTTTGCCCACAATTATAAAATTCGTTTATCCAAGGATAATTTAATGAAAAAAATTTTTTTCAATAATTATGTATTACTAGCTGTGCGTTGCAACGCTTTCAGTTTGAATTTTAATTTTATATTTTAGTGTGTAAATGAGATTTGCGATTATGATTTGAAATGAGAATTTTATTTAATGGTGAAAAAACCAGTGATAGTCTCAACAGTTTATTCTCTATGATATCGTTAGTGTATTTTCAAACAGACATGTATGGTGATGCACACGGACCATGAAACAAAATTAGAATGATGATATGAAATAAGGCTGGATCAATGGCGACATCAGGTATTTATGAGCTGACCAATTTGGCACGGTGTGATTTTCTTAATTCGAACATATCATGTGGCAATTCTCTTTTTTAGCCATTCAATAGAATACATCAAACACCGTGTCTCTCTAAAAACATGACGCTTCGCAATAAAACCAAGTATAGAGCTTAATATTTGTTTGGTACTTACGTATTAACGCAACCAGGCCAAAATTCGCATACATCGCCAAATTTGGCGACCCTACTTACAGCAACCCTAAGTGATTTATATTATTTTTCTTCACACATCTTGAATAAATGTATACCGGGCAGTGGCACTTGACCTTAAAAAAACATCAGTGTAGAATAAACCGGGCAAATGTATACCGGACAGTGGCACTTGACCTTAAAAAAACATCAGTGTAGGGTATACCGGGCAAATGTATACCGGGCAGTGGCACTTGAACTTAAAAAAACATCAGTGTAGGGTATACCGGGCAAATGTATACCGGGCAGTGGCACTTGAACTTAAAAAAACATCAGTGTAGGATAAACCGGGCAAATGTATACCGGGCAGTGGCACTTGAACTTTAAAAAACATCAGTGCAAATCGCATACATACAAAAAACATAACATACAAATCGCGCCAACCTGGTTGCGATAATACGTAAGAACCATTTGTTTTAACTCACGAGCGGTAATGCAACTTGAAGATCCGATGATGTTTACCTAGGTTGCAAAAGCTCTTTAATTTTAGCTCAAGCAGGATTGCATGTGAATGTAATAAACAACTCTGACTGCCCATATGTTCACCGATACTTGTAGCACCGAATGAAGTCATTTGGAAACACGAATGTACCGCCAAGAAAAGTTTCTATTGATCTGTTTGACCCGATAACAACGTTGATAATGGCTCGGCTGGTGACGTAAAATCTGGTAGCTTCATTTTGCCTCCAGAATAGCAAATTCCAGCTGTTTCATTCTTAAATTTGAGAACACTACAAAACATACATAATTGATCCATTTTTCCGATGATGACGCTTGGGTGAAGACTATAGCTGGTTGTCGGATCATAGTGAAATGCACTGAGATTCAAATCAGGGTAATGGCAGCGTCTAAATAGCGAAGCGCGTTCTTGATTGAATTTCATTCTTGCATCCCGTTGCTCTGATGTTTCCGACGAACGGGCTTGTGTAGTACGTTCTCGATCGGATTTTATTCTTGCTTCCCGTTGCTCTGATGTTTCCGACGAACAGGCTTGAGTAGTGCGTAGTTGATTTGTTAACAGTCTTCTTTCCCGTTGCTCTGATGTTTCCTACGAACGGGCTTGAGTAGTGCGTAGTTGATTTGTTAACAGTCTTCTTTCCCGTTGCTCTGATGTTTCCAACGAACGGGCTTGAGTAGTACGTAGTTGATTCGTTAACAGTCTTCTTTCCCGTTGCTCTGATATTTCCAACGAACAGGCTTGAGTAATAGTAGGTGATTTGTTAACAGTCTTCTTTCCTGTTGCTCAGACGTTTCTAAGGAGCGGGCTAAAGCATTGTGTTCTCGATTAGTTTCAAGTATTTTTTCCCGTTGCTCCGTTGTTTCTGAAACACGGGTAGTTCTCTTTTTGCGTGCTTGAGATGTTGATCGACTAAAAGCGATTCGTTTGGGCGGCATATTTCTGCAAATATTCTCTCTCAAACAAAAAGAAATGTAAAAGTTGATAGTGGTCGCAAATTTGCTAAATCGAAAATTCACATAGTTATTTTAAATAATAAAAAAGCAATAAAAATGAAATAAATTAAATAAGAAATATAAAAATGATAAAATTTAAAACAAAAATCTATTTTTTAAATGAAAGAAATAAAATGAATGTGTATTCGAAAACTTTGTAATAATAAACAATCTAATAGTTTTCTAATGACAACAACTGTCAGCAATGAAACCTTCAAAAACTATATTTAATTGTGCTAACCTAAAATTGCATACTAGATATAAATAAATTTTGAAAACGTGCAATTTGAATGAAATTTGCTTTCACCTTTAATTTTATGACCAATAATTACGAAATCTATTCTCGTTGATTTTACGTGCTTGTGCTCACCTGACATAAAGAAACTTGCGCGAATTATAATTAAATATTAAAGTATATATAATTTACTTTTCTAAATGAATAGAGCTATAAGATAGAAAATATCACTGTTGTTATCTTCAAGATATTTGAAAACTGAATCGTTTATAGCAAAGTTTAAAACAATGGCTAACTTTTAACCAATCAGAAAATTTCATTTCGATTTTCGCTGATACCGCTGAAACGGTTTGTCGCAGAATGTTCTAATGTCGACAGAAACTTTCCTCGTGCTTTGAACTATCTGTATGCCAAGTTTCATGGCTTTCTGTCGGATGGTTTAGGAGTCTATAAAGGACAGACAAACAGACAGACATAATTCATTTATATATATATATAGATTTTATATAAAAATAGACAAAAATAATTTTATTGTTAGGTAGGCACATTTTTTAACACAAAATGGAAAAATTGAATGAAATCGGTTGAATAGTTCCTGAAAAATCGAATTTTAAATGCATGACTTTTAAAATTTAATTTTTCAGGAACTTTTGGGCTGATTTCGCCCAAATTTTATATTTTGCCTCATAAAATTACATTCTTTAAAATGATGTAAAAATTTGTATACCAAATTTTTCAAATTCTTTAGGCTGTTATTAAATAAAATAATAAAAACAATCATTAATAAAAACTATTTTTGTATAGAATTACATCTTCAGATAAACGAATTTTATAATTGTGTTAAAAATTTTTCAATTCTCTAAAATCGTTCTCGAGAAATGGCGAAATACGCAAAATTAAAGGGTTCAAACTTTCGACCGCTCTCCTGAACAAACTATTGGAACCATATTTCCCAGATTGAAGATACTCATTATATTTTGAGGAATAATTTGATATCAGAAATCCATATTCCGCCAAAAAATAGGCATGATTCAGAGAAAGTACGTTTTAGTGTTTGGTTTCATAACTTCAAATATCGTCTGCACTAACTAATTAACATATTTGAGATTATCTCTATGAACCATTAACATTGAGTCCTGATGCGTGAGGATCCAATCACTATATCAAAAGTTATTGAAGAAGTTTTTTTTTTTCACACTGTGCAATAAGTTCGTAACAAGAACAAGAACAGAAAAGCGTCAATATGCTATTGAGAATGTTCGACAATGCCCTTCTTTAATTTATATATTTTTGATTAAAATTTACACACCACAGCACCCAAATTAAAATGTAGGCGATGAAAAACACAAAAAACGTGATCGAAATCCAGAGAATCACTAATGAGGGAAACAGTACTGAAAATATCAAAACCTGTTTGAATGCAAGAGAAAACTTGAAAGTGTATCGAATAATCTTTTTAGAACTTATCAGTGCTAACGAGTTTTGATATTTTTAGTTCAACCTTCCTCAGTACTGATTAATTAGATTTCGATTTCGTTTTTTTAACGTTTTATTATTAATTTTGTAATCCTAATTATATATGTGATGAAATAAGTGAAAAATGAGCTATAGCATCAAAAATCATATTGGCTGACAAATATAACAGTCAGGGAAATCTCAGGAATTTTGTAAGGTGATTTTATAGTAAATTTTCAAATCAAGAGCTAAATAAAAAAATTACGATTCACTTCAAAATGAAGAAAATTGTGATCGCCGCAAGGTGATCACAGGTTACCCATTGGTAAAATGGTTGTTGTCTAATTTTTTTTTTTTTTTTTTTTTTTTTTTGGATGTATGTATGTAGTTAATTTACGTCACACTAGAGCTGCACAATGGGCTATAATTATTATTATTATTTTTTTTTTTTTTTGGAAAAGAAACTTTATTGTGTTTCCATCTTGGACATCTTTAACTGTTAATCCTGAACTGTTCGGTACACAATTTCGTAGACATATTTAAATGCATCTCAGATACATTCTGTGTAAATTCTTTTCATGACTGAATAGACATTGAACAGCCAATCGAGATCAATATTAACATTTTCGGATCAATATTAACATCTACAGACGCTACCTTCTGATCGTGACGTCACAGGGTTGAAATCGCTCAGCCAGCAGGCCTTGACCTTCTAGTAGGTGTTATTGGTACAATGATGTTTAATGGAGATTTTAAGCTGCATCATACACCCGTTTCGGATTCACAAGTTCATATCTATATATATATTTCTCTTACACGGCACCAAAAAAAAAGCCTCATTACAACTTCCCGAATGGCAACGTTAGAAAATCGACCAATGATTGCATCTAAAAATGTCACATGCCAAATCTAGCTGAGGTGGCTCAACATATAGCGCTTTTAAAAACGGAAACAATAACCAGAGTGAGCATTATCAGGTTGTTCAATTCAGCTGCGACAAAAATAAAAATAAACAACTTAAAAAATAAAAATGCTGTTGCCAGCCATAGAATTTTTTGAAAGTTAACTTAGCAACATAAATCAAAATTATGATACCTGAGCGCTTGACGTAACAAATCCTTCAATTCTATAAGTGTTGTATCGCCAATTGCCCAAATTAACAATTGCAATTTCAAATTAATATTGAAATGTACAGGTTTAGAATTTTCTACAGTGAAAAGTTTTCGGAACTTCAGTATTCAAAAAAGTATACAAAAGCTAGACGTTAAGAACGTATCCAATGAGCGAGCAAAGCGAGCATTGGATTGCGAAGCAATCCGAAATGAACTGCGAAAGCAGTTCGGGGGTTGGTGAGCGTCAGCGAGCAGGGGGCAAAGCCTCCTAGTATGAAATATTATTTGAAAGTTAGGCATTTTTTCAATTTTAAATGTAGTGAATGAATCATTTATATTGCGTGGAAGACAGCCTGCGGTCTTGTGCAAGTTATTGGGTACGTTGACGATGGATCCTTTTATCCCTAACTGGTATCAACACCCACTTCTCGTAATTGCTTAAAAGGGGTTCGGAGAGTCACCGCTCTTCGGTAGGGTTCAATTCTCTCAACCACTTTGGTACTTTTGTGAGGAACGAGCTTCATGCTTGCGTGTTTTTCCGTTTGTACGTAACGCTTTAGGTATTCCCGTCTACGTTCTTTGGTTTTGGCTTTTTCAGCCTCTATAAGTTAAGGCCTTGGCATCGTTTTTTTTTTTTTTTTTTTTTTTTCTTGCTTCAACTCTAACTTTTGGGACCGTGTCAATCAGTTTGGACCCTCTTTATTTGTGATTTTCACCTGGATTAGTATTGAAAACGATCCAGTTTGAACAGTAGGTATTTTTGATTCTTAATTAAAACAATAAAAACACAAATTTCGTTCAAATGATGAAATTCTCTTTTATTCACAACTGAAGAAGTATTTATGGGATCTCTCTGGCCGCATATCTCAAAAATAAACTCACCAACTTAATGCATAACAAAATTAAAAGTGAAAAAAAAAAAGAATTCTAAAATAATTATCAAATAGCAGCGGTCGCCATAGCAGCGCATGAGAACTGTTTACAATTACTCTTAATTATTGTAGTTGAAAAGTGAGGACGCCATGAAGTCCAAACCAAGACCCATTTTGCCAATGGGTAATAGATTTGTCTAATTTAATTAATGAAATGTAGTAAAATTAAAGATTACCGATAATAATTCCTTGATACCGATTCTTTAGATTTCGATTGTGTTTTTTCTTCGTTTAGGTATCAACTTGGGATCCATAATATATATGCGTTTAGACAAATGAATGAAAAATGAGTAAAAAGTTGATTTACAGTTAGGGAAATCTCAGGAATTTTGTAAGGTTATTTTATTGTAGTAAATTTTTACAGTAGAAATTCAAATCTATCCTAAATAGATTTGCGGAATTAACCAGAAACCTAACCATGATCAGAAATGTAGTAAAATAATTGATATTATAAATGTGTTTATTATTAATATTATTGCTGATAATATTAATAAATAAAGTGTTAGTGAAATTTTTATTGCATAAAATTATTCACTCTAACATTAGACACACCACTTTTAAGTTTTGTGTGAGCACAAACATAGATAAGAAGAAGAAAAAAATTCTTTTTTAATTTTACTTTTATTTAATTAATTTTATTAATTTTAATTAAAATGTAACGCTTGTTTAAAAATTTTAGCATTATATACTCACCTCTGGTATTCTTTGTTGAATGTACGCGGCCAAATATTCTTTGGCGTCTTCTAGATCTTTGATATGAGGTGGGATGTGTTTAAGAGCTTCTGTGAGCAACTCAAAATATTTCATGCAGAAGTCGTTTTCACCTTGATTTTGATATTTCAGAGACATATCTTCAACAACAATTTTCTCTACTAAATCCGGCTGATAATGAAAAACGAAAAAAAACATTAAAAAAACGTTACTGCATTAAAAAAATCCGATAAGTAAAATTTGTTCGTGCTCGTGCTAATTAACGCGAAGGTCATAAGTTCAATTCATCCGTGGGCCAATATTGAAATTCTAAACACGGTCCATAATGTTTGACATCTTTCATTATTATCGTTCATCTAGTCAGCATTTTAATAATGTCTTGAATAATTAGCATCAATAATTATGTATATAAGGAGATTTCTAAAAGCTCTTCTCTCGAATTCTATGCAGTACAATACATTTGACCTCAAATCGAACTGTACTGTCAGTACGAATTTTACAAAGAGAAAATATTGAGAAAAGTAAAGCAAACATTTTTTTCATAAAAAATAGTAAAAAAAAAAAAAAAAGCATTCGGAACCTAACACAGAAAAAAGCATGGAATATAAAAGCATGGAATAAATATTTAATGATTCTGCACGAAAGAAAAGAAGAGAAAAAAGAAATAAAATATTGAGTGTAACTTATAAGAATAGAGTTAATATTGTCTCAATTATTTTTCCATATATTATGTTCATTTTACATAAAGCGAATAAAATTTTTATCGAAAGCTGGTGAAAAATCAGCGGTTTTCTAAAACATGAAATAAACTGATACTAAATAAATAATACCAAGAAACAAGTGGGAAGATATTACCCGATTAAAAACTTCAGTAGCTTCAAAAATATATTTCCCATTTATATATTTTTAAAGCTAATGAAGGTTTTTAACATATAAAACAGCCACTATATTTTATTTTCTAAATCCTACTTGAAAGTAATTTTTCGCAATATCAGGAAGAAAAGTTTTTGTTTTGATTTATTAACATGTTTATTTACATTTTGCAAATATGGATAGTTGACTGAGTGGATGTTAACAATAACAAGCTTTCTAAAACCGGAAGATATTTCGAAAACTTACGGTGTATCCCTTCGCTTATGTTATGCTTAGGAGGAGATGTGTGAACAGGCTTACTAATATTATAGGAAGTTTTATTATTGTGATTAGTGTTTAAATTCAAGCATAATTTTACAATTCATAAGAGCTTTCTGTCATTTATAAATTCTAACAGGTCGTGAGCTTAAAATAAATTTAACAAAATTAATATCACAGCATAAATAAAGTGTGAGGTTAGCCATGTTTTGAGTGTTATCCCTTACTTGGCTATATTTGTGTAAAATGCGCCGTTTGTTATTTTTTCAGTGCTGAACTAAATAAAATAAAGCACTTAAAGAGGAAAAAAAAATTTAATTTATTAATGTTTTAATTAATTTAAGGTTTTTTAAAATATATATTTAAGGAACACTAATGGGAAAAATATAATCAATAAAAGGAGTTATTTGTAATTTTCTTACGTTTGCTAAAAACAAGTAAGTAGGAGTCAAAATAATGTTTACGTAAAATGCATTAAACTTCCTTTTATCAAACAAGTAATATAGAAAAAAAATTAAAAGTCAATTCCTACTTAGGTCAGAAAAGAAAATTTATATTTTAGTTACTTTTTATTAAATAGTTAAGAATTTTTCTCTAAACCCAATTTAAAATCAATTCAATTTAATTAATGAATTAATATTTTTAAAAAACTGTATTAACATCAAGTGTAATCCACTACAAGTTTAAAAAATGTATTTGAACTTGGGTGGATGAATAAAATATTTTATTGACGACAGAAAATTTTAACAAGATATATAAATAAATATAGGGAGAGCGTGAACTAATAGTAGGAATAAAAAATAAAAAAAAGGCGTGTGGTATCAGACAACTATAGAAGTATGAATTTGGTAGCGTGGATCACACGTGTTTGAAGTAATGTTCTTTATTCAATTTATCTGACACAGCGAATATAAAATAATTAAATATTACCATGTGCGCAATAAACTATTTTTTTGTTCAAATAGCTATAAGTTAGAAATTATCACTGATGTTATCTTTAAAATGTGCAAAACTGAATCGCTTATACTAAAATTTAAAGCAATGACTAACGCTTAACAATCAGAAAATTCAAATTCGTTTTTCGCTCATTCTTAATTAATTAATATTTGAAAAAACTGTATAAACAATAAACATCAAGTGTCATCCACTACAAGTTAAAAAAAATTGTATTTGAACTTGAATGGATGAATAAAAAGTGTTTTATTAACGATTGAAAATTTTAACAAGATATAGGGAGAGTATGAACTAATAGTAGGAATTGAAAAATACCTTGCTAATTTCAGACATTATTTAAAGAATATTAATAATAACTAAATATTTACTATGAAATAAAAAATAAATATTGAAGAAAAATGTTGATATGTAGTGTTTACATTTTTAGCTTGCAAATGTAAAGAGCGGATTTTTGGGGTTGTAAAGAGCTTTTCTGACAAAGGTATACTGGAAAATATAAAAACTTCATTTTCTTCAAAAAAAATTTTGAATGTGGTAAAAGTCAACATATTTCGAGCACTTAAAAAATAAGCGCCCATTTTCAAGACTCACCAAACACGAGAATAGGCGCCTATGGATAGTTGACCGTGTAAAGCTGAGCACAGATGGAACTAGGCTTTAAAAGTCATCGTGAGGGTTCCGCGTTACTATTTCCGAGTTCCGGGTTACAACTTGATTTTTAGATCTAAGCTTGAAAAAGTGCGCCATCCAATATTATTATAGTGTTAACATTTTAACACATTTTTTCAATTTAAATTTCAACGAAATAAACAACAAAAGAAATTCAGAAGACGCTGCTATGTCCTGCAGCATGCTACCCAGAGCCTGACTAAGGCAGGGGCATACGGGGCAGCCGCCCCGGGCCCCCACATCTAAGGGGGGCCCCAAATCGAAGAGTTTATATTACATTTCCTTCCTTAATGAACTTTTTTTTAAACAAAATATCAGTACAAAGTAAAATCCGTCAGTTTTATGTTAGCTTCTTCATTAATCTATCGTATGAACACAAACTATATTTCGTAAATCCATAGCTTTCTAGGGCGGAATTCAGCTTAAATTTCACAACTATGATGGACAAATTTGGCCCATCAAAAGCCTGTATTTTTAACATTTCGCAAAATGCGATATTCTTACAAAAATACAGGCTTCTGATAGGCTTAATTGAGCCATCGTAATTGTGAAATTTTTGCCGAATTCTGCCCTAATGTCAGCAAGGATATGAATTTTTCACAGTTAGATGAGAAAGTTAACAATCAAAAAAATGCATTTGGCATGATGGACATGGAATTGTAAGAAAATCAATAACAAGGACAGAATGATATTTCGTCTGACCATTGGAGGGGGGGGGGTGCACTTTAAAGCTATTTTAGGTTCTAGTCATTTTTCTTGTTGTTTTTAATGAGATGAAAAATTCAAATACTTCCATAAAGTTAGGTTCTTCATTACTGCAAAAGTGAAGCAGAGGGGGCCCCCCCAAAGAGTTTTTTGCCCCGGGCCCCAATTAGGCTATGTCGGGCCCTGATGCTGCCCAAAAAAATAACAAGCGGTGATATTTTACATAAATATAGCCAAATAAGGGATACTCAAAACATGGCTAACTTTACTCTCTATTTATGTTGTGCTATTAATTTTCTTAAATTTTGTTATGCTCACAACCAGTTGGAATTTATAAATCACAGAAAACTCTTATGAATGATAAATTTTCACGTAAATTTAAACACAAATCACGATAATCGAACGTCCTTGAATATTAAGCCTGTTCACACATCGCCTCGTAAGCATAAGAACAGCGGAGGGATACACCGGACGTTTTCTAAATTTCTTTCGGTTTTAGGAAGCTTGTTATTGTTTACATTGAATCAACAATCCATTTTTTGAGCATTCGAAACATATCGACTTTTAATACACTCATATTTTCTGAAGCAAATAAAGTTTTTATTAAATATTTCCATTTCAGTTTTTAGAGATTATTTATTTCAGGGAATAAAGAGTTTCAAAATAAGAAAAAATAGAAAAACTAAATCAACAAAAAAGTTGTGATCGCCTTATTGCGATCACAGGTTACCCATTCATCAAATGCTTTTTCTTTCTGGATTGACTCCGGTAAACGCCAGTAGGGGAAAAATGGGGATACTGCCCCATGGGGATACTGCCCCACTGCGGCTACTGCCCCACTGAGGCTACTACCCCACTTGGCTCTCACCCCAGTTCAATGACCTCTAGTCTTATGGCTGTGGTGGTGCACTCATGGGGCTCCAACCCCAGTTCAATGATCATGAAGACAGAGGTTTTTCTGAGATTGTGAGATCCCCTCTTTAGATAAGGTTTTATCAGAAGGAAGATAATTTTTTTAATTTTTTTATCTCTTCTTTAGAAAGTAGAAGAATTATTTTTATTTTCGGGACTTCGAAATTTTTCGCAAACTAGTATATTATGATGTTTTTATTATTTAAATTAATGTGTGAATTATTATTTTCTCATTAACGCCTTATAAAAATATTGATTTAATTTCTAAATGAACCCTTCTTTAGATATTATATTTTTACCAATTTTAAATAATATGTCTAATAATTTTAAACCGATGAAATAGTTTCATAGTCAGAATGTTTTTATGTAATTTCCCGATATAGAAAATATGTAATACTCATTCTATACATATTCAGTTGAATAAAATGGTTTATGTTTTCATTACTTAAATTAATGTTCAAATTATTATTTTCCCATTAAAGCATAATAGTAACATTGATTTAATTTCTAAATAATCCCTTCTTCAGAGATTACATTTTTACCGATTTTAAATGATGTGTCTAATAATTCTAAACTGATAAAACAGTTTATTAGTCAGAATGTTTGTATTTAACTAGTCGATATAGTAAATATATAATAATCATTCTAAGAGATAAATATATATAATCAGTTGAATAAAATGGTTTATGAGTTCGAAAAACTTGATGAATTTGTCTACTTATTATCAGTAATATACTGTAATTATTATTCATTAATTTTTTTCCGTAAAAACTCGTTTGATTAAGACAATTTTTGAAAATATCGATAAAATACTAGCGTTTTTGACATTAAACTAAGAAAGTTAAGTAAACTCATATCATCACTCTGTAACTAAAGTTTCCGATAACTATGTCTCGTTTTTAATCACCCATGTTCCAAAACTCATCAGATTGGCTGTTAATTTGAAGTCAGGAAAATTTTTGAAATGTTTGTACATACTTTGAAAATTTCTAATGTTATTGGTACTTAGAAAATTTTTGAAGTTCATTGTACTTTGAATAACTTTCAAATTGTTTTGAGTTAGAAAAATTTACAAATTGTTTGTATTTAGAAATACCCTGAAGTTGTGCGAAAATAAAAATAAAAAATTTTGTTGGTTAATACGGAACCCTGGTAGTTATAAATTTTTTAAACTTGATTGGAATTTGAAGAATTTTAGAAATTCGGATGTGTTGTTGGTAGATAATTTCCGAAGTTGCTTGTACTTTGAATTATTTTTAAATTATTTTAACATTAAAATATTTTCAAAATTTTGTTCTTAGAAATATTTTGAAGTTTTGTATACGTATAAATTTTTGAAGTATTCAAAAATGCATTTAAGGAGTAGCAGAAGTTTATATTGAGTAATTTTCAACTTGCTCCGACTTTGAAAAATTTTACAATTATATGTAATTTGAAAAATTCTAAAGTTGTTTGAACATAGAAAAATATTTTAGTAGGTAAAAAAAAAAAAAAAAAAAAAAAAAAAAGATTTATATAAAGTCACAGAAGTTTAGTCGCGGAAAAAATTCGAAGCTGTTTCGGATTTGTAAAGTTTTCAAATAATTTGTAGTTTGAAAAATTCAGAATAGATTTGTTTTTGAAAAATTCTGATATTGCTTTGAATTAGGAATATTCTGAGGTTGTTGGTATTTTCAAAAATTCCGAAGTTCTTAAAAACGGGTATGTAAAGTATCGCAGAAGTTCGAAGTTAGGAAAATTTTAAAACTGTTTGTAGTTAGAAAATTTCTGATGTTATTGGTACTTAGAAAATTTCTTAATTTGTTTGTACTTTGAGTAGCTATCAAATTGTTCCGACTTTGAAAAATTTTCCAATATTTTCTACTTAGAAATATTTAAAGCTTTGCCAATTAGAAAATTTTCATAGTTGGGAAAAAATAAAATTATTTAAGGAGTTGTAGAAGTTTGTTGTTAAAAAAATTTCAGATTTGTTTCGACTTTAAAAATTTTTCAAATAATTTTCAATGTTCAAACAACTTCGGAATTTTTTCAAAGTGCAAATTATTTGAAAAATTTTTAAAGTCGAAACAAATCTGAAATTTTTTTAACAACAAACTTCTACAACTCCTTAAATAATTTTATTTTTTCCCAACTATGAAAATTTTCTAATTGGCAAAGCTTTAAATATTTCTAAGTAGAAAATATTGGAAAATTTTTCAAAGTCGGAACAATTTGATAGCTACTCAAAGTACAAACAAATTAAGAAATTTTCTAAGTACCAATAACATCAGAAATTTTCTAACTACAAACAGTTTTAAAATTTTCCTAACTTCGAACTTCTGCGATACTTTACATACCCGTTTTTAAGAACTTCGGAATTTTTGAAAATACCAACAACCTCAGAATATTCCTAATTCAAAGCAATATCAGAATTTTTCAAAAACAAATCTATTCTGAATTTTTCAAACTACAAATTATTTGAAAACTTTACAAATCCGAAACAGCTTCGAATTTTTTCCGCGACTAAACTTCTGTGACTTTATATAAATCTTTTTTTTTTTTTTTTTTTTTTTTTTTTACCTACTAAAATATTTTTCTATGTTCAAACAACTTTAGAATTTTTCAAATTACATATAATTGTAAAATTTTTCAAAGTCGGAGCAAGTTGAAAATTACTCAATATAAACTTCTGCTACTCCTTAAATGCATTTTTGAATACTTCAAAAATTTATACGTATACAAAACTTCAAAATATTTCTAAGAACAAAATTTTGAAAATATTTTAATGTTAAAATAATTTAAAAATAATTCAAAGTACAAACAACTTCGGAAATTATCTACCAACAACACATCCGAATTTCTAAAATTCTTCAAATTCCAATCAAGTTTAAAAAATTTATAACTACCAGGGTTCCGTATTAACCAACAAAATTTTTTATTTTTATTTTCGCACAACTTCAGGGTATTTCTAAATACAAACTGCAAATTATTTGAAAAATTTTAAAAGTCGAAACAAATCTGAAATTTTTTTAACAACAAACTTCTACAACTCCTTAAATAATTTTATTTTTTCCCAACTATGAAAATTTTCTAATTGGCAAAGCTTTAAATATTTCTAAGTAGAAAATATTGGAAAATTTTTCAAAGTCGGAACAATTTGATAGCTACTCAAAGTACAAACAAATTAAGAAATTTTCTAAGTACCAATAACATCAGAAATTTTCTAACTACAAACAGTTTTAAAATTTTCCTAACTTCGAACTTCTGCGATACTTTACATACCCGTTTTTAAGAACTTCGGAATTTTTGAAAATACCAACAACCTCAGAATATTCCTAATTCAAAGCAATATCAGAATTTTTCAAAAACAAATCTATTCTGAATTTTTCAAACTACACATTATTTGAAAACTTTACAAATCCGAAACAGCTTCGAATTTTTTCCGCGACTAAACTTCTGTGACTTTATATAAATCTTTTTTTTTTTTTTTTTTTTTTTTTTTTTTTTACCTACTAAAATATTTTTCTATGTTCAAACAACTTTAGAATTTTTCAAATTACATATAATTGTAAAATTTTTCAAAGTCGGAGCAAGTTGAAAATTACTCAATATAAACTTCTGCTACTCCTTAAATGCATTTTTGAATACTTCAAAAATTTATACGTATACAAAACTTCAAAATATTTCTAAGAACAAAATTTTGAAAATATTTTAATGTTAAAATAATTTAAAAATAATTCAAAGTACAAACAACTTCGGAAATTATCTACCAACAACACATCCGAATTTCTAAAATTCTTCAAATTCCAATCAAGTTTAAAAAATTTATAACTACCAGGGTTCCGTATTAACCAACAAAATTTTTTATTTTTATTTTCGCACAACTTCAGGGTACTTCTAAATACAAACAATTTGTAAATTTTTCTAACTCAAAACAATTTGAAAGTTATTCAAAGTACAATGAACTTCAAAAATTTTCTAAGTACCAATAACATTAGAAATTTTCAAAGTATGTACAAACATTTCAAAAATTTTCCTGACTTCAAATTAACAGCCAATCTGATGAGTTTTGGAACATGGGTGATTAAAAACGAGACATAGTTATCGGAAACTTTAGTTACAGAGTGATGATATGAGTTTACTTAACTTTCTTAGTTTAATGTCAAAAACGCTAGTATTTTATCGATATTTTCAAAAATTGTCTTAATCAAACGAGTTTTTACGGAAAAAAATTAATGAATAATAATTACAGTATATTACTGATAATAAGTAGACAAATTCATCAAGTTTTTCGAACTCATAAACCATTTTATTCAACTGATTATATATATTTATCTCTTAGAATGATTATTATATATTTACTATATCGACTAGTTAAATACAAACATTCTGACTAATAAACTGTTTTATCAGTTTAGAATTATTAGACACATCATTTAAAATCGGTAAAAATGTAATCTCTGAAGAAGGGATTATTTAGAAATTAAATCAATGTTACTATTATGCTTTAATGGGAAAATAATAATTTGAACATTAATTTAAGTAATGAAAACATAAACCATTTTATTCAACTGAATATGTATAGAATGAGTATTACATATTTTCTATATCGGGAAATTACATAAAAACATTCTGACTATGAAACTATTTCATCGGTTTAAAATTATTAGACATATTATTTAAAATTGGTAAAAATATAATATCTAAAGAAGGGTTCATTTAGAAATTAAATCAATATTTTTATAAGGCGTTAATGAGAAAATAATAATTCACACATTAATTTAAATAATAAAAACATCATAATATACTAGTTTGCGAAAAATTTCGAAGTCCCGAAAATAAAAATAATTCTTCTACTTTCTAAAGAAGAGATAAAAAAATTATCTTCCTTCTGATAAAACCTTATCTAAAGAGGGGATCTCACAATCTCAGAAAAACCTCTATCTTCATGATCATTGAACTGGGGTTGGAGCCCCATGAGTGCACCACCACAGCCATAAGACTAGAGGTCATTGAACTGGGGTGAGAGCCAAGTGGGGTAGTAGCCTCAGTGGGGCAGTAGCCGCAGTGGGGCAGTATCCCCATGGGGCAGTATCCCCATTTTTCCCCTACTAACGCCACAACATTTCAAATCATGGTTTGCTAAAACTGTCTCAATGGATGTTTGTATCGGATTGGTTTTCAAATCCTGTCTATGTACGTGTTTCAAGACTTCACAAAATACTTTTCCATCCTCAGCCTTCATATTTATATTAAAATCACCGCCAAGCCAGTAATTATACGATAATAATACGAGTAAAAAGAATATAAAAATATTTTAAATTATTATTATGTAAATACATTAAAAATGCCTGCTAGTGAAAAGAAAAAGAAAAACAGCAGCGGTCGCCATAGAAACGCATGCAATGACGACGCATACGCACTGCTCACTATTCCTCTTGAACACAGTTGAAAAGTGTATGGACTCCATCGAACCCAAACCAACACCCATTTTGCCAATGGGTAATGGGTAATATGCTTACATATTTTTTTAACGTAGACACGCATATTTTAAAATGTGGTACTACGAAAAAGATGAAAGAAATGTGAAATTCAATACAGTAAATATTTACATACGAATTTCAAAGCGAATTCCATCGCCGTTTTACCACCCATTCCATGACCCACAACAACAGCTTTAGGCATGTGTAGATGTTTCATTATATTTTTCAAGTCTTCCATCATGGATTCATAACTAAGATTAGTAATCCATCCACTGTCTCCATGGTTACGCGTGTCATACGCTACCACCTACAAAAAGGTAAACAAACATACTATTATTAAGGGTGTTGCCTACAAAACGCCCATAATACAGTATTTTAAAAATCCTTTTTTTTAAAAAAAAGAAGTTGAAAACTATTAGGATTTGTACAGTCCTTGAGAATTAAAAACATAACAGTAAGTTATTTCTGTAATTGTCACTGTTTCATTAAAAAACAATATGATTGGAAGTAAATTAAAAAATGAGTTTATTAGGTTACTAGTTATGTACTTCCTTAAAATTTGTGGAGACTTTCAAAAATTGACATCGTTTTTAGAATCTGAATCATTATTAAGATAAAAAAATTTTATATAACCGTCGTTAAACAACCAACAAAATTTTTGAGTTTACGACTACTAATGTTCAACCCTGAAACCTTGTAATTTTGAATCCAATCCAATAAGGAAACTCCCGGATCAAGCATCAGATGAAATTTTCCTTCGTAGAACAGTTTTGAGGGAAGTAACCGTCATTTGTGTTACGTGGAGAGAAAAACCACGAAAACCTTTCACGGATAGCCTGACGGCGAGGGGACTTTAACCCGTGATCCGTCTACCACTGATGATACTTTACGTCAGCACCGTGTTTGGTGAGAGCCAAATGCGGATATCGTATCACCAGCCATCACTGGAATTCGAACCCGGGTCACCTCACTAGGAGGCGAGAGTTCGATATTGTAAGAGACGTTGCGGAATGTCGGTCGATATTTCTCAGCATTTACAAATGTTGTACAATGCCGACCGACATCGCCAACACGATATTCAGAAATGAATGCTGTGGAATGTCGACTATCGCCAAAATTACGTTATTTTTGAAAATATTCATGCCTGTTTGTAACCCGGGAAAAGTTGATAACAAAACCGTGCTAGCTTGTTTAAAATTAAATTACCAAAATAATATACAGAATTCTAAAGTTTGTAGCTTATAAGCTTTTCTTTTTCATTGTTTTCCTATAAGCTATCTACTTACCCGCAGGAAAGTCATGCATATATGTTATAACATTTAATAATTTTTTGTGTAGATTTTATTATTATTCTAGAAAATAAGCTAGAAATTAAATAGTTTCGTTACACGTTTTTTTGCTCTATTTCAGGGTACAAACAGACATTTATACTGTGAAGTAATTATAATCTTTTTAGTGATTTGAGCAATAATTTTTATAGCATCGACATTTTACTTTGTAGATTAAAATTACAATATGTTTAATTTAGAAATATAAACTTTTTTGCTGGGATGTTTAAAACCTGGGATGTTGCCTGTTTATAACCCGGGAAAAGCTGATAACAAAACCATTCTAGCTTGTTTAAAATTAAATTATTTGTTATTACCAAAACTTATAGAATTTTAAAGATTGCAGCTTAGTTATTAATATTTAATAAGTTTGGGTAGGCAGGTATATTTTACTATTATTCTAGAAAATAAGCTAGAAAGTAAACAGTTTTTTTAAGACAATTAATTTTTTAAGATATGAAATAGTAAAAAATGCCTTTTATCTATCAAATTTTCATTGCTAAGTTAATTAAATATTATTAATTAAAATTATTTTATAAATTATTAATTTTTTTAATTATTAATTTTATTACTTTAACAAAACTAAATATTTATAATTGTCAATATTTAAAACAAAAGAAATATAGCCGTATTCATGGCCCGCTAGAGTCCTAGGAATCAAAGACCCTGGAAAAATGTCTCGCTTTCCTCACTTTCATGACGACTTAGGAAGTGAGCGAGCAGAGCAGACTCCATTCACTCAGCACTCTGAAATGAACTACGCAAGCAGTTCCGGAGGTTGATGAGCGATAACTTATAAACGACTGAGCTTCCCATATGAGAAAAAGCATTAAAAAAATGAGAGCATTGAAACTGTGGTATTAAATAAGACTAAGGTAAAATGAGCGAGCGAAGAGGACCGTATAATCAGTTCCGGGAGACTAATTTACAATCCAGCAGCCTTTAACAACCCGCTTTCTTTTTTGGAGATTTTCCGCTAGGTTACATAGTTAGTCGAAATTTTAATGCAAGATTTTATTTCTTTTAAAGTTTGTTACCTGAAGTAAAAAAAAAAAAACGCCACAGGATTGGGAAATCGCTTACAGGAGAGCAATAGTGAACTAAGTCCCAAAGATATCTTTTTAAAGGAAATAATTATAAAATTGGTGTTTCTTAGAAGCTGTTTACATGAGTGAACAATAAGTAATTTTTAATGATTAATACATACCATACGTCCTGTTGCATCAGCTATCGGCCTTAAACACAATTTCCATGTTTCTTTACAGAAAGCTATCTCGTGTAAAAATATTATTCCTGGCAAATTCCTGCTTTCTTTCGGCCCTATAGCTTCAAAGCTCATATTCACTTGAAAGCTAGAAATAATTCATAACCAAATTAAAACTAATGCAGAGTGAGAGGAATTGGGCTGCAATGGTTTTGTGGTTAAAGGCTCTGAACTGTCATTGAAAAAGAATGGGGTTCGATCCTCAGTGGCGGTTTGAAGTTCACCCATCTTCAGGTCGATAAGTATCTGCTTGTATGAGAAGTAAAGGTGTCATGTCTGCAATACCGATATAGCCACTATCATGTCGTTGGTTACAAAATTCCAGAACCTTTACATTTATAACTTTTTTTTTCTCTTTGAAGCCTTCTAGCACCCAAGGAAAAGTGTAAAAAATATTAAAAAGTAATATTAAACTATAGAACTGTGAGAAATGGATACTCATATTTCAAGAAAGTTTCTTATTTTTGACGAAACTGTTTCCTAGTATATGCTCCGAGTGAACATTTCGTCAAAGTGACGAAATAACTATAGTCACTTCTTTGAGGAGGCAAATTTCGTCAATAGTAAAAAAATATTCAAAGAATTTTAGCAAGCGATTTTCAACAGTTAATTAAGAATTCTAAGTTTCAGTCTATTCACAATTTCAACGTCATGATTCGGTCCCTTTAATACTGAGTTTATATTTGAGTTTTAGAAAGCGATTTTTAAAGGTTAATTATTTAAATCAAAATGTATTTGCAACACAATTTTCATAAAGAATAAAACAAATTCGATTAGTTTTTTATAAATTTCAGAAGTATTTTCTATGATAAATGTTATTGTATTACTATGCATTGCATTTTTTTTTTTTTTTTTTTAAATCGGTATTTAAGAGGAAATAATTTTCGTTCTGGTTCGAGATTATTAGATTGACATTTTTCATTTAAGATTTTTTTTCCGATTTTCCAGCTAATTATATTTACCTCCAGGAGTGTAGTGACGTTCCGCAACTTTTTAGTGAGACGGAACGGCTTGCCAAAACTTTAACGAACATATTGCTAATTTTAAGTTTATAATTTCATTAAAATTTTTCAATATAATATATTCCTTATACGAACAAGTTGAAAGATAGCTTTGCTAATATATTTGGTTTTGAGACATCAGGCAATTGTTTTAGATTAAGAGAGTTAGTCAATTGCATAATTAACCATCTATGCAATCTCAATTTTCTGCTTTGAAACTCTTGTTATGGTATTTTATTGTTTGTCTGTTATTTGTGTTGCTTTTATGGTGCTTTACTGTTTTTAGGAATAGTAGTCGTTAAAGTGGAAAACAATTATTCAGTCCGGGAATTTTTTTTAATTGTTTAAAACGATTCGGTGTATGCTTCTTTAATAATTATTCATAAATCAATGCTCTCCTATACATGGTAAATTCATAATTATTAAGAAAACAAAAGTAAAAAATAAAAATGCAAATAAAAACATTAGGAATTATTTTTAAGTAAACGGAGTAAAAATATAGTTACAATAAAAAAATATAGAAACTAAGGGAAAAAAATCTTTGATAACTACAGTTGATTTGATATTTGTTTATCAAAATTATCTTTGACAATTTTAGATTTCACCCTCCCTCCTAAGGTGCGGTGGCTTGTTCCGGCAAAAAATTATTTAGCTCATTTAATTAAAATTATTTACCTCGATATATTTGTTTTCAACGCAAATAAGGAAAATAAATAAAACGAAATTGAAAAAAAATAAATAAATTATACACTTACTTCGGCATTTTTCGGCCTTCGTGTCTTTCTTTTGTTCCTTGCAAGTAGACTAAATTTCCACAATTAATTTTTATCTCTGAGATATGTTTTTATCAAAGAAAATTATTTCTTTTTATCACCAATTTTATATAGTAATAAATATGTTTTTAGATAAAAAGCATGTAAACAAGAAAAAAAGACAGGGAGTTACGTAATTACTAATTGAGTTTGATTTTAAACTAAGTAAGAGTAACAAATAACATTGCTAACGCAAATCATACTCGAATTCATTTATTTTTCTAGATTTATGCAAATGTCTACATCGTAACTTTTTAAAAAGAAAAAAAAAGTCACAATTTTTGTAAATTTTAATTCTAGAAGAGTACTTAACAATTAAAAAATAATCTCAATAGTCAATTTTTCCCCCGTTACTTTTTTGTCCATCACTACTACTTGGACTCAGAACGACAGTTATGCTTGATAAATAATGCTTGAATCAAACATTTTTAAAGAAAATAATAAATAAGTAAACAATTAAATCATAAATAATAAAGAAGTAATTAACGTATTCGAATCTGAAGGGATATGGGCGAATCTCAGGAATCATTAACATATCGCGGGTTCAAAACTAAAACGACACATCTCCAATTGAGTTAACATTGCAGATGTGTCGTTTTAGTTTTGAACCAGCGGTATGTCTTCAAACTTTTCTTATAAACGTCAAACCGTAACCATCGAAAACTGAACAAAAAAAAAAAAGGTATACAATCCAATTCTGCGAGTTTTATGTTACCCAAAAGCTTATTTAAAGCAGAACAAACTTGTATCATTAGTTCAACTTGTAACTCGCAGAATTGGATTGTATACCTTTTTTTTCTCAATTTTCGATGGCTACGATTTGACGTGCCAAAATTTGGCGACAAACTTGAAGTGTTTGCAAACGTCAATATTCACGAAAAATATCATTCAAGAAAATATGATAGTACAGCTGAGCTACTAAATTATGTTTTTAGTGATTTTCAGTTTTTTTTTAAACAGAATACATATTGAAAAAAAAAATATTTTTGACAGTTAAATACAAAAAATATTAAGAAAGGAGAAAATATCGTAGTACATTCCTGTACAACTGAGAATAGGGAAGGGGGGGGGTCAAGACATGGTACCGGTCTTCTTCTGAGATGGCGTTTTCGAGCGTTGCAATCGTGAAAACATGAAACGTATTGTAAGAAATCCTCATTTTCTTCATCTCCTCAGGAGATACTATTTTTCCTCTCAAAATGAGCCTACTTCAAAGTTTTTGGAAAATGTCAGTAGAATTTATAAATAATAGAGGAGGGGATCTGCTAGTTTAAAAAACGATCTAAGTGGGTATTATTAACATTATTAAGAATAACATTTGTGAAGGGATTGTTAAACAAGACAATACATGCAGGAAAACGAAAGATGCGAGAAAGATGGATCGAGATTTTATTGTATTACATCATAGTTTTACTAGAATTAGTTAACAACACTACAATTAGAAGAAGAAAAATTCACATTACCTCTAAATTTATTAAAACTTATTCATTAATTACGTTCAATACTACATATCAAATTTTTATTATTAGAAATAAATAACATTTTCTCCATAATACAACAGGAAAACACTAACAAATGTAAATATAAAAAAATGTGCTTACACAAAGAAGAAATAGAAAAACCTGTTCCCATTCATGCCTAGCGGTCTATATATAGAACTACTACTGCTTAATTTGTGAATTTCATTTTATTTTAACCAATAATGTATAAAGTTATAAGTTCTTACCTATTATCAAAATGTCTTAACTTCAATTTTCACTGTTTACACAGGTTAAG
Source organism: Parasteatoda lunata (assembly GCA_949128135.1). Lineage (NCBI taxonomy): Eukaryota > Metazoa > Arthropoda > Arachnida > Araneae > Theridiidae > Parasteatoda > Parasteatoda lunata. Next base: position 96,118,260 of record OX421975.1, read on the forward strand.
ATAATGTGGTTTATGGAGAATTATGGAATATACATCTTTTAACGCAATTAAAAAACATGAACTTTTCCTCCATAAGCATACTAGCAATCAGAAAACTAACATAACGATTTTGAACATGCTTATTCATTACTTCACATTTCAACTTAACTTACCAACAAAAATTTCATATTATGAGGCATTTTCGTGAAGATACTTCACCGATAACAGCAAAGAAAAAGTTTTTGTTCAAACAAAAGACTGATGAAAGGTTTCAAAGGAAAAGACAAAGTTCGTTAGCAGCAGTACTATAACTTTGGACGCTTCACTTGTCCCATAAGGTCATTAGTTATTTTCAGGGTAAACGTTTAAGCAGCCTGTCTTTATAACGTCAGTGTCAATTCAGAATCCCTCCAGATGTTAAGTGCATCACTTAACATGTTTTCTTCATGCAAAAGCTTACATTTACAAAAAGTCATGAAAAAGGTATAATAAAGGCATAAAATTTAAAACAAATACCAAAGCTTTCTGACAATAGGTGTTTGCTTGTTGCATGAAAATGCTCATCCTCACGCAGCACTTCAAACCAAAGCACTACTCAAAAGTTCAAAATTGAATATTTTAGATCATCCGCCATACAGCTCGAACCTTGCACCCAGCGAATTTTACTTATACCTTTACCTAAAAAACATCTTGCAGGGCAAAACTTATACAATGATGATGAAATCATGACTGAAGTTGAAATATGGTTCCGCCAACAGGCAACGTAATTCTATGACCCCAGCGGCAACTATGTGGAAAAATAAGGTCTGTACCAATAAGTAATTTGTAATGTACACTTAATCAATTAAAATTGTTTCAAATGAGCATGGTGCATATCTTTATTTTTTGAAACTGCCTCATAAATTGTTAAAATAGCAATGTAAAAAAATGAGTTCTTCTTAGTTTGTAAATATGTATGAAAACGTCATACTTTAGCATTATTTAATGTCATTAATTTGCAGATTCACAGAACTAAATTTACAACATTTGTATCCTATTATTTAATAAAATGATCATGCCACTTTTTCTATTTATTTTTTTTCAATTGAATTTATACAAAGTTTAACTTTAAATTTAAAGGATAGCATGAAAAATGTAGGGAAATATATTTTTTCAATTAAAACATATATTTGAGACTAATGGAATGATGAAAAGGACTAAAAATATGAAATGGGATGAATACAAAGATAAAAAGTGTATAAAAGGTATGTTTTAATACAAATGATTCAATAATATAGAATAAATAATAATTTTTTTTTTTTTAGTTTTTTTTTTTAAACAGGATGAAGCTTTAAGCATAACAGTTCTTATAAATAATGCAACATTAAATAAAATAATTCATGTTGATAATAAATTACATGAATTTTGAGTGTTTTTCAATATTTTTAAATTTGCTGCTTTGTATGATCCTTGAACTTTGAAAATATTAGAATCATTAATAAACATATAGTACATACACACAATAAAAAAAATCATTTGCAATGATAACTGAATAAAATTCTAAAAATAAAATATATAAGTCTGTAAAGCAACTCTTTCCATTTATGATTTGATTGAAGCAAACACAATCTACTATTTAATTAGATATAATAAAATTAAAAAAAAACACTTTTCGTTTTAACTCATTCTAATATTGCATTTTTAAAATAATTTCAAAAAACCATCAGAACATAGAGAAAAACAAAACCATCTATATAACTTTAAAATACATTTGGTTGCTGTAATAAAAGATCTAAAAAAAAAAATTTCTCAATGCGTAGTTTATTTTAGCAATATTATTTATTTTGTAGAAGATAAATAAAAGACTGTCATTTTTATGGTCAAAAATAAAATTTAAAGTGAGAAAGAAAATTTTTTTATCGAATAAATTTTTCTCATCAACATATAAAATAATATTAATACTGAAAAAAAAAAAAAAAAAAAAAACATATTCCTCTTTTTCCACAATTTGTTACTCATCACTGCACAAAAAAAGGGATTTTAAAAATTAGAAATTCATGTCAATAACTGAAGAAAGATAGACAATAAAAACACATGTTTACCATGAAATTACACAAATCATATATGTCATAAAGGGGTTAATTAAATATATATATATTTCAAGATACAAGTGTTGTAATAAATAATATCTTAAAACTATTAAGAGTTTAAAAAATATGCCAAAATCAATAGTGATAACTGCTGAAAACTTTTTGTAAATTGAGCATATTGCTTTTGCATAAATCTTATAAAAAATTATTACTTAAGTACGCAATATGAATTTCTTGATTCTTAATAATATTGTATAAAATATCAGGATTTCAAAAACTACAAAGTTATCAGTAAAGATAACTGTGAAAAAAGCATTTCCCATTCGAAATATAACGCATTGCCCTGTCAAAAATTTACAGATAAATTGAATTTTGCGTGTCTAAATAATAATGTTTAAAAAATATAGGTACTTAAAATAAACATTGAGAAAATTCATAACAATAATAGCCTATAAAAAAAAAAAGATAATCTTACGATGACATCAACACAAATCGAGTGCAAGAAAAAGTATCACTTAAATGTGCATTTCACATTTTGCATGTCGTGATAATATTGGGATTTTAAAATCCATGAGAAAATTATTATTCTATTAACTGCAAAAGAAAAAACCCCATCAAACACTGGTTTTCCTATGGCATCGAGCATGCTAAAAATCAAAATTAGAATGTTACAATATCAATTAAAAACTAATTTGATTTAATTTTAGCCAAACAAAAATCTGACAAAAATGTCACATTGATTCAATAATCCTTTTGTTACAAATCCGAATTTGCAACAAAATTTTTACACATTAAAATACAAGTTTAAAAAAAATGAGAAAAAACACACTTTTTTATGGCAAGCAATCTTTTGAATGTTCGGTTTTTCAGAATTACTTTTAGATTATCAATTTTATACTTCTGTGTGCTCAAGTAATTTATTAATTTTTGTTGAAGTTACTATTTAATTTTTTTAACTTTGCGACTCAACAGATTTAATGTGCATCAGTCAACATTTACTACACAGGGAGTCTTCGGCCGGCCTGGGATCGAACCAACAAACACTTGGACATGGGCCCAGTGCCCTACCAACTAGGCTATCCTGGCCCCTAGAAGTTTATTTGAAGTTGCGTTTTTCTCTCACAAATCTAAGTAAAAGAAAGTCACTGATGCGCAAAAATAAAAACTTAGGAAGAAGAAAAGAGGGTGCTGGTAAGGGTAGATTTGACACAATTTTGTGTTAGTAGTGAAATTTAAATATATTAAATTAGTGGAACTCAGAGAAAGTTTTGTCGGAATGTAAATTATTGATTTGTCAAACTTCGCAAATCAAAGTTTTGAGATTCACGGAAGAATCAATGCTGATTTTAAGAATTTGTAGAGACATTTTGACTTAATTTTATATTTACTCACTTTAATTTATTTTACAAATACATTTTTGCAGAAGAGCAAGAATAAGTTAACAATTAAAAATTAAACATCAAATAAGTTTACATCACATCATACATACATAACATATATTAATCATCATCTAGACTGGCATTGGCAATTAAATTTAAGATTATAAAGATTTTAATGAGAAAAAATGTTTTTTTTTTCTTCATATGGTTAGATTTAAATTAAAGATAATTATATAAATAACAAATTAAGTTATTTAAACAATTTTCCTTTTTTAAAAAAAATGGTCTAAACTACATTAGTGTGAACTAGCCAACCCTGCTTGTGTTTAATAAAAAAGACAAGACTTAATTATGATATTTTACTATTTCCACTAGAATGAAATAAAATTGAGTAAATTGTACAAATAAATATGAAAGGTTCCCTTTAAAAGTACGCTAGGCACAAATGGGTTAAGGGTCCTCAGAAAAATCTGCACGGACATTACACATATTAAAATAATTTACAACAAACATAACTAATTCTGTTCTTTTGATTTATTTTCTTTGGTATAATTTTTCTAGGCAAGATACATTTTCTTACAATTTTCCTAAATTGTTCAGTAGGTATTTTTAAATTATAAATTGTTCTACTTTTTGAGAAGCACGCGAGTTATTTAAATTAATTTCATTAGCACAGGATTTATTACACACAGTATGAATGAAGTTTCTCTCCTGTAGGAACTAGAACATGAATTTAAATGAGTTTTCTGTATTCTTAAAACTAATTACACAAACAGGATAGATAAGGCTTCTCTCCAGTATAAGTAAGCATTTATTTAAACTAACTTTCTGGATAAATGTTTCTCCCACATACTGCAAGGCATAAACAAGACCTCTAACTGGTATGAAAGTGATTAATTCTTTTTCTTTATTTTGTCAGGTTGCTTTATCATACATAACTGCATCAATAAGGTTTTTCTGCACTATGAATAAGATAGTGACGATTTAAACTTCTTAAATACGCGAAAGATTTATTACATACATTACACACAAAAGATTTGTCTCCAATGTGAACATTAGAATGTATGTTTAAAGCATCTTTCTGTGCAAATGTTTTATAACATACACTGCATGAATAAGGTTTATTTCCAGAATGAACAAGATTATGTCTATTTAAATTTCTCTTATGTGCAAAAGATTTGCCGCACACACTACATGAATAGGGCTTTTCTCCAGTATGAACAACAGAGTGTTCTTTCAAATCATGTTCTCGTAAAAATGCTTTATCACATATATTACACGAGTAAGGCTTCCCTCCTGTATGAACAAGAAAATGCTTATTTAAATCATGTTTCTTTGAAAATGCTTCATCACATAAGCTGCATAAATAAGGTTTTCCTTCACTGTGAAGAAGATAATGAGAATCTAAGTTATATTTTCGCTTGAAAGATTTATCACAAACACTGCATGAATAAGGTTTTTCTCCAGTATGAACAAGATGATGTCTGTTTAAACTTCTTTTATGCGTGAAAGATTTATCACACACACTGCATGAATAGAGCTTTCCTCTAGTATGAACAACAGAGTGCCGGTTTAATTCGTGTTTTTGGGAGAATGTTTTATTACATACATCACACGAATAAGGCTTTACTCCCATATGAATAAGATAGTGTCGAGTTAAACTTAGTTTATATTTGAAAGTTTTATTACACACTTTGCACGAATATGATTTTTCTGCAGTATGAACAAAATAATGACTACTTAAATTTCTTTTATGAGTGAAAGATTTATAACACACTTTACATAAATAAGGTTTCTCTCCAGTATGTACAAAAGAATGTTTGTCTAAAAGATCTTTTCGAGTGAATGTTTTATCACATTCACTGCATGAATAAGGTTTCATCCCAGAATGAGCAAGTGAATGTTTCGTTAAATTAGATTGCTGTGTGAATTTTTTATTGCACACGTTGCATGAAAAAGGTTTCTCACCAGTATGTACTAGATAGTGTCGATTTAAGCTACTTTTCTGTACGAAAGATTTATTACACACACTGCACAAATTAAGTTTCTCTTCAGTGTTAATAATAGAGTTTTTATAGAAATCTTGTTTTTGTGAGAACGTTATGCCATCCATGCTGAGTTTTCTTCACTAAGCTATCTTTTTATATTAATACTGAATGATTGTGTTTCAAGAAACCATGTGAATAACGTTTAAAAGACGTGTTTATTAAAATTATGTTTTTGTGGAAATAATTTATAGCATAAACTGCAATAATAATAACTTTATTTCAATGAACACATTGAACTCGATTTAAAGAAAAATTTATAATAAAACGTACACAAATCATAAAAAATAAAGTGTTTATTTAAATTCTATTTTTGTGTCATGTAATGTTTTATTGTTGCAATGCATGATTAAGGTTGCTCACCAGTTAGTACAGGTAAATCATATTTTCGTGAGAATGTTATATCAAATACTCTGCATCTATAGTTTTCCACAAGTCGGAACGAAACAGCAACAATCTAAACATCCTTTATCTAAAATTCATTACAGTAACTGCATAGCAACGCTTTTGGTGTGATGTTAGTTGCATAATTTGAACGTTTCCGCTTAACCATTTTTGTTTAACCATTACTGCTGCATCTGGATCGGTCATTTCTTGAAGAAAAAAACTCGCCAATCAAGTTCTTTTAGCGTCTGGACGGTTAAGTACGTAAAATGCATGCAGCAAAAACGGCTCATCAAACATTTGCACGTGCCTGTAGAAAGTTAGATGCAAGCAATTCAGATGCTCTGTATGAATGAAGTGCAATACAAAATTGTTATTGTACTGCTAGGAAGTAAATCAAGTAAATAGAATAGAAAGCTGAATTGCTCTGGTAACTGGAATTTTTCACTTGTCATATTAGAATAAATTACTAGCCTTTAAAAATATTTCTTAGTAGCTTATAAATGTGCATTTCTTAAAAATTTTAGCTATAATATTTTGCGATTACACTGGACGTTTAATTTTTTTGCCTTCATAAATTTTAAAATATATATTATTTTCGATGAGTTCGACTCATAGTATTTGTTTTTACATAGATAGTCTTTTACAGAAAATATTTATGTAAGTATGCAGTACGTTTCCCACTTTCCAAGCTGATCACTTTAATTAAAGATGTATAAAATCATAAAATACAGGTAATTCAGAAACGCTAATTTAAATATTTTTTTTAGTATGTAGTGTGTGTGCGTGTATTTGTATATACATTGGAGAAATATTTTTTCCTGGAATTTTTTAAGGGTTGGGCCAAAAAATATATTTAGAGAAGGAAGGCTATTTATATAGACATAATAAAAACCAATCTTCCATTGTGTATAAAAGAAAAGGGAACATTTAGAGGATATTCTTAGCATTGGGATTACACTAATCTCTTCTCTCAATTAGTATTAAGGTTAGATATGAAAAGGAATGTTTTCTTTATTATTAACCGTTAATCTGTTGCTGCGTTTTAATATTTATTAACATTACTGTACTATATACTTGAGAATTTATTTGTATTATCCACATAGATTTATCTGTAAGCTCATTTTGAGATAGAGCAAAGAATTAAAACAGCAGACACAAAAAAGGAAGAATCAGTGTTAGGCAAATTGCTCAACAACAGGCGGGTCTGCCCTACTGTATCTGCATCAGAAATTCAAGCTGCAGTAGGCACAGAAGTGACACAACAAAATATTACAAATTGGCTACATTAAGTACAGCTCTGAGCGACACGCCCTGTCGCTTGCATTCCACTCCCTCTAAGCCTCTGCCATTTTTGATGTGAGTCACAAGTTAAGAGCTCCCTGGAGGACAGAGTGGAGATCTATTGTTTTCTGATCAAAGTCAGTTCTGCCTTGCTGCTAACCATAGCTGTATATTGGTTACAAGGAGACCGGGTGAGTGCCTGCTACGGACCAGTCTCTAGCCTATACACACTGGACCTACACCTAGAGTTATGGTCTGCTATTCCTATGAAAATCCTATCGGCAATTTCCTATGACAGCAGGAGCACTCTTGTGATTATTCCACTCACCTTGACTGCAAATTTGTATGTCAGCCTGGTGATTCAACCTGTTTTGTTGCCTTTCATGAGCAGCATTCAAGGGGATATTTTCCAACAGGATAACGCTCACCCTTATACTGCTATTGTAACCCAACATGCTCTACAGAATGTCGACATGTTGCCTTGGCCTCCTAGATTACCAGATCGTTCACCAATCATGCATGTGTGGGACATTATTGGGCGACAACTTCAGCGTCGTCCAGAACCAGCATTAACTACTTCCGTATTGACAAACCAAGTGTAACAGACATGAACTCCATCTCACAAAATGTCATGGCATCAGTATGACACAATGTATGCCCGTTTGCACGCTGGCATTCAAAATTCTGGTGTTATACCGGTTATATTGTACCAGTATTTCACATTTGAAATGGTTTTTCTCCTAATTGCATATGCTAAGAAGCCAGGTTGTTTTCACCATCTTACAAAAGAAGTTGGAAATTTTCACAAACTGGTGACACTGTTGACCTATGTTATGCCGCATGTCAAACCATTTCAAGTGAACTATTCATTTAAGCAAATGTTGATATTGTAATCAGACTTTGCCACATTGTTGAAATGAGGGTTGTTTTACAAACACTGTTTTATAGTTTTTTTTTTTTTTCCTCAGATATAACTAACATTAAGTTAATTATAAAACTTGCTGATAATAAGTTTCCTAAAAAGACACCTTACATTTCTCTCTTGTTTTAAATTTATATTAGATGATAACCTCTCTTTATATTCTAGATGTCTTTCTTTAATTTTAGTTTCTTCTTGCTGAATTTTAAAAATTTGGATTAATGCCAGCTGGGGTTTCATGGTTCAAGTATTTAACTTTTATGACTGCTTCATTGGTTTCGATGTTTGCTGGTTCCCAAGTTGTTCATTCAATTTATAAGCCTCTAGATGTACGTATACTTCCCAAAACTTATTCCTATTTGTAAACAGTTTTAAGTACCATTGTTATTTTATCGGCTTTAATAAATTTATCCAATAGTCACTTAATTTTTATAAGTAATTACAAATAATTAGGTTTGAGAACGGTGATAGCTGATTGCGCTAATGGTTTTTTTAAAACATGGTGGACTGCGCTTCTAACATCTTATTTCCCTTTAAGAAAGGTTGGTGGAATGCGCTCAAGGCAACCCTTATGAACATCCTTCCTACTTCATTCGTGCAGTAAAACAATTTCTGATAAAAGCATTGTTTCGCCAATATTGTTCGCCAGAAGCTAGAGTGCTGTGAGGGGATATGTCAATAAGTGTTCCTCCATCTTTCGGTAATTTTCATTTAAAAGGAGTTTTTTATATGTTGTAAATTTTGATATTTCTGTTATTTTAAAATACAAACTATATTTAAACTATAAAAAAAAAAAAAAATTTTAGTTCATTTTAAGGTGACATGGGGCTTTCAAAGTTTTTAAAATCGGTCAAAAATGTATTAGACCGATGCAATTTTATCAAGAATATTGGTTAAAAAGTAAAAAAACATATATATTTGTTGCCTACCCACTTATCGTCTTAAGTTGGTTAAAAAGTAAAAGTTCAGGGTGCAGTATCAAGTTTTTTGAAAAAACCTTACTTTAATATTTAATAAATTGAATTTATTTAATAATTTAAAATTTAAACAATTTTTTACATGCAATGTTTGAATATATATTTAATAATTTGAATTTTAAACCAGTTTTAACCAATCTATCTTAACCAAACTTCTGCATATTATCTTTAAAAAAATATATGAACATAAAATGTTTTTACAGTTCATGTATTAAAAAGTTTATGACTACAACTCTGACCAGAAGCCTGGTTGGCAATCATTATTTTTTTTTACTCCAAAATCGTACATATTTGATTTAAATTGGTTTTTTTTTATTTGAATAAAATTAATTGGAATTTTTAAAATTTACCAAACAAAGCACCTGATACAATATTTTAATAATACTATTGTTTGAAAATAATAAAAGTAAAATCGTTAATATTTCTTACTAAAAATGGATAAAATTATTATTATATTATTACATACTAATCACTGTGTTAAAAAGAAACATAGTTATATTTTACAGGTTCAACTTGGTGATAATTGTTAAAAATCGGGTGACAGTTTGTCAACTAGACATCTAATGAAAAGTAAATAAGTTTAGATAAGAAAACAATACTGAAAAAAAATTAAGTCACTCTGATTTGAGGAAGTCTTGATACACTCTAACTCTATATTTAATAAAATATAACAGCATTGCATTTTAATTAGCAAAAAACTAAATGGATATAATTGAAACATGTTTTTTGTGAGAAAATTATTTTAAACATATTAAATGGAAAATTACTATTTAAACGTTTCATATCACTCTTGTTTAAATGCAGTCTATTTTGAAGCATAATAAATTACATAAATATCCCTTTCGATATTTCTTAGTGAAAAAATCTTTCAAATCAAATCAAATTTCTTAGTAAAAAAAAATATATTAAATTATATTTTTTTCCATTAATATTTTTTAATAATTTTGTTGAAATTATTGATTTATTTTTTTTAAAAAAATAATCACTATTGATTTACATCAATGCATTTTATAATGAAAGGGATAACATAGTGATTTCAATGCAAATGTCTTTTATTATTCCGTAGTAAAAAAAATCACTTCCTTTTAAGGAAGTCTGATTTAATTGTTAATGTATGTTTATTAAAATAAACATACATTAACAATTAAATCAGACTTCTAAAAATTCATACATTTCAGAATGTATTTATTAATTATACTGCATGAAAATATTTAAAGCTTAAATTAATAATTTTTTCTCTAAATTAAGCTGATTTTAATTAGTGATTTCTTTAAAAAAATTTAAATGATTTAATCAGAATTTAATTCATGACTAATATCAAGTGATTTAAATTATGCCAACCCTGACAGAAGCAGTCAGAAACTTAGAAATCTAGTATATATTTTTTGATCTTTGTAATGGAAGGATCTAAGCAATAGAACACGTATTAAAGAGCATGCATGCGAGTTGCTGCTTAGTATTTAAATGAAAATGAGGATTCTAGTAAATTAAGATTGTATAACTTAATCTCGTCTTAATTAAGCAAATTAATTAATTTGTTTTACACATTATACAATAATGAAATTTTAAAAAAACTAAAATTATATTTTAATGCCCTTCGTATGATAAATACAATATAAAAAAATTACACATTCATAGTTTTATATACAAAAAAATTTAAATATTCACCTAATTGAAATTGATCTTGAAATTTTTTATTTACTAATGATCAGTTATTTTCAACTTTTCTTTTGAGTTGACTCAGTATTTTTCTCTGTCCTTGTCGCGGAACACTGTGTGTTGCTGGTGCAGGAGTTCTGAAATTTGGATATCGACTACAAAAAACATTTTTAACCCCCTTTTCTAAAAATCGTTTTAAAAAATTTATTAGTCAGTTCGGGAGAGATTTTGAAAATTTACTTTTTCGCATTAGTTTAAGATTAGTCATTGTTATAACTGAAACTGCAAATGATTCTGTTAATTATTATATTGCACATTCTTTAATGCTTAATTATTTTTTACAAACTCAATCATCACTGCTGACAGCATGTGGATCGGTGATACGTCACTGATTTAGTCTCTGAAACCACAAGATTATTTCGTTTATAATAATGGCTTTAAAACGCATTTCCATAGAGCTAAATGATTTAAAATCAACAACGGTAATTGAAATAAAAATAAGATATGTTCAATAAAGCAAAATCACTAGAGAAAAGATACTGATTCATTAATAGAAGCCATAAACAAATTGCTATGTATTATTGTCACCTATAATGCTTAATTAAATTTGGTAATTAGCTCTTTTGGTATTATGTCGATTGGTGCTGTTTTCAATAGGTACTATGGTCCAAATCTAATAACATAAAGACATCTGCAAGTGCTATAAATAATAAAAAAAATTTCGGCGCATGTCTTTTAGTTTTATTTGATTTTGTAATGTTGAATAGAGCTATGGAGTCTGTTGGAATGTTCAAATCCAACTTTAATTCCGGATTTTCATGTTAACTTGACTCAATAAACGCAATTAAAATTATCACTCAATTCTAGGGAAGAATTCATTGTTACAGAATCATCTTTTATAATTTTTTTGTATTATAACTTAATACTATTTAACTAATTTGAATGCTAATAAAAAAAAAACCTCTATCTTTAATTTTTTTATCTACTAAGTTGATAATTGAGTCGATCAGCAGATTAATGTAAACTTTACTCTATAGTTATATGCAATACAAATAGAATCTTATATCGAGTTTTGCTATCAATTCCAAATTTAAAAAAAGAAGAAAATATTATAAACAATTTTTTTAAAGGCAAATTCTTTAATCACTTGATAAAAATCCTAATATATCCTATAAAATAAAATAGTTTTAAAAAACAAAAACTTTTTTAAGGTTTAGTTAGGAAAAGCAAAACTTAAAATACTGAGTGTAACTTTCTAACTTATGAGAGTGGAGTTGACATAGTCCTAGTTAATTTTTCCAAGTACATTTTTTTTTTTTTTTTAATATAGCTTTTATCATAAAAGAGGTTGCAAGAATTTCTTATAAATTATTTTTTTAAAAAAAATAAAGTTGGTAACTTATTTGATATTTTTATATTATTCAACTTTTCATCTTTATTTTTAGAGTTAATAAGAAAATCTTGCAACAAATTTTAAAATAAAATGTCATAATATCAAAAAAATTAACTGAAACTATATTAACTCGATTTTCACAAAATTAGAAAGTTACACTGAATATTCTTATTTTCACTTCATCGAGTAAAACCATAAAAGAGTTGTTTAGTAAAATTTTTAAAAATCATTTCATTCTTACTCTTAAGCAATCTCTTGATTGAAACTATTTCTTAATTTTAATTACAAAATACTGAGTACTATATTTAAACAAAGTAATGCCTTTAAATGTGTCCTAATAAAATTTTTTTTATTCATAATAAATCAAAAGTTGAAAAAAAAGAGTAACGCAACGTTTGCAAATGGATAAGTTCACCTGTTCTTTAATTCCAAAATTTATAACTCCGCACATTTGTAAATTCACTTACCCATAAAGATAATAAAATTGTAATGATAAATGCAATACTATCAGTAAATGTATTATATTCTAATTATAAATCTAATCCTGTTTGCAATATCTCGAATTTAGTAACTTGGCATAATATATTTTGATGTATTTCTTGGCCAAGTAGAAGCTTATCGCCAAGTTAGTGCTTGATTTTTATAAATTGCACCCCTCACATGTCGATGAGAAGAGAGATCTACCTAGAAACGTAACCAACTAGCAACGCAATCAGCATACTGTTAGAGGTGGGGGTTATAATTGAGGCAATTACTGAGCGAAGTCCACCACTGCCCTTTGAGAATACCCATTACCTTCCTCCTCTCACAAAAAAAAAAAAAAAAAAAACAAAACTCTCTATTGTGATTTTCAAGATTTAGAGAGATCTTTTCTTTCAAACTTTTATTTGTTAGGATTCTGGGTATATTAGCTGGGTTATAGTGTGTATTTTTTACAAGTTTAAAAAAGTTTCACAAAATTGACAAATAACTTAAATACAACTAAGAATTGGGTAGGTAATTTATCATAATTTTATAACATTTTTATTTCATCTGTCATAATTTTATAAACATAAAATTAGAGCAATAATCGTATCATAATTTACTTTAAATACTATTGATAATTAACAATAATAGAAATCAAGTTATAACTAAGATGCTGATTTAAAACTAGAAAAACAGCTACTTTGAAAATGTGCATTTGAAACTAACCTAATTTTAGTAATAAATGAAATTTTTTAGTAAGTTTATAAACAAAAATTTTTTATTAAATCTTTTTTTTTAAAAATTAAGACAGCAGCGCAAAATTGGAGTACTCAAAATAAAAATTTATAATTATATTTATTAATTTTTTTGAAGATGGTGACTTTCTATTATATATGTTAAAGTAAGTTATCAGGTTACTAGTTTTTAATTTTGTGAAATTATGTTATATTTAGATATTATAGGTATATTTCAGATTTTATTCCCCACCAAAAACTGTTTGATTAACCCTATTATTGTAAGCCTATTTTATTCCCCACCAAAAACTGTTTGAATTAACCCTATTATTAAGCCTTTTTTACAAGTGTAATTGCAAATGTTTCTATGGAAACATTGTGAAAAAAGACAATTTAATTTATTTAGCTTCTTTAAACTTCTTCCTTAAAAAAGGAAAAAAAAAAAAAAAACTTTTATGAATATTTAGTAAAATTCTTCTAATTGCATTGTTATCCTGTCATAATTTTTCTTTTTTGTAAAGTTACCTGTCAGAATTATACTAGGATTTATTTTATATAGTCTCTAAAAATGCTAACATTTATTTTTAATGTTCTGGTAAAATTGTATAATGTAAAATGTTCTTTAATTTTTATTTTTCATCAACTTTTTCTTTCATGATATCTCTTCCTTTTTCTCTTTCATTCAATTTTTTATTTTCTTATTTAAAATTGGGCAATTTTAAATTATGTATGTATCTTTGAATTAAGTTATCTATCTCTGAATCAAGAAAATTACTTCATTCAATATAAATAGATTTTAAAAACTATTTTAAAGTGGGGTTATCTTTGAAAAGAAACTGATTTTTAGTCAACTGTTTCTGATTTGCTTAAGTTCTAGATGGTGAAATATACAAGAAACAAATGTAACATTATAGGTGTAAAATTTTGACCCCTTATAAACTAGTACAGAGATGCGAACTTGTTCCGGACAGCAAATATATATTTTATAGTGGTACTTTATCAATTGTGATTATTGGTTTAATAAATTTAATTTAGTAGATTTTTGTCCACCACTCTTTCTAAATAATTCATAGGTTTATATAATTCACCACTTGTTAATACTTATGTAATGTTATACCTCTTAAAAAGCAAGCAAAAATAGTCAAATATATGCAAAATATACTTCGTAGTTATTTACCGTTTTTTAAATTATTTTTGTGTGTCCGGAGCAGTTGGCATCTCTGTTATTAGAAACATATTTTTTAGATTGCCAAATATTTAAATCTACCAAAAGAAGGGTATGTTCTTTTAGAAAAAGTACATTTTTGTAATTTAAAATATTGTCTGCACTATTAAATCAACATAAAGAAAGCCACATTTTAACATCATTAAAATTTTATGCTGGTTCCTAAAAGTTTATTCAGTTTTTCATTTTGGGTACTATACAAACACCATATTTTTTATTTCTTTAATCTACATCTTGAGCATCTAAATTAGGAACTTTAATTTTTTTGCTTTATCATATATAAATAGTCATATGTTTCAAAATATGTTTTTTGAATGGTTGTTATTGTGAATTAAACTGTTAATGTAATTTGAAAGCTTCATTTCTGTTTTAGGATTATCCACAATTTATTGAACGTGAAAGGGAAAGAGTGAAATCACTGAATCCTAAATCATGATTTTAAACAAAATTCATGAATTTAAACAATTGTTCTATTTTGTTTAAATTGATAAAATGTTTTATCTATCTCAGGTGCTAATGTAATAAATATGCAAATTTGCTTGTTTTTGTAGAAATAAAACTTATTTATTGATTTATAATTTAGTTTTTCTTTACATCAAACATTTAGTTTCATATTTATCCAAATCAATAAGACGTCGTTTTTGTCTTCAATTTCTTTTATGTAAATACGCATTAGAGATGAGGCAGGCTCGGTCCAAGATTGACACAGGCTTGTTTACGAAAATAAAGAGCCAGATTTGAGAGGGAAAAAATTCATAAACTTTTGTATTACTGTTAAACAGATGTTCGAATCAGTCACTAAGGTTACAGGTTAGTGATAAAAAAGGGTTTTAGTGGCTAATTTCCCTGTTTAGACATCAAATGCCAAGTGGGGTGACCAGAAGATTTGGCTTTTACCTGGGTATATTTTGAGCAGGCTCAAAGTAATCCTGTGTATTTTGGATTAAAATTCTCGAGGCTCGGACCTTTTAAAGCAAGCCCGAACTCGTCTCTAACATGCATCTTAGTGCCTGCAGTTTATGTTAAAAGGGACATATACTTTGAAGTCGGAGTTCAATAAAATTTGCTCAATTCCAACTCCAGTTAGCTAAAAGTTAAGTCTGGTAGATTAAAAAAAGACTTTAATCTTATTGGGAAATTATTTGGACAAATACTTTTAATTATGTGAAATTAAAATAAATTATTCAATAATTATTTAAATTCAAATAGTTAAACAAATAAATATATTCTGATGATTTAAATTACTGCTTATTACAAACTTTCGTTTTGTTAATTAACATTTAGGATTAAAGATAATGCTTGCTTTTTATTTTAAAACAATTTATTTTATTCTATAAAATAATAAATAATAACACGTATCTAATAAGTGATGCTGGCAAAAATAAGAAGTGTATTTATTTATTTGAAGAATCAAAATCTTGATTCCTTCATCTTGAAACTACTAGTTCATATATGATTAATAAATTTAGTTCAAAATCTATATTTTTATATATATTTATACACTATTTGTGATAACTATATATAGAAGAGTGTTATATTATTTTCTTCGATATAGTTTAACACTTTTTGACAAGAAATATACAAAGAAAATAATTTTATAATGTGAAATATGTATCAATTAACTATAAACATATAAACTTCTTTTTTTGTACCATGCCAAATCAATTTTATTAAATTTAAATTTGTTTACAATTTCTTATGAATTTAACAAATATAATTTTGCTGTCAATAGACTATGCAGTTTTCTACATGATAGTAGTCTTTTGAAAATCATTCAAGTATGTACAATTTTACAAATTTTCTTAATTACACATAGAAGCATAATAAAATTTACGTTATTTTACACAAAGAACACTTTTTTCAATAAGGCAATATTTGTTACAAAATAATTAAATTCCAATGTTTTCTTTTTAAAAACATAGAGAATTAGAATATGTTTTTTTTATAGTTTCATTTTTAAGGGATTATGCAAGAAAATATCCCACTCTGTGTTGTCAGTCATAATAAGCTTGAAAAATTTTGTACTTTAAAAACCTGATGCAATCAAAATATGCAATACATATTTTTAAAAAAAATTAAGAAATAAATTGTGTTATGACAATTAATATTGTATTAATTTATTAGATCATAAAAACAAATGAATAAATCACCTGAGCACTAAATACAGTTTTTTCTGAACCTTAGCATTCTGAAAGCATTGGCTTTTACTGAATCAAATAATCAGTTTTTCTAATTTTATACAATGTGAGAGTAGAGCTTAGCTAGAAAAGCTTTTCTAAAATTTTGCCAACATTTCCTTGAGTAAAGCAAAAAGAATGTTAAGAGAAAACAAATTCATTTCAAACCAAAATTATAATTAAATTAATAAATATATTTGTTTTGCCAATTTCACTTAGTCACTTTCAACGTTAGAGATTCAATTGCTTTACACAAATTGGAAGGTATGTATTTTCTGAATAAATTTTATGATTTACTTCTAGGTATCATTTTATAAAGACAAAATGGGGAATATTATGACGGGGACCGGAAAGTAATATTTCAGCGCATTAAATATTCGTTAGTCTTAAAAACGAATTCATTTTTGATCCGGCATTGAAAGGTTGTTGCTAACGAGGGTGAATACATTACTGATTAAAAATAAAATCTTGATAACAAATATCAAATGCACCGAAATGACATTACTTTCCAGTCCTTCTAATAGAAAGAAATGAAATAAACGGAAATCTGAGAAAGAAAGATAAAGATTAAACAAAGCACTTCAGTTTATAGTAATTAATTCAAATTAAGTTCAGTTTCACCTTCTGCTAATAATATTTTGTCCTGAGCTAATATTTGTAACTTTCTTGTCCGTTTTTTGGTTTATTACTTTAACTGAATCATTACTTGGTACACAATCTGAAAAAATTTTACCATGAATTCTCCATGAACCATCAGGAACTGTTAAATGTTTTTCAAAAACCACATATTCAAGTACATCTTTTAAGGTGTCTTCACTACCTTGAATAAGACGTCCAAAACGATCATAAACAGCTAACGTTTGTTGAGAGAATAATCGCAGAGTCACTTGAGCAAATATATTTGTTTTAGATATCATTTCTTGGCACCTGATGTGAACAATTCTTGGTGGTTCTAATGATTGTATAAAGTTCCATCTTATAGTTCTCAACTTTGTTGCTTCCATCATTTCCTGTAATAATTTATAAATGAATTTGTAAAACATAAAAAAATTATTCACTGAAGAAAAGAAATTTTTTAAAAAATGACTTATATCTGATGTTATTAACCCAACCATATGATGCAGAACTTTTATCAAACATTATTCATTATTTTGTATTAATTTCAGTCAAAATAATTTTTTTTTTTTATATCTCGCATTTTAATAATTTATGAATACGAAATACAGCGTGAAACATTAGTGTATTTTTCTGCATTAAAAGTAAAATCTTCCAAACATAGTTCCCTTTCAAATAATTTTTCAAATTTGCAGTTATTTAGATCTAAGAGAAACAATTATTCATCATTGAAATTTCTTTAATATTCAAATCAATTATTGGTGATTTTTTGAATATGAATGAAACAAATTTTTGTCCAAACCACTCATTTTGGATTTTATATTATAGCACATGTATAATTCCAATAATTTGACAGATTTTTCAAGCAACTATGAGACTGTTTTTTTACAACTTTAAAATACCAAAATATATTTTTGCTTGTAATTAGAGCATCAGAAAAAAATATTTAAAAGGGACATTGATATCTCCATCAAAGGATTAACAGCTCAATAACATAATAGATTGCATCTTTTGATGTTACAGTGCATATTTCTTTTGGTTTGAAACTCAATTTAAATCAAAAATAAACTGCTAAATCAAAAATCAAGACAAATACTTTCAGAAAGTGTTTCATAACATCTATGGATTGCTTTTATGGAGTTTTTTAAATAGAGTTTCTTTTTTGTCTTTAACAATGGAAAAAAATTATATTGAAACAGGCTTATTTGAAAGTATGAAAATCTAAACATAATCCATTTAAGAGTTTTGTACAAAGGACACTGCCAAAGATCAATAATGATTTTTTACAGAATATTTCTTCAGAATTGTCATTCTGAAGAAATTTCTTTCAATAATTGCAAAGCTGTTTTCACACAATTTTTTAGTAAAATTAAAATTCTTCGAAACGTTTAAATAAGATGCAACTTATAAAATTAAATAAAAATTAATAGTAAAAGTTCATTGAAAAATTTTAAAAATTGCTAGGTGTGGATGTAGTTAATTTACGTCGCACTAGAGCTGCACAATGGGCTATTGGCGATGGTCTGGGAAACATCCGTGAGGATGATGAAAAATTGCTAGGAATTAAACCACTAAAAAATTAATAAATAGGGGCATGGTTTTGAATGGCATTTAAGCTACTAAAACTAATTAATCACAATCTAACTAAAACACAGCCATTTAATTAAGGCCTCGAAAAAAAATGTGGGATATATATTAGTGTATACCTGGGAAAAACTCGTGAGTTTTCAGAATCATCTGAGCATAAATCTAACAATGTTAGATTTCTCATTAATAATGCATTGCAAACAAAAAATGCAAAACAAACAAACTATTTTACACTTTTTAAGTCTCAATTTTTTGAAGGAAAAAAATTGAAGAAAGTAAAAAAAAAAAAATTATAAAATAACATACAATGGTACCTCGAAATACGAGTGTCCCAACATACGAGTTATTTGAGATACGAGCTGTCGAGGGAGCGAAATTTTGTTTTGAGATACGATGAACGGCCGTGAAAGCCCTTCTCGTCCTCGACAATGCTCCTGCTCACCCACCGAACCTCAAACATGATATCTTCGAAGAGTTCAAGTTTATAAAGGTTCTCTATCTACCACCTAACACCACTCCTATCCTGCAGCCCATGGATTAGCAGGTGATTTCTAATTTTAAAAAGCTGTACACTAAGCACCTGTTCCGGCACTGCTTTGAGGTGACACAGAACACAAACCTCACCCTTCGAGAGTACTGGAAGGACCACTTTAACATCGTGATATGCCTCAAAATTATAGATCAGGCCTGGTTGAGTGTTACAACGAGGACTTTGACCTCTGCATGAAAGCTGTAGCCTGAGTGAGTCTGTAGCTGAAAATTGTGCTGTCGCCCGATTCTGTAGCTTCGAAGGATTCGAACCCGAAGTGCCGATAGAAGAGGAGATTGTGTCTCTGGGAAAATCCATGGATCTGGTGATGGGTGAGAGAGACGTGAGCGAGCTCGCCAAGGAGCACTATCAGGAACTGACGACCGAAGAATTACAAGAGTTACAGTCGCAGCAGCATTTGGGGGTTCTGCAAGAAGTTAGTTTTGAGGAAGAGCCAGAGGTGGAGGAGGCTATCTCTACAAGTGAGATAAAAGAGTTCTTGGGAATGTGGGAGAGAATTTCACAGTTTGTGGTAAAGAAACACCCCGGAAACTTGCAACTGGTCATACATCGGAGCTATTTAATGACACTTGCCTAACTCATTTCTGCAGCATTCTAAAAAGGAGGAGGAAACAAACCTTCTCAGACAGTTTTTTTTTTTTAATCCGGCTAAAAAAGCGAAGACCAGTGAAGAGAAATGCAGTGACTAAAATTAAGCACACAGTAGCATTTAAGTTGTGTGTAAGTTGCATTTAAGTGACCAAAATACAAATATGTATGTGCACTTTATAAACCGGGTTTTTTTTGTTTTTTTGCTTTACATTCTCTTTTATTATGTTTTTATACAATATTTGTCATTTATAAATACATTTTTCTTATTCAAAAACATGTAACAAAAACAATTATGGGTAGCATTTTTGGGGCTGGAACGGATTGATGGCATTTCAATAGGGAAAATTGCTTTGAGATACAAGCAAGGTTACGAAACGAATTAAACTTGTATCTCGAGGTATCACTGTATTTACAATTTATTATTCTTGTAATGAAATGTTGAAATACGAAAGAACACTTGCAGCTATTTCTTGTAAACAAATTAAGATTTTTAATAGTGTAAAAAAAATTTACTTTATAAAAATTTAAGGTGTAAAACAAAATAATTATTAAGTGTAAGGATAGAAATTGAAACTATCAAAGGAAAATAAAACTTACTATGAAAGCTTTCTCTGTCACTAGTTCTTGTAATTTCTCTTCATTTTTTCTAACAAATTAAAAAATTCAATCAAATTATTAATAGAAAATAAATATCACATATGATTGAAAAACTATTGGGTTGTTGAGAAAATAATTCAATTTTGTTTATGAAAATTAAAGATTTGCAAAATGAATAAAGGCTTTTTTTTAAAAAAAATTATATATAGTTTATTTCTTTTGCCATCTTTCTGGCAGTAGCAAAAAGCTTTTTTTTCTTAGCTAGCAAAAAATCTGATCCAGACGATTTTCGGTCTCCCTTGCTTTGTACCAATTCATCCTTTTTATTCTATAATTTATGGCGGTTAATTTTTTTGTAAACAATCCTTTTATTGTTTTCAATGACGTTTGAGAAGCAAAGCACTAACATGATGGCACAAAGTTTTACTGTAAGAACTAATTCTGAAGGATATCGGAAATTTTAATATCACAATATTCAGAATATATAAATGATATTTTGCAATATATCACAATATTTTTACTGTAACCAATTTACATAATTTTTTGAATTGAATATTTTTTTGGTGAAATGAAAAAAAAAAATTTTTATCTAAACACTTTTAATAATCATAATTCCAAAAATACCCAAGTAATTATGAAAGTTTTACAATAAATTGAGAAATAAAAAAAACATGGTTTTTATGATAATACACAAATTAAATCAATATTTTTGCGAGTTAATATCAAATTGCTAATCTATATTTAGAAAAAATATAATAAACAATAAACTAATTGGAAAAATAATAATAAATACAATAAGTAATAAAAATAATAAATTGCTAATCTATATCCAGAAAAAATGCAATAACAAACAATAAAATAACTTTAAAAAAATAATAATGATTTTTTAAAGATACATATGGTATTTTGAATTTATACTGTTTAACTTTTTTAAGTTTAACACAGTTTAAAATTTTAAATGAATATGCAAAATTCAGTAATAATTTTAATAATAAAATCATTTTAAAATGTTTTCTAAGTATAACAACAACAAAAAAAAAAATACTTCTTATATAAATTATATTTTAAAAAAATGTATGTAACTGCACTTTTTTTAATTTAAAAAAAAAACCTCTACTGTGAATTAAAAGAACATTTAATTATTCTGCCATTATTACTTCCTAATGAACTACGTTAAACTTCAGAATGAATTTTTTCTTTTACAGTTATCTTATAAGCTATAAGCAATTGCCTATAATTCTATAAGTCAGATAACTTGTAACTATCGTGCAATTTGATTCTCATGAAAATTAAAAAATATCTACTTTACCAGCTTCAAAAAATGATATGATAATGTTTCATAATAAATATTTTTATTATACCCAATAATATTGAATTAAAATCTGCATATTGATTTTACCAAAGTTTGTAGCTATTAATTAGTTTGTATTGTTCTGAAATACTAGCGACTAAAATTTGTATATATAAATAGCATAATTCAAAATGGACAAGATCTCTTGGCATATTTTAAGCATGTAAGAGAGCAAGTTTTTAATTAAAACAGTAACAAATAAGTAAAATTTTAACCATATATCCAAATTATCAATCTTTGCTATTTTTTCACTATTGTTGATGATAAAATGGGTATTTTTTCACTTACTTGTGTCATCTCACACATCTTAAATTTTAACTTTCAAATACTAAACATAATCTAAAATAAATATTCAATTGTCATTAATGTCCAATTAAGGGGAGAATCAGATTTTCATAAAACTATAAAAGATATATTATTTTTGACAGCCTATTTTGAAAGATTTAAATGGAAACGACTAATTGTTTTGTTTTGGTCTTAAAATTTTGAAATAGTTAAATCTACTAATGCATATATAATACCCTAACCCCAACAAAAAGAAAAAATAGTGCCAAGCAACAGTAACTATGTTCTTGAACTGTGAAGATAAATGTTTTCTGCTCTGTTCGTCATGAATATAAGTTTTATACATTGGAACAGGATGTAGTTTGTATTTATGGGGTATCAGTATTATTCAATATTTATACAGTATCAGTATTTATCGAGTGTGGACATTCTCTAGTATTTGTGGAGAGTCAGTATTATCATTTGTCGTATACTGATATTTATTACATTCACACTATACTGTGAAGATATATTTTTAATATCACGACAATTAAAAATATCAAAATTTTGTGATACATCACCCAGCTCTAGTAAGAACATGAGGAATCCATATGCTAAGCTTTATTTCCAGTTTGCATTAATGAAGCCTTTATTGTGTCTTTATCAGCTTTAACTGGCCTTCCAAAATGTGGTCAACAAAAAATTGACTGATTAAAATTTTGTAAACTAGTTTACATACACATCGGATAATTTTTCTTTCTTGTTTCAGTTTTATTTTTTCGATAGCAAAAAAGTAAAAGATGCTGCTTCCACTTTAGTATTTGGAAAAGCACCTAAAAAATCAATCTAACTTTTTCACAAACAAGTCTTGTTATAACAGCAGTTATAATATATGATGAATAGCTTTGTTTTGGAAAAACTAATCTTACATCAAAAATTACAACTTACAATACTTACAAGTTGAATGTAAGTTCAACTTACTCTGACAAAGCTTTTTGGGCATCAATGTATATTTCATTTCCCTTTTCAGGAAGAGTTGGTAAATCAAAATTATAATCTAAATTTTGAATTTTTCTGAGAGCCAAATAAGATCTTCCTTTCATTATTTCTAAGCCATCACATAACTGTTTGATACCCTGTGCAAAAATAGATAAAAATTAAAAATTTTGCATTTTTATATATCAAAGTGAATTTTATTAGAGTACAATAAGTTAAAGATAATTTAGTAATCTCGAAAATTATATTTATGCAACAAAAATAGGGATTGATTTTTTAATACTTATTCGTATATATTAATGTGATGGTTTTTATATTTAAGCTATATTAATATAACTTGTTTGGTTTTTATATTAAGCTATATTAATATAAAAAAGATGATTTTTTTTGTTGTATTTTCCTATCTGAAAAAAAAATTATGAAAAATGAACTTTGAATCGATTAATTAAATATTTTCATAGCAAATTAATATATTTCAGTATATTCAATTTCATAAAGAGTAAAATTTACAATTTGTCACTGAAGAAGTCATACCGAGTGTAGAAAAAAAAAGGATAGTCTTTAAATTGCAAAAAAGTTGATAAAAAGAATTCTTTAAAAATAGGAATGCAATTAAAAATCAGAATACATTAAAAAAAGTAAAAAATTGATTTCAGTAGTTTTGAAAAAGCTAGTCACTAAATTTTATATATAAACTACAGAAAATTCATGATAGTAGACATTCTCGCTAACATAAAACATGCATTTTATTCAGTTTCCTTCAGTTAAAATACAAATTAAATCTCAATTAATTTTATTTTATTTATATCTTTTTATTTCTACTAATTTTATTGTCAGGATTCACAAGAATAAATTAATTACTGTAAAATCTATAGTAAAATTATACCTGTGGTAAATTATCTTTATCTTTTAAAAGATCCTAATAAATAATCATGAGCATCATGATCATATGTTCCCTTCTACAATGAGAAATTTATAAATTTCCCCATTTTCCCAACTTTTTAGAAAATAATAATAACATTAAGAAAATTGCAAAGACCCATTCATTCATTTCTCTAAAACAAGAAAAAGTTAAGTAATTATAGAAAAAAAAACCAACATTTTGCAAGCATATGGCAGGCAGATTTTTTGTTGTTGATTTTGTACCTCAAAATTTTAATTTTATTCCCTACTAAAATTGGATACCTACAACACTCATGGAAGTACTATAATAATCTTAATTTTAAAAATATACCCATAAGCAAACAACTGGAAAGGGTGAGATTTTTTTTTATAAGTAAAAATTAAATTAAACATAATACTATCTAAAATTATATTATTGGTAATAAAAAATATGATAGAACCTGTAAATACCTGTTTTGAAACGAATGTCATTTTCCCATCTCCTTTCGGGGGAACATATGGATCAGTTATGCCACCTAGAAGAAATAATTATTAAAACTATCATGTAGAAGTGGACAAAAACAATTATTATAAATTTATAAAATTTAATAATTTTTATTGAATGAACAAAAAATTAAAAATATTTAAAATAATTTAGTAGATTTAAGTAACAAAAACATTTATTATAAAAGTTTTTAAAAATATTTTAGAAGTATAAATATTAAGAAAGATTTATAAAAAAAACTACATGATTCTAATAAATTATTAATAATTTAATGTTTTTTTTCTATTTCAAATATTTATGAATGGATTTTTCATGATAGTAAAAAAAATCAATATAGTATTTAATACTCTGAATTCAAGAAAAAGCTGCAATACCAACACAAAATTTAGTTGAACACTAAGAATACTTTAACATAAAAAAACAACATTTTTTTTAAAAAAAGAAAGAAAGAAAAAGCTGTAAAGGATATTTATTTTACTAAAAAAATAATAAAATATGGTCTTATCTGTCTTTATCAACAGCAGTTGTTTCTAAGAACTCCATTAAAAATGTTCAAATACAATTGTTATTACAAGTTACAAGCATAAACATAAGTTGACGTAACACATGATAACAAACTTATATAATGAATTATATGCATTACTTAAAATAAATATTTTACAAAATTTATGAAGATAAGCAAAAAATTATTTTGAATTCATAAAAATATGTCAGTCAGTAACTTATGCATCAGCATTACCACTAATATAGGATTGATGAATAAGTTTTCATGAACTTATCCTCTAACATATGATCTACAAGGTAAAACTATTCACACAAATTTGGTCATTGTTATACATATCAGTCAGTAAAACACACTAAAAAAAAAAAAATAATAATAATAATTAAAGTAAACCTAATGTGTTAACTAACCTGCTCTAAAAAAAATATGTTAGTATAGTAGTAAAAATACCATAAAAAAGAGACAAATAAAAATGTCTGAATAAAGTAAGTTAAATAGAAAAGATATTCATATGTTTAATGCAAAGCATTTATAACTATTCAATATTATTACCTGTGCAAGTTATGAGCATTGGTTTTTTATTCCATTTCTTATGTGGCACAATACCCTTTTCTTTCAAAAGAGATCTCATCTCTTCTAATGTTAATTTTTCTTTGAAACTTTTTTCATCAGATTCAGGTAGCACAACTTTCAAAACCTAGGCTCACAATTCACAAACAAAAATACTTATTTTATTCAATGTATTAAGAATAATCTTAAAATTTTAATTAATAAAACAGACAAATAAATGCTTTTCACAACAAATTCCTCTAGGTTTCTTTTATCTTTATATTAAAAAAAATATTTTTAAACTTGTATATTTTTATGTAAGGATGGTTAAATGTTTTTTCAAATTACTTTAAAGTTTTAAATTTTTTTTTTTTTTTTTGTCAATATTATTTATTAAAGGACATTCAAAACTCAAAAAGGAAAAGAATATGCAAGAAATTTAATTCTTTATAATGAAAAGAACATTATAAAAATTATATAGCTTGGAAGAATAACATTATTTGTGAAAAAACTTAAAAATTAAAATTTCATCATGCCAGTAAAAAGGATTCTTTTTTCCTTTTTAATTATTTTTCTTAGTTATAAGTATTTTCATAATATCAAAAACATCTTTCATTAAGTTGTTTAATGTTAAAACAACTGCATGAATGACAACAATTCTTTCATAAATCTACATTGATATTGAATCATTTTTTGGCAATCATTTACTGCTTTTTTAGCTATAACAAATGTAACAAATGCATGAATATAACAAATTTATGAAATCGACTAAGTATTTTAAAGTATTTTTCCTCCTACCCGCTTATTTTAAAACATTTCAATACTTTAAAGTAAAATACTATTATTTAATTAAAATAATATATTTTATTGTACTTTTCCTTCACTTTCCAAAAATATTATACAAGAGAAACAAAATACATATGTTTAATTTTCAAAACATCTTTTTTGTCTTTCAAATCTTTTTATCTTTGTTGATAGTTGTTTTGATATTTATAACTTTTAAGGGCGTTAAGAGGGTACACTTGCATCTGCCCATATGGAAATCAAAAATGTAGGTATGTTTAAAATAGTTCTAGTTTTTAATCCTAACAATTTAAAAATTAATTTTTTTCAGCTGTTATTTCTCTTTCATAATTAAAATTTTTCTGTCTTTTATAAAGGATAAGATCTTGCAGAAAACATAATTAATTTAATACAATATAATAAAATATTGTTTATTTAATTGATTTAGGAAGCGCACTTTTCTGCAGTATGCACACACTTAAAAACTAGTTAATCTCAAACTAAAATAGCAATCATATATTCAAGTTTATTTGAAGAATTAAAAACATTTAGAAACTCTAGTACTCCAAACATGAGGTTTTAAATGATGTACTTAAAAATAAAATAATTCATACATTTATATTATTTAGGATTCATTTAATTTTACCTGTGTCTGTCATATCTACTGAGAGGAGCTTTTCTAAACTTAAAATTATAAAAAATTATCTTCGATCTTTAATATCACAAGAATGTTTAACAGACGATAAAATATATAATATCAATCAAAAATGAAATTATGGAGAGTTTAAAAATGATGTGTCTGAGGCTCAGATAGTCAATTTTAAGAGCATCCTGATATTGTGAAATAAACATCTTATTTAACAGTTTCATTGCAAAGGATAAGATAACTCGTCTTCCAGGAATATTCGCTGTGCGCTAGAGGTGAGATAACTTGTCCTCAATACAAAGTTTTTCAGTATAATAGCAGAGTTTCTAGCGACTTATTTACCAAAATTTAGTATAGATTAGTATCTTCATTTTATTATTTTTATGCCTGTAAACACAAAGTAAGAATTGTTATTGATTGCAATTGATTATTATGTTTGAAAGTTAAATAAACAAAAAGGTGAGACAAAGGCATGCTTTCGCACAGATGAAAGTGTTCATCTCTTCTTTTTTCCACCCAAACTAAAGATTTCTACTGATCTAAATACTTGTTTACAAAATGATTTTTGAATATTTCAAAAAAGAGAATGATTTTAAGAAAAATAAAATAAAAGTTATCTCTCTGAAAACTTTTATGCATCATATATAAATAAAAAGGGTGCCAAAATTTTGTTTTACTCTAAAGCGCCTCACAATCAAGAGCTCATAGACACACCCAAGCAAATTATTACATATTTTTAAAAAAATTTATACCAAGTGCAACAATTGGCTGTTTCACTTTGAGATTTAGCGATTTCAGATGGCAGAAGCAGATTATGCAAATATTTCAAAATATTTAAATAGTTAGATTCCTACCTCGATACTTGTTCAAAACTTCATGATATTTTTTATAAATTAATTTTTTTAAACATTAAACATATATAAACTTTTTGGAACCTTGGAGATGCTACTTTACACAAGCAGGTATCGACACGGAAATATCCCCTTTAAAAAGACAAAAAATCACCTTTTTACTTCTCTCTTTTCTCAGCAGAGGATTCCAGTGCTTTTTACGATTTTGTAAATACACAGCATGACATGCAACGGGAGAAAAAGATGCATCAAGTATTCTTCGAAGACAAAAGGCTTTATTCTAAAGAAGAAAAAAATTACAACCATACTTAAAGATATTTCCGCATTAAAATATTAGCTTAAAATTCAATTTCTAAAAAGTTACAAATCCTTACGACAACAGATACCAATAATGATTTTGAAAATATGAGATCCATAATATATATAACAAAAAAACTGCACGTCCGTTGAAATTAAAATAGCTGTGGATAAAATCTACATAAATATGAAATAATAAGTAGAAATCATATTGTTAATCCCAGTCTGGATGTATTTTCTCAAATCGCTTCTTGTTTGTTTACTTTACCTTAGGATTGATTGTTTGATATTAAACAAACTTAACGTTTCCGGGTGCATGTTTTTGCTATTTCTAAATTCATTTTTATAAACATCGATTATATTTCATCTTATCGATTATGAGATTGCATAACTCGCAAAGCATTTAGAGATGGAGTACTTTTTCTTTTTAATTTAAAAAATGCATTTTCGGCTATAATCTTAAATAAGTATTATTATTATTAAGCCTCATGATAGACCATGGTGAAGATAGGCTTTAAATTGAGCGCAATAGTTATAGATAAAATTTTCTCACAGTAATGAGATTTCATTACATTTAAAATATCTACAAGTAATAAACAGAAAATAAACTTATAGCATCCTCTTTATCGTAGAAACAAACGTAATTCACTAGGAAAAAGAAGATTTAAAAAAAATAATAAAATCAAATTCGTCTGTATTGAATGAAAGCCTTATTTCTGCAGAATGTGTGAAAAATCTTATAACCAAGTAGCACTCAATATCGATTGATCTCGAAAAAACTTCGCTTACGACGTCGATCGATGTTCTTCCGAAACATCGATCTATGTAAAAACGTCAGATTTTTTTTATATTGTACGACATTGTAAAATTGATATAGATCGATATCTCAATAACGCCGTAGAATGTCGAGTTTGAAAAAACCATATTCCACGGCGTTTACAGATACAGTAGAATGTCGATGAATATTTTTATCACGTTATTCGTACAACAAATATTAATAAGCATTTAAAGATGCGGCAGAACGCCGATCGATAATTTTAATACGTTATTCAAGAAAATATTTTCACTGGATATTGTAGGATATAGGTACATGTCTGTTAATTATTTTTATATGGTTTTGCACTTCAGATTTCATTTCGCTAATTATACTCCAGGCTGTACAGTTGCAGATTTAATAAATTTGATTTATAATGAGTAAAAAAAATCCTTCATTTTTTGTCCAGGATAACTTGAAAAGAGCTACATGCTCTGCTCAGTCTATGCCTATTTAACAGAAAATTAATCATTTCCTTGCATGCTAGACAATAAGCATTCTGCAAACTAGTGAGCAAAGATTTAATATTGCCTTAGAATAAAATATCTGCAAGTATTTAAGTCATACTTTCAAAGTTCAAGGTGTGTAGCCAGTATTTTCAACAAAAAAAAATAATAATAATAATAATAATAAGCACCCAAAAATATTTTTAATCAGTTTCCAAACAATAAATATATATATATAATTAGGATTTGAGCAGTAATAAGCTTAAAAATTAATTAAGTGTAAAATAGGTGAATAGGAATAAGTGTGAGCACTGTAGATGGAATGTAAGAAGTGAATATTAATTTAAGGCATGATAATTATTTTCAGCTCAACTATGATTTATAAATCAAACACAATTTGCTTGTTTAAAAATTACCACATTTAACATGTATGTAAATTAGTTTTCTTATTTTTTAGCATTTGCAATGTACATTTGTACAATGTACTGATAAGTGTTGTCCGAATAAAAACATTTCTCAAACTGAAGAGAAATCTTATTTATGTAATGTGTGTCATAAATGTTTCTCACTTGAACATAATTTAAAGCAACACTATATAATCCATACTGGAGAAAAACCTTTTTTTTGCAGTGTGTGTAATAAAACATTCACACAGAAAACCAATCTACAGACACATGCTATTGTTCACACTGGAAAGAAACCTTATTCATGCATTTTGTGTAATACGACATTCATACAAAAAGGTAATTTAAAAAATCATTACCTTATACATACTAAAGAAAAACCTTATTCATGCGATGTTTGTAATAAATCTTATTCCCAAAGAGCTAGCTTAAATTATCACTATGCTGTTCATACTGAGGAAAGACCTTACTCATGCAGTATATGTAATAAAGGGTTCAGACATAAAGCAAATTTACTGAAACATTCTCTTACTCATACTGGAGAAAAACCTTATTTATGCAGTTTTTGTGGTAAAACATATACAGAAAAAGCTAACTTAAATAATCATTATCTTGTATGTACATACTAAAAATCTTGTTCATGCCGTGACAATGGTAAATTTTTCTCCATAAATGTTTGCTTAAATCTTGATTTTACTGGTGAAAAACTTCATTTGTGATTTTGTGTATTAAAAATAAATATATTAGTGGAAACTAGTTTAAATAATCGCTCTTTTATTCATACTTAAAAGAAAAATTTATTATGTAGCATGTGTGATGAATCTTTTAAAATCAAATGGTGTTTTAATCAACACAATATTATTCATAATGGAGAAAAACCTTATAAATGCTGTGAATTTAATTAAATATTCTCACGTAAACACCTTCTTGTTCATACTTCTAAAAAAAAACTTATTTGTGCAATAAGTGTGATAAATTTTTCTCTCGCAAAAGAGTTCAAATCGACTTTCTCTCTGAACTTTTGTAGAATGATTACTTAAATGAACTATGTTCATACTGAAAAGAAATCTTATTTAATAGGTGTTTGCAATAAATTGGGAATATTTTTGTATCAGTACCTGTTTACTCTAGCAAACATTACCAAGGTTTCAATGGATTATTAACTTGCTAAATTTTTAAAGAAAACTTGTTATTTGTCATTAAAAGTGGCTGTTAGGCCTGGGCAATATACCGTAATACCGTCATTTACCGATATTTCTTTGATACCGCGGTAATGATATTCAAAAGTATATTCTTCGGTAATACCGAGTCATTGAACGTCGCTACGCCTGCACCTCTCGGTATTCACCGCTAGACAATCTCCTCTACCGACTGGCGGCGAGGAAGTGGCGGTATTGCACGTGATTGATTTAGGGGTTAAGAACTCAAAGACTTGCGCGTAATATTTACGGTACCTCCTCTCGGCAGCTAGAATTACTCCTACCGTCAATACAATATATTGTACTGTTTGTCTAAGATAGGTACTCTGACCGCCAGTAAGTCTGCGGCAGTCTGGTGCTATGGAAACAAGAAGAGGGCATTTTAGGGAGAGTGGCTTCGATGAAGAGATCTCCTTTTCTTTCGCCGAAACCGGTCCTAAAGAGGGACCCCGCATCCCTACTTAAAATAATCATACCTCGTTACCATAGTCACCGCCACAGCTCCAGACGAATGTCTGGCAGAGTACCCATCGTAGACAAACAGTAGTATCATTTGACTTTAAAGCGCATACGTCATATCCGTGGTATTGGCAATATCGGATTTCAAACATCCGCACGTTATATCAACCCTCCACGGTATACTTAGTTGCTGATTTTGGTTTCATTTTGAGAAAAGCGTGCTTCTGATTTTAAAAATATCCGAGATTGTCGACGTTGCTTTTTGGATCTCCTGTGGAAAACGATTAATACAGAGGAAATAAAGATAAACAAGGTATGTATCTATTATTTTCAATAAATATTTTATACATTAATAAATAATTAATTATGCAATTTCGTTTCTATACATGTTTTGAGAAATGTTTCAGAATTCAGCAATTTTTATTTTTAAAAAAAAATTATATTTGTTTTGTATTAAATTTAAATTATCTCATTTATTTATTTATTGTTGAACAGAAAAAATACTTTCGATTAGAAAAAATAGGGATTTCCGAATCGTGATCTTTGAATGAATAATAAGTCTTGACAACTTATAGGCAGCCGCCTGCGAGAAATTAAAACAGAAGAATTTGAACACCCGGGCAAAACCTGTTCGTTTATTTTATTTTATCATTTATTATTATTTTTGTTTATTTTTTAATTTGAAAAAATTTAAATCCATTTTGCACCGTTTCGAATGTAGTGGCGCGATAGATCACGATGCGGACCCCCAAAATGCATTTCTGTTGATGCTTTGTGGAAATTATAGATTTTCACAATTTGAATTGGAAAAAAAAAATTCAGATAGAAATGGTTTAGTATTTAAATTTGAAATAGCACTTTCAGAAAAAATTGTTTCTATTTTAGCGATTTAAATTTCTTACATTTTTATCGATATTTTGAAGAATTCTAGAAAATGCCGCAATTTTATTTAAAAATTATGCTTGAATTTTAGCAATTTAAAAAAACTTTGCACTTGGAGTTGAATTTTAGAAAATCAAATGCATATCTATCGATGTTTTGCTAGAATTTATAGAATTCCGCAGTTTTAATTTAAAAGAAATATATTTAAATAATATTTTAGTACTTAAAATGGCAAAAAACTTCCGTGATTTTAGCGATTGAAATTCTTTTTATCTTTATCGATGTTTTGAAGAAATTTAGAAAATGCCGCAGTTTTATGTAAAACAATTTTAAAATTATAATATTTTTGTATTTAAATTTAAAATAGCCTACATTTAAAAATAATGCTTGAACTTTAGCAATGATTTGCGGGAATTTATAGTTTTAAAAAATTTTAAGTTTAAAAAAAATTTCTTGCTGACAAAAGTTTAGAATTTAAATATTAAATATAAAAAAAATTTAAATATTAATAATAATTAATGTTTTGAAAAAATTGCTTTGATTTTAACGATTTGAAACCCTTTATTCATTTCTATCTATGTTATGAAGAATTCTAGAAAATGCCGTAATTTCATTTGATACAATATTTTAATATTTTTATACTTTTATAATATATTTTAACTTTTTTTTACAATGGCTTAAAATAAAAAAATTACTTTAATTTCAGCAAATTAAAAAAAAAAAATTATTATTACGGCTTTGTTGAATTTTAGAAAATAATGGAAATTTATTGAATTTCTCAATTTAATTAAAAAATTTATTTAGGTAATATTTTAGTATTTTAAGTAGCACCTTCGAAAACAATTGTTTTGATTGTAAGGATTTGAAATTGTTTTTGATTTTTTGGTTGATATTTTATCGAAAAATTCTAGTAAAGGCTGCAATTTTATTTAAAACAAAATTATATTATTTTTGTATTTAAATTTAAAAATAAAACTTGCATTACAAAATGCTTGTATTTTAGGAATTTGAAAGATTGTTAGTTTCTATCTCGGTTTTGTGGAATTTTAAAAAATCAAAGAATAAATTTTGTTGAATTAAATTTCTTATAAAAAAATATGTAGTCTTATTTTAAAATAGTACGATGGAAGGTTTTTTAATTGTATGTACTTTTTTTTTTCATTTATGTTTATTTTTGCCGAAATTATGTTTTATGAACTAAATAAAAAATTTAAAAAAATAACAATAATAGCAAAGATTTTATCACATTATGGATTATGATAATTGTTGAGTTGTAAAGTAAGACTGAAAACATTTGTCAAGAAAAATTTATATTGATTTCATTATTATTCTTTTTTAGAATATTTCTGTTATGGATGCTCTTACTGATTGTCCAGGATATTGCCAGGTAGTATCAAAGTCCAACACTAAAAAGCGCTGTATGGATATATTTCGGTTTACCAGCTGATGATAAAGGCCGGATTTTAAACCAAAATATTGTTGTACGTAAATTATGCTCAAAAACTGTTGGATCAAAAAGTGGGGGTACAAGTAACCTGACAAGTCATCTAAAGCATCATCATCCTTTAAAATTTAGGGAATGGAACACTTCAAGCGAACCATTGACAAGAAGTATTATACGTGCCATTGATGTTGATGATCCTCCAGCTCCAGTTGATGCTGAGCAGAACGCAAATGAAAGTGTGAAAAAGCGTCAAAAAACTATGTTAGATTTTCAACCGCTGGACAGTAAATCCTCTAAAAATTGCACCGAAGCTGTGGCAAAATTTATTGCAACATCAATGCAGCCATTTGCCACACCCAAGTAGCACTCAATATCGATTGATCTCGAAAAAACTTCGCTTACGACGTCGATCGATGTTCTTCCGAAACATCGATCTATGTAAAAACGTCAGATTTTTTTTATATTGTACGACATTGTAAAATTTATATAGATCGATATCTCAATAACGCCGTAGAATGTCGAGTTTGAAAAAACCATATTCCACGGCGTTTACAGATACAGTAGAATGTCGATGAATATTTTTATCACGTTATTCGTAAAACAAATATTAATAAGCATTTAAAGATGCGGCAGAACGCCGATCGATAATCGTTATTCAAGATATTTTTTTCACTGGATATTGTATGATATAGGTACACGTCTGTTAATTATTTTATATGGTTTTGCACTTCAGATTTCATTTCGCTAATTATACTCCAGGCTGTACAGTTGCAGATTTAATTAATTTGATTTATAATGAGTAAAAAAAAAATCCTTCATTTTTTGTCAAGGATAACTTGAAAAGAGCTACATGCTCTGCTCAGTCTATGCCTATTTAACAGAAAATTAATCATTTCCTTGCATGCTAGACAATAAGCATTCTGCAAACTAGTGAGCAAAGATTTAATATTGCCTTAGAATAAAATATCTGCAAGTATTTAAGTCATACTTTCAAAGTTCAAGGTGTGTAGACAGATTTTTCAAAAAAATAAAATAATAATAATAAGCACCCAAAAATATTTTTAATCAGTTTCCAAACAATAAAAATATATATATAATTGGGATTTGAGCAGTAATAAGCTTAAAAATTAATTAAGTGTAAAATAGGTGAAAAGGAATAAGTGTGAGCACTGTAGATGGAATGTAAGAAGTGAATATTAATTTAAGGCATGATAATTATTTTCAGCTCAACTATGATTTATAAATCAAAGACAATTTGCTTGTTTAAAAATTACCACATTTAACATGTATGTAAATTAGTTTTCTTATTTTTTAGCATTTGCAAGGTACATTTGATCTTCAGACAGGATTCAGTCACTGAAAATTAATAATTTAATATATTGCACAATAGCACTAAAAACTCAAAAAATATTATAATTTTATGGGTTCAATAAAATTTACACTTCTGATATGAACGTGCTTTGTAATATAGAAGGTGTGAATGCAGAGGAATAAAACAAAAAGTAGCTATGAATATTTTATTTGAATAAACATTTAAAAATTTATTAAAACAAATTGGCACATTCTTAGGTCTCCAAGTCCAAAGAATTGGTCACGTCAATTATCTTAGGTTTCCATCCTTCCCAATCAGTGGCTGAAGCAGACCTTCCCAAATTTTTCCGCAAGCTCTTGGTCTCAAAGCGTTCGAGAACTGTAGCTGGAAGCAAAACATTGAGTAATATTATAACATTTAAAAAATAAAAACTGAAAGACTAACAAAACACAATTTATTAATGAGTATATAACGAAACTTAGAGAACTAAATTGAATAAGGGCTTTGAGCAATGATTCTCAACATTTTTTTGTTTTGTTGTTACGGCACACTTTTAACCATTTCGAAATTTGACGGCACACAATGAAAAAAATTAGATTGAAAGTTGTTTACTTACCTACAACACACTGTGTTAAATAGTTTGTGATAATAACAAGTACTACAAAAGCACGTTTATTAAGGGATTATTATTTCTTTTGAGTGATTTTTTATTAGTTAGTAACAGTTATTTTTTCTTCTTCTTTTTGCTAGTTATTAATTGTTAGCTTGTTTTCTATAGTTATTAACTGTTATTTTTTGTGATTTCTTGTTTACTAGTTTTTTGCTAATTATTAATTGTTAGCTTATTTTTTTTTTGTTAGTTATCCTTTCCTAATTTGTTTTTTTATATAGGGGAGAGTCGGGTACCCCCGACCAATGTCAATTTCATATGTAGAGAATAATATTTTTTTCAAGTCAATGGGCCATCGGACAATAATTGTTATATTAAAAAAAGATTATTTTCAAAGTTTCAAGTATTTATGCAGCTGGTAACATGGTAAACAATAGTTTTTAAAATATGTTGAATACAGTTGACATGATATTAAGAAAAATTGGTTGAATGTTTCGATTAAACTTCATTTTAATATTAAAAAAATAATTTTTTCTATACATACAGCATTAAAGTATGTAGTCTTAAGTTTAGTTTGCACAAAGAACGAAGTTTATTTGTGAAAAATTGTTCGAGTAACTACAAATTTACAAAAAAATTGGATTTTGGGTAGCCCCGCTCACATGAGTGTTAGGTATCACAGCCCACTTTTATTTCGTCGATAAATGTACGGTTCCAAAGATTTACTTAAATTAAATTATTTTCTTTAAATATTTAATATAAATATATATTAATATTATAATATATTAATATACATTAATAATAATAAAAAATATAACATTTGTTGTTAATAAATAATAGAATTCACTAAAAGTATATAAATATGTAATAAAAAAAATAATTTTGTGATAAAAATGATAAATAAGGTTTATCTATTGTCAATACATTGGTCATTTTCATTTACACCTGAAAAAACAATCAAAAAACATAATTTTTGTAACTGGGCGGGGCTACCCGACACATTTTGAAAAGAGCTGAAAATATGTTTTTTTTTAATTTCTATTTTAAGTTAAACTATTCTTTTTTTGGTTTATTCTTTTTGTATTATTTAATTAAATGATAAAACAATAGAAACATACAAAAATCTTGATTATTACTCCATATTATACAGAAATATAAGCAATAGTCCTTAAGTGGGCGGGGCTACCCGACTCTCCCCTATTTGGTTTTTTTTTTAGTTATCCTTTGTTAATTTGTTTATTAATTGCATAGCTTACTTTAATGATTAAGTTTTATTTCCATCTGTAAGTTAATATTTAGCTTGCTTTCCTTGCTAACGCGGTTAAAGCTTAGAAAAATTATAAAAAGTAAATATATATATACTTTTTATGAACATTTCAAGAATTTGGCAGCACAAAAAAGTACCGCGGCACAGCGGTTGAGAATCACTGGCTTAGAGAATCGACACACGGATCAAAATAAGGCATGCTGCATTAGACACTGTTTTGTAAACTGACTGAATATTCAAGCGGCAATGCTGTATCTTTGCACCTAATAATAAATCTTTAACAACAAAAAATACTATAATAAAAAGCTAGTCAGTTCAGCTTTAATTGTATTTCTTAATATTCAATTTTACTTCTATGTATTAAAGAAAATTCTCTTAAACTAATGTGAATACACAAAAAGTATTGAAGTTGAAAATAAGATTTATTTTTAGAATTTAGATCTGATATTGATTACTTATGATTGCATATACTTAGAAGTATAATTAAACAAAAGCTCAAACTTATTATAAATACACTGCACTTCCAAATGCATTCAATTCCTTAATGTAACCGTTTTTTTTCCTTCCTTCTACAAAATTACTTTTTTTTTGTGATCAGATCCAAAAACTATTGACTTACAACTGTGTTAGACTTTGAAAATTAAGTTTTTCAAGCCTCTCTCTCTCACTCACTCTTTTGGTTTGGATTTCTGAAACTTTTTTGCAATATTTGGTTTCCTTTACATGGGAAAAATTTTTTATTTTGTATTTTTCAAATAAAGAGAATATCTTTCTATCATTATTTTTAAATTAAATTTAATTGTAATGCTGCCTTTAACTAAAGCTTGTAAAGATAAAAATCGACTGATGATATATATATTAATACATATTAAAAAATTGCGAGTATACACGAAGAATCCTGAATAAACTTAGAAATGTTAAGGATTAACTGCAGATCAATGTTTGTAAAATTTAATACAAAAAGGAGAGGAATTCTAAATATTTTGATTTATTATTAGCAATTGGAATTCAGATTAAAAATTTTTTAAATTTTTTTTCTTAAAGCATTTAAAAACTGGAAGGAAAAAAATATCACATATATATATTAATAAAAATAAATAATATTTTAATCAACAATTTTACCCAAATGACATTAGTGATGGCAGGCACTCTTTCAAATGACTTTTTTTCTTTTCGCCTCAGTCAAAATACCGGCATATGCTGTCAAAATACCGAATCTGAAAACAAAAGTTTGTTAATTTATTCAAACAGCTACAAGACAATACAAATTATGTAAAAATTTAATCTAAAAAAGTATTAAAATATTTATATTAGCTAGCCCACTTTCCAGTATTATTTATATGTACACTTGTTAATAATAAGAAAAATCGATGCTATAAACAACTCCGCAGCTGATACATCGCTTAAAATGAAAGTCACTATCAGTTGCTTAAATCAGATTTCTGATGCATCATCTAAAACAAAAGTCATCATATTGGCCTGCCGATATATGTGTTACGTAGATATTTTGAGATACATAGATTTATTGCCCAGTCCTATATAGAATAATCATTTAAACTCTCTCCATACACCCTTAAGTACAGAACAAATAAGATGGTGAAAGTCTTTTTCGCTTTTTAAGGGGACAGCAAGGTTTGAAAAGGTTAAGATTTACTGGTCTATACTTTAGAGCAAAGGTTCCTTTGCCAAAGGATCCAAAGAGCAATTGTAATTTTTTTGATCATAATAATAATAGCTCCATTTTTAATAAAATGCTTTCTATGTAGAAAAAATTTAGGGAATGATTATACTTACTAATACATAAACTAAATACATTTTTGTAAATATTATAACATGCAAATTTTTCATGAAAAATAAATTAGGAAAAAAAATTGAAAATACAAAATGTTACTCGAGGCTCCTAAATTTATACTAGTTTTCTCATCTTGCAATTGCTCTGTGCAGTGACAACAAAATAAAATAGTCTGATGTCATAATTTATTTACTTATTTAAAAGCTAAAAGGCTGAGTAGAGCAAAATATACACCTATGTTGGTGAAATTGCAACACAATGAAAGAACTGTCTGACATTTATTCATTAA
This sequence comes from Parasteatoda lunata, assembly GCA_949128135.1. Classification (NCBI taxonomy): domain Eukaryota; kingdom Metazoa; phylum Arthropoda; class Arachnida; order Araneae; family Theridiidae; genus Parasteatoda; species Parasteatoda lunata. The sequence continues at coordinate 96,157,433 of OX421975.1, forward strand.
ATTACTGATAGTGGCATAAATAAACAAGTGCACTCATTTTCTAAATAAATTCTAATCATTTACGAGAAGGCATTGAGAATAAGATACAACAGTAACAAACTGAAAGATAAAACAGTAACAAATTATCACATCAAAATATAAAATTTCTATTTGATATATATTGTAAATAGATATCAATATAAGATTAGACATTACAAAATTAATTTCTACACATTAATTTTAGAATGAATCACAGCTAAGTTATAATCTTATTTAATGAGAATCACATATAGACCTGTTGATAAATGATTTTGATAAATTATGTATACTTATATCATTTTGAGCACAATTTTTAATGTTTTAAAACGAATTAACTGTTAATAAGCTACAGAATTAACGTTGACAGACTTAATTTTTATGAAAAGTATTTATACACTCATAACTACAATGCTATGAACCTTGTTCACACAACAAATGACATTAGAAACATTTCATCTTACATAAAATTATTTACGAACCTAGTGAATTTATTTAATAAAAATTAGATAGATTGTAAAACATAACATTTAACATCCCAGCAAACAAGAAGTAAACAATTCAGAACAAACAACTTTGACAATAAATTTACGTCATTAATTAGAAATTATTCCGATAATAATATTTAAAATTAGCGAAAAGTTAAAAACTACTTACTTAATTATAATTCAAAACCAGCTACATATGATCTTTTATAATGGAATGTTCTTTCGGTAATGTAGGCTTAACCTAAATATAAAAGTGAAACATTGCAATTAGAAATGAAGACCTGACACGATATTAATAGAGTTCATATAGGTAAATAGAAGATGAATAAACTTTGCTTACCTAAATTAAATCAGTAAGGTGACTTTTGACGACAATATTACGCTAAAAATTCATGGATCATGGTAAAAACATGGATCGTAAAGGGCGACGTCAGAGCTGAAGATCACGTGACAAGCGGATAAACTTTGTTGATAGCAATACTGAGATCGCTTCACCTTCCAATCCCGTTCCATAAAGTTATCACGGCATTCTATTTTTTACTTTCACTAATATCAGCAAGTATAAAGAAATTTTACTCATTTTTATCTTTCTAGAAAATATTTTGAACTATGGAACTAAAATATATTTAATATAGAGTGTTTTAAGAAAAATACTTTTAAAGTTTTATTGACGGAATTCATTCAATAACTTGTTCACAGTATCTATATTCCTCCGCTTTCAAAATATTGATAGGAACGGCCACGGTATAGATCGATGTTTCTGTGCTACTTGGGCAGTGGAAAATCCAAAATTCATCGAAATGGTGAGGGTTTTGAACCCAAAATTTAAGTTGCCTGGAAGAAAACACTTTTCAACTGTAGCTATCCCGAAATTATATAATGATACGATTGAAAAAATAAAGGCTGAAATATCTTCCATACAGAGTTGTGATATTGCAATCACTACTGACTGTTGGACATCCACAACCAATACTCCTTTTCAGCAGTGACTGCTCATTATATTTCTAATGAATGGCAGCTTCTAAGTGCGTGTTTGAACTGCAAACATTTCATAGAGGACCATACGTCAGAAAATTTGATTGAAATGTTAACGAATACTTTAAAAGATTGGAATATTGACGTTAAAACATTGCCCTCAATAACATCTGATAATGGCACTAATATTGTTAAAGCTGTCAAAGATCTCAAGGTAAACCAGATTTCATGTTTTGCCCATAATATAAACATTGGTGTCAACAAATCTTTACAACAGACTTCCTTGAAGACAGCAATTTCTCGCTTGAAAAAGCTACAAAACACCATTTCTCATTCGTGGAAAATGAAAAGAGACTTACAGAGAGCTCAAGAGCAATTGAGTATGACTGTTGAAAGCTTACCGAGTGCATGTCCGTCACGTTGGTGGAGCACAACAAAACTTTGCAAGCGATTTTTGTCCAACCAGCTTCCTCTCTGCAAAGTTTTGCTGGATTATCCCTCCAGAAAACACTTAATGCTTGAGGGATCTGATATTAGTGTTCTTCAAGATTTTGTAAGCGTCACGAATTTGCTTGAAGAAATGACAAAATCTTTAAGTGGAAGCAACTACATTACAGCTTCCTGCGTTCTACCACTGTTAAGTAAAGTAAAAAAAAATCTTCAAGTTAATGACAGTGACTCTGAAGTTAGCAGGAGTATAAAAAAAGAAATTTTGGGGGCTCTTGAAGCCAAATACGATGATTCATCAATGGCATTGATTTTGGGTCTTTGTTCATTGTGTGATCCAAGATTCAAAGTTAAATATCTAGAAAATGTGTCTGCAGTTAAAACTAGAGCAATTGAACTTATGGCTGAGTCCTATACTATGCAATATGACCCACAAATGAGTGTTCCTTCTTCATCCAGTACTCAAACAGAAAAAAAAAGGACTTGCTAAGTTTTTTGACTCAGATGAAGAAGAGGACTTAAATTCTAGGGAGTATACTCCAATAGCAAAAGCTGAGAGGGAGATGAATGAGTACTTAAATGTTTCAAAAATAAGCATTTCGGAATGCCCATTAATGTGGTGGAAAAGACATTGCGCCTCTTTTCCGAAATTGCAGTTGATTGCGAGGTGATTCCTTGCAATACCAGGGACAAGTGTACCATCTGAAAGTGTGTTCAATGTTGCAGGCAATGTCATTACAAAAGATCGTGCATCTTTATTGCCTGACAAAGCTGAGATGCAGATCTTTCTAAGTAAAAATTCCAATTATGTTTAATTGTGTTGCAAAATTTTGAGAAATAGTGTTGTGGTGTTTATAATTGCGTTGATGTTTATAATTGTGTTGATGTTTATATTAGTAATTGATGTTTATATTAATAAAATTTTTCTGTTTTAAAATAATAATGCTTCATAATTAGTCGATTCTATAGGATACTTATCCTGCAAGCTAATATAGGATAAGTACCCCATTCTTTTTAAATGATGTTCTTTAAACACATTAATTTTTATTTGCAAAAAAATATAGCATTTATAATATACATAACAATTTAATTACCACGGTATATCAATCATAATATCGTGATATGAAGCACTCAATATACCACAATATCAAAATTCTGATATTGCCCAGCCCTAGTGGCTGTAAGTTATACCCATCCTTTTTTTCCTCTTCTGTGTGTTTTTTTAGTATCTCACGAACTACTGCCTAGAATTAATCAAAGCTTGACGATCATTTTGGCGTAGGTACAAATATCGAAATTTTTCATGGATAAAACTATATTAAAGAAATCAACATTATCTTTTATTTAGTGGTGATAAAACTTATTCATGCACAGTTTTACTAAATTATTAATAAACTGACCCAACCCCATCTTTATAACTGAATGCAAATTCTAAAAAATTTGCATATATATGTAATTTTTATTTGAAATTCTTATGCTTTTTCATTGCATGCTCTATTTTAACTTCGTGTGCATAAACTTTCTGATTTTCTTACACCTTTTGCTATGTAAATAATTAAATACTTATTTCATGCATTTTGATTTCTATTCATAATTTGAACAAAAATTTCTTTGATCCTCCATTGAACATATTTGTACGAAATATAAATCTGTTAGCATGTAAAGAAAATGCTTCATTTATCTTGTCTGGTTCATCTGCTTGCCATTTAATCAATAGATTGAAATGTTATAGGTCATCCATTTCATAAACTTTTGTGACCATATTGACCATCAAGATGGAATTTTATATGTAAGGAAATCTGGATGGAATATGTAAGGAAATCTGAAATTATGTAATTAAATTTGGAAAATTAATTCTAATTAGTGGTCATAATTTTTTGATTATTTTTATTAAATAAAAAATTTTGATTTAGGAGCCATTTTTTTTTATTATATATTTTTTTTTAAGGAAATTGGGTAGATCAGGCATGTTTAGGTTTTGGATTTTGAAGAAATTTTCAGGATATGTTCTTTATGTGAAACTATTAGACACTTTTTTTATATATATAAAAAAAAGGTTATGGAAGATCGTCAAGAATTTCTTAGAAAAATAATATCTATTTACACACGTTATTAGTGTTTGGGAAATGAGTAAACCACAGCATTGATCATTATTTTGTATTCTACTACTTCCATGCCAATTATTAAGACATAAATACTTTCAGTGGATCTTCTCATCAATGGTAGTTCAAAAATCTTCTAAATAAGCAGGGGTCTGTTAACGGACCCTTCACAAAATATCTTTTCATAAAAACAGACACTTCGCAAAATATTTTAACTTAAAATGGACCCTTCACAAAATGATTTTTCTACATGAAACTACTTCCATGCCAATTATTAAGACATAAATACTTTCAATGGATCTTCTCATCAATGGTAGTTCAAAAATCTTCTAAATAAGCAGGGGTCTGTTAACAGACCCTTCATAAAATATCTTTTCATAAAAACGGACCCTTCGCAAAATATTTTAACTTAAAATGGACCCTTCACAAAATGATTTTTCTTTTAATCGGACCCTTCACAAATTTGTTTATCTTCGTTATTGTTTTGTTAATCGAATAAACCCTTTCCAGGGTAGAAAACAAGAAAGATGAATGTAAACGAATTAAGTTTTTGTTTTCGGCAGACGATTCTTCTATTCTGCGTCCAGCAGTATAGGCAAAATACCAAATATTTTAATGTTGGATCTCTAATTTAGAAGCAGCAATTGTTGTTTATTTTTGAAAATTAAAAAACTCCTTGAAAAAGTTTTTTACAATGACCGGACCCTAATTTGACAAATTCATAAAAGCGGACCCTGGTTGAAAGAATGTGAATAATTTCTTCACAATTTCACCAAAAACGGACCTTTCACAAAATGTCTGGACAGACCCCTGAAATAAGGCTATTTTCTTAGACTCTTGATTGTCAAAATCTACTTGTACTACAAAGGTATTATATTTCTGTGAACACATACTAATAAATAGTTCCAAAAAAATCAACATGTGTGGTGTATATTTGGGATGACCTTAAATTTAACATTAAGCTATCAAGAAACTGAAATTTTGCACAATATTCTAGGTCAATAACCAAATTAAATTTATTGGAATTGAAACCCTATGTTTATCAGAAACAAAATGCATCGACCGACCTATGGTTACAGATCCACCTTTTTTATAATATGGCCCTAAAATTTGACACGTACCTGAGTAATTAAATTCTGATATAGTTAGGGGAAGGTTATAAATTATTTAAAAAAAATATGATTTAGGCCAATACCAATGTCTGAGGCTAATACCTTTCGAGGTATGTTGCTATCTCAATTTAGAATTTACTGAGGAGGTGAAAACTTACACTTTGCCATCTAGACCTGTGACCCTACTTTTTCAATGTATTTTAATTGTACTGGATTAAATTCTCTTCTAAATTTATACATACTAAGCCAAAAACAAATTTGTATTCCTATGCTTTAAAAATCAAATATTATGATTCCTATAAATGCGATCATAAAATAAAAATTAATTTTTACATAATCATAGCTACCAACATGGATAGGAAAAAATCCAGTAGATTTCAGGAAATAATATGAATTTCCTGATAATTGTTTTAAATAATACTTAGTATCTTACACATAGTGAATTTTTGGGGATTTTTATAGTCATCAAAATAGGAAAACTGCAATGTTTTCCAGTTATGGTTTCACATTAAATGATCTTGAAATGTTATGCATTCATAATTTTGAACAGTAATGGACATTTAATTCATTAAAGATCGTTAAATGAATTTTATAAATGCGGATTTCTTCCTCATTTATTAGTGACACCTATTTAAATATTCAAGTAAGCAATAATCAGCACAAAAATTCTATTTCAATAGGGATTTTTTAAGGAAACTTATTCAATTTTAGTGTATTTTCAAAAATGTACAAAAACCAGAATTTTTATTAAACCAGTAGACCAGAAGAAACTGGCAAAATCCAGTAGAGTTGGCAGCTATGTAAAACATTAGAATCAAATATTATGGTTCATATTCATGTGATATTAAAATCAAACTTGGTTCATATTTATGTGTTTAAGAAATCAAATATCTTGATACACATATTCAATCTACTTTAAAGCTGTGATGAGTGAAAATAATAAGTTTTGTTCCTGATCTACTCCTAAATTCAGTGTTCATGCGAACAACTAAAATATATTTAAATAATTTTCCCGAAGCTACATAGTTTTATTTTTTTATTACTCAAGGATAATTCAAAGCTGTGTAAAGGATCCATATCTATATTAGCAATTATGGAAAAAAATTAAATATTTTTTTTCTTAAAATATGATTTATAGTTTTTATTCAATTAAACTTTACTAAGTAGCAAAATTACATAAAACAAGACAATTAAGAAATCTATACATTTATAATTTTTAAAATGCAAAAAGTTACAGCAATCAATAAATCTGCTCCCTCCATACACTGTTTTCTCACCAAAATTTCCTAAATATTTTCATCAGGGTTGAGATCGAAGAAACCTACCTCTTCCTATACAGTAGAGGTAAAAACTGGAAGAACCTGGGTAAGGAAATAAAAAACAATACAATTGTTTAGTGATAGCTATTAAACTTTTTTAAAAAGATAACAATTGCCATATTATTTATTTTAGTTTTACTCATAAAATTATGTCATTTATTTGAAATTTTGTTATCCTCAAATATTTTTTTTAAGTTAAAATTATTTAAAGAACAAAAAACATTTTATGGCATATTTTCTTAAAGCTATATATTTTTTTAATAATTTTAGATATCTATTTTTAATCAAACTTCTCTTTATAAAAATTTGTTGTCAATTAGCAATTAAATAACAGGAATTAATTTTTCACTCTAAGCATACTGTAAAGCTATCAATGTGTGAAGGAAAAATTCTTTTTTAGAGTTTAATAATAATAAAACCTGCAATATTTGAAAACTTGCAGGTTTTATTATTATTATTTTAAATAAATACCTACTTTTTACATGGAAACGCACTTAAAAATTTTCATGATCTCTAAATCAGAAATTAAAAATATCTCAAGTTGTTTACTACTAAATAAATTTTTTTTAAATTCAATATGATTAATCTTAACTTTAAATATTGATCAAATGTTTAGTTATACCTTTAATTTGTAGTTGCTTTCGGTTTTTAAAATCAAAATAAATTTATTTATCCTGACTATAAGAATTTACTGTATTTTTCCTGACTGTAAGAAAACTTTCTTTATTATTAATGATGTTTTTAAAATAAGAAAAAATATTGCTCGAATTTGTAAATGGTCTAGTTAAGTTCAATTAATAAATGGTCTAATTAAACTAATCAAGCTGAGATATTATAATAATTATTCAAAGCTCTACTACATTGATGAAAATAGTATCTTTATTACTCTGAGGAGACTATTTAGGCTACTATTTTTTATATGTAAGGCTACTAAAGCAACTATTTCCAAGGAAAATTGGAGTGGAAAGCCTAAATGTTAATATAAACTCATTCAATACAGACAGCTTCAAATTACTTAGAATTGCAAATAATCATTCAAATGTAAGATTATTTGGAAACCAATGAACTTAATTTGGAAAAAAAAAAAAAAACTAAAACTTGGAAATTTACAATACATAAGACTTTAAAATAATAAATGAGAAAAATTCTAATTTGAGAACAAGACCTCTCCTTTTTATCTTTTTAGAAACACTTTTTTTTTAAATGCCTTTTTACTACAATTTCTCACTCCTTAATAACATCCAATGAAAATATCAGTAAAAAGAAATGGGGAAAAGTCGATTGCAAAAGCAGTGGTAAAGTCATGTCCAAGAAATTCACGAATTGAATCTTGTGCGCTGTAAGAATAACGTATAAAAATATAGGGATTTAAAAGAAGAAACATTGAGAAAATTTGTAGCAATAATGGCTAATAAAACGATCGAAACAACATATGTTTTACAATGGTATTGACACAAATCAAACACATCAAAAGTGATTACACAAATGAGTGATTCGAATTTTGCGTCTTGTAATGATATCAGAATTGCAAAAACCATGAAAAAATAAATTTCATTTACTGCAATAAAAAAAAGATTGAATTATGGATTTACAATTTTATCGAGCATGATAAAAATTGATTACTGAAATACGAGATTCGAAATTTCCAGGTCATAATATCATATAAAAAATTTTATTCAATCTAATTGTAGCCAAATAGAAAACACGGTAAATATATCACATTGATTAAATAATTATTTTGTTATAAATTGGAATTTGCAACAAATATGCTACTCTAAAATATATGTTTAAAAAAATTCGAGGAAAAAAAAATATTTTCTAAGGAACCTTCTTTTAAATGCTTGCTATTTTGTAATTACTTTTTAGATCTTCAAATCTCTAATTTTGTGTTTGCCTTAGTAGTTCATTAACTCAAGCTAAAGTTCTTTCTTTCAGTCTCGTGTTCTCAAAGTTTCATTTTTCTCCTAATTAGCATAAAAAAGTTGGTATAATGAGTAAATGAGAACCTAAGAAAAGAAAAAAAAAGGGTGTTGATAAGGGCAGAATAAATGTCTCATTAACTAGATTTTGCATAAATAGCTAAATTTAAATTTTAGAATATAGCAGAATTTAAGAAAATTTTTTTAAAATATAAAATGAAGAATTTCAATTATCTGAAGCTTTTTTTTCCCACTCCACCCTATTGTTCAACAGTTGAGAAAATAAAAGTTTTTCTAATTGGTAGCTACATTTATACTTTACTTTAAAGGCAATAGTCTCTAAATTAAGATGCAAAAAAAATTCAAAGGGATATCAAATTTCTTTTTATATGTTTCGTGGCACAATATTTTTTCTGAAAATAAAATTTAGGGCATTTTTTTTTCTTCAGCTGTTGACTATGCATTATAGAAACAAATTCAATCACACTGTTCCTATTTAATTATAATTAAAAATTTCTTAGATAATTTAGCAGTTCTATGTATATGCATTGTTTAATATAAAATAAATAAATTATAACTTGATTTTCAGCAATTTTTTCTTTATTTTCTGAGAAAAATATATTTTTTAAAACACATACACACAATATCTACATAATTAGAGGTATAATTTATGATTATTTTTGCCACAAAGGTATGCAGGCAAAAAAGTTTGAAGATCCCTTCTTTAATGTGTAAAGCTTGATATTTGAAGTTTTAAAAAATTATAATGTTTTTCCCACTAATTTCAACTTATTCAAACCATAAGAATAATTAATAAGATTAACAAGACAGATATAATTTTATATGATAGTAAAAGTAAAATCTTTAAAAAAATTCTTCCCAAACTATATTATTTAAAAAATAGAAAATTTTAGTCATCAACTATGATTATTGCATGAATAAAGTATCTTTTCAGGATGAACAAGAGTCATTTAAATTATTTTGTATATGAATGTTTTATCACAGTCTTTTGAAATGCTTTTCTCTAGTATTAATAACATATAATTCATTTAAATTATATTTTCTTGCATAAATCTTATCACAAATACTGCATGAATCTAGTTCATCTGTATTCAATTAACATGTGAAATATTTATTTCACATGCTGTTTAAAGATGTTTTCTCTCAAGTATGAACAAGAATATGTTTATTAAACCTAGCTTTCTGTAGAAATGATTTATCACACAAACTGCATGCATAAAGTTTTTCACTAGTATGAATTTGTGAATGTTTTTTTAAATGATGTTTATGTGAAAATTTCTTATCACATTCATCGCAAGAATAGGGCTTTTCTCCACTGTGAACAAGATAATGTTTATTTAAATGAACTTTCTGGGAGAATGATTTATTACACACATCACATAAATAAGGCTTTACTCCAGTATGAACAAGATAGTGTTGATTTAAATGTGGTTTCTGTGAGAATGTTTTATCACATACACTACACGAATAAGGTTTTTCTCCACTATGAACCAGATAATGTTGATTTAAAGTACGTTTTAGTGAGAATGTTTTAGCACATACATTACATGAATGGGGCTTCTCTCCACTATGAACAAGATAATGTTGAATTAAATGACGTTTTTGTGCGAATGTTTTTTCACATAAATTACATGAAAAAGGTTTTTCTCTAGTGTGAACAAGAGAGTGTTCCTTTAAGTTACCTTTCTGTGAAAATGTTTTATAACAAACAGTACATAAATAAGGTTTTTCACCAGTATGAACAAGATAATGTCGATTTAAACTTCTTTTATGTGTGAAAGGTTTATTACATACACTGCAAGAATAAGGTTTTTCTCCAGTATGAAGAAGGCAGTGCTTCATTACATTACATTTTGAAGCAAATACTTTATTACACACACTACAGGGATAAGGTTTACTTAAATTGACTTTCTGCGAAAATGTTCTATCACACATGCTAAATAATTAAGAGTTTTCACCAGAGCAAAAATTTAATAGTTTTATTTACTCTTAACGATATTCTACCAGTTAAGTTAGGGCCATGGATGTTTAAGAGTCTCCATGGTTAGGGGACTTATTACGAACGTGAGTGTATAAAACATAAATAAGTAATTACAAACAAAAACAAGTAAATCAAATTATTTATAGAATCGAAATTGATCGTCTGCCAAATATGAAACATGTTGCTAAATTTCCGGTTGCCCACATTTGCATACAAATTTAATTTGAGGGCCTCCGTAGCCGAGCGGTATAACCCAACATTCATACTGTCATGTGACTCGCATATGCGATCGCTGACCGAACGTTCTCACTGTCTAAAATAGTTTCGCATGCGAGGGAGAAGAACTTGGTAATACGAAAAAATTAAAATGAGATCGTTCCCTAATTAGACGAACGGCTGGCTGGTGCAGGTAGTAAGAACGCACCCCAAATAGTTAATTATGCAAAAAAAAAAAAAAAAAAACGCAGTTTTTGCAGGAAAAAAATCCAAAATATCAGGGAACATTGAGAATTTTGAAGTCTAGAAAACAGGCATCAATACAAATTGAAAAATTATTGAATGCAATATAAAATGTAATAACTGTAATACGAAATAAGGTTAGATTTTAATCTAAACAGTTTAATACACTTTTTTTTATATATATACTAAAACTTGACTTAAAAAATTTTGCAATACTTTATTAAAAGTGAAATTTAAATTTCATATTTATTCTTTATTAATTTATCTATTAAAGGAAAATTAATTTGTTAAAAGATAAATAATTTATTTAAAGATAATTAATATTTTAAAAGATAGTTAATTTATTAAAACATAGTTAAAAGCTAATTTATTAAAATAATTACTGAATGCAATTTTTTGAAATTAAACATTTTAAAAAAATATATCATAATTACGATGTACTAAAAAATAAATCTCATATTTTTATAAATTGCTTACGCAAGATATTAAAAAAATGAGATGAAGAAAGAACATTTTCAAAATATACTGTGTCAAAGCTTAAGCAAAAAGTTATTAAATATACAAAAAGCAAATCAATTTATTGTCTGTAAACTTTTTAAAAAAAACCTTATATTATTTCCGCTGCAAAATACAAACGCATTGATTAATATCAAGTAATGGGAATAAAAATCAGTATTTTTCACAATTTCTTTCCTAAAAAAAAGTGGTTTATTTCTGTTATTGGGCTTATTAAGGGTATTATAACTTGATTATTACCCTTAATAAACCCAATAGAATAGTTGGATGATTAACTATTAGGGGTTAATGTAAGATATTTATTGAATTTCTAACTTTTGCAATCAGGAATTTTAAGTATTAAAAATTCCAGGGATGCTCGTTATTTAGAAAATATAGAAATAAGTAGAACAATGGGAAAATGAATAGATGTTAGTTAAAAAAAAAAAAAAAAACACAAAAATAGCTTTTTCTGCTTAACAAAGATTATATATTAAAAAATATATATTTCTTTTCATTGTTTTGTGCCGCCAAAACATGTTAAACAATATAATGATTCACCAAATTTTTTTACATCTTCTGAGAAAAACTGATGTCGAGAGAAGCTCAACTTCGTCAATATTTTTTATGTGAAACATCACGAAAGAAATGAAAACCTCCTACAGTTAGCTCGTCAATTATTTGACTCTAACGAACGAACCTTCTACCAATGTGGATATTTTACGTCAACAATGTGTTTCGTGCAAGTAGGAAGTTTGCGAACGAATCATTCAATTTTGCAGTTCGGATTTGGTCCGCTTTTATTGAAATGAGCAGCATTTTATTTCGGCGATAATAAGCTAATTAATCAAATGTGGTATGAAAAAAACTTTTATACTAATAATTACATAGGATATTTTTGACATTAATATCTCTTGTAATCACATAACAATAATGCAAACATACGACCCATTGCGACCACTCACTGCACAATATATATTCGGGGTGTAATCACCACCTTTATGCATTAGTAGAATTCTGATTAAAAATTAAGAAAAAAAAAGTATATACTTTTGGGAACACGAACTAATATTCAATCGAGAAAATAACAAAATGCTATCAAAATCTGTCGAATCATTATTTAGGAAAGTGGGACGAAAAATGATCAAAACCTGCAGTATTGAGTGGGGAAATTAAATATATTTTTTATAATTTCTTTTTTATCCTTTCTCTGCTTCATCAGGTAATCAAACAGGTTTTAATGTTTTCAGTGCAGCTTTATTCAGGGATAATTCTTTAGATTTTGACAGTGTTTTCTTTGATTAAATATAAATTGGCACTTTCATACTCGCATTATTTACTTCAGTTTGATAAAAATTCTGAAATTATGTAATCAGAATCATCATGACGGAGCATCATGTAGATGTGCATACATTGCTGAAGAAGAAGAAAAAAGAATTTGGTCGATTTCAAGTATAATTGACCAAAATTCACAGAGAAAAATTGCAAGTATCTGTAACATGCTGCATAAAATATGCATCTTTTAAAACATTTCCCGTTATTTGCAGCGACCTTCTGAATTCACTTGCATAAATAATTACTTTAACAAGTTCCCAAAAGTATATATTCAGTGTATGTCTACAGAGAATCTGATATATGGCTCGATTTGAACACCATCAAAGAGAAAATGCAGGATGTGACTAATCACCAGGTATTTTCATGAAGGTGAAAAAAAAAAAAAAAAAAACATTTTCGTGATTAAAAAATAGATAACTATGAGAAAATACTTATAATCAGCTTTATATTAGTTTTTAAATATGTTTTTTTTTTTTTTTTTTTTTTAATATGTTTTAACAATTTTATTTTGAACACTTTCATAAAATCAGATTTTTTTCTTCTTTTTTTTCTTCAGATTATAGTATTAAGAATGAGTGTAAATATTTTGGTAATAAATTTATATTAATTTATATTACTCTTTGGTGTCTTTCCTTATAAACAAAGAGATTATTAATACTTTCATTGATTGCTTTAATTTTCTATTTTTATAAATTTTGTCCTTAAGTTCAATATATAGTTGTACATTATAAAATAATCTCACGTATCAAAATTTGCTACCAACAGCAAGTGTTAAATTTCTGAAGCTGCTGTTTTGCTGTAAATATTTTAACAGATTCATATAAATACCAAAATGCCACAAAGTTCTGTAACTGACTGTGCACAACATTACCAAAAATCAGCACCATGGGAAATGACTGTAATGTGTTGTACAGCACTGATAGAAACAACACATTGTGAAATCAACAGCAATTTGCTGTAATATTTGCAGCCTTTGTAAAAATTTATGCCAGTCTGCTGTAATGTTCAGAACAGGAATGCTTTAATATTCAAACCAGCAACTTGGTAGTAAATTTTACAGCATCTGATGACAGCAACTTTTTTTACAACGTATATAATTATGCCAGGCAGTTACAAAACTAAGTTAATCAGTTACAAAGGAATTTTCGATATTCCAGAAAAAGACTTATTCAGAAAGAAAATACTCTTAATAAAAAGTAAAAAATACGAATTTCAAAAAGTTTTCAACACGAATTGGGAACTGAGTGCAAAGATTTTTTAAACGCTTCTAAACGATATATATATATATTATAAAACAAAGGAAAATTACAGACAAATGAAAAAAGGGGAAAAAAGAAAATAATTTAAAAAAAAAAGGATAGAATTCTTTTTTAAAAAATCCAGAAGATAAAAAACGATATAATCTTTTCATCAGCCCACACGATCATATCTGCAAAAAAGAGTGCTTTCTAATATTGTATTAATATAGCCAAAGCAAAATATATCAATACAATAGTGTGAGGAGCACTCAAAAATTTTTTAAAAAAATTACAACAAATAAAATAGAACACAATAAGTAAAAATAACACGTAAAAACAGAAAGTAAATTATAAAGAAATAAAAGAATAGAACATTAAACATAATCTATAAAGCGAGTAGCGAAATTAAATGAACTTACATGAACGGAAAATTTTTCAAGAATGATTTAAAATATTTTCGTAACAGGATTGCTAGATTGCAAAATATGAAAACAAAAGCGCAAATTGAGATAGCGTAACTAGAGGAGTTTTATTTTAAAGCGCGTTCTTGCTGCATTATTGAAGTACGTTTTATTTGTTAGTTACCAAGGATGGGCCCGAAAATGAATTTGCACATGGAAAAATTACATAAATTAACAAAGGAATTATTTAGTAAAGGAATTTTTTAGTAAATAATTTTGACCACAGATTTGCCCGAAATGGATTTGCACATGGAAAAATGCAGCAAGAACGCACTTTAAAATAAACTCCTCTAGTTACGCTATCTCAATTTGCGCTTTTGTTTTCATATTTTGAAATCTGTCAATCTTGTTACGAAAATATTTTAAATCATTCTTGAAACATTTCCCGTTCATGTAAGTTCATTTAATTTCGCTACTCGCTTTATAGATTATGTTTTATGTTCGATTCTGTTTTTTCTTTATATTTTACTTTCTGTTTTTACGTGTTATTTTTACTTATTGTGTTCTATTTTATTTGTTGTTATTTTTGTAAAAATTTTTTGAGTGCTCCTCACACTATTGTATTGATATATTTTGCTTTGGCTATATTAATACAATATTAGAAAGCACTCTTTTTTGCAGATATAATCGTGTAGGATGATGAAAAGATTATATTCTTTTTTTTTTCCTTTCTGGATTTTTTTAAAAAGAATTCTATCCTTTTTTTTAAATTTTTTTTTCTTAAATAATTTTATTTTTCCCCCTTTTTTCATTTGTCTGTAATTTTCCTTTGTTTTATCTTCTTTTTGAACTTATTTGATGAGTTCTATTTACTTGCAACTTATGCGCAATAAATGAAACTTATTGTTTTTCTTAATTTTCTTCGTGTTTTTTTGTATTTATTTATTATGCTATATATATATATATATATATATATATATATATATATATATATATATATATATATATATATATATATATATATATATATATATATATATATATATATATATATATATATATATACAGAGTCAAAGCTTAAAAATGATAAACAATAATATTTTGTTAATATTAATACTTTGATTGCTAAAGTTGACATTATCGTAAAATTGTCCATATATTTTTAATTCCTATACCTCTTGTTTGAGCCATTTAGCAATTCAGTAACTTCTTTTTTATACCAAATCTTGCTTTTTTAAATGAAATCTTGTTAACTGAATATCGGATACTGATGTTATTCAAGTTATACGTTTCAAGAATTTAAATGAACACGCATTAAATAAATATTTTAGATTAATTGTACGCAACACAAAATCTTTCTTTCTTGCGTATGAATAATGAGTATTTAAGAGTGATAAATTGATGGAACTATTTTAAACCTTATCTTATTACATAAATCCCGTTTTAAAAGATTTACATTAAAGACAAATCTTTTAAAAGAATCACGCATAAAAATTACGCAAACATTTCGCTAAAAGGCAACATTCGTACACTTGTTCTAATTCTTTTTCGGTCCAACGATTTGAATGATCTGAATTAATCTATTAAAACGAAATCTGGCAACGTGCGATAAAAAAAAATCGAGTGATCATTTCGCTTGGGATATGCAGGTGAGAACTTTATTGTCACGATGTTTGCAACTTTGTTTACATTCAGTCATGCTTAAGAAGCATCAACGTCGATTCTTACCAAAATATTGAAATATTTGAACCTTAAGGCACACATTTACGATAGTTTTTTTCGTCTGACCAAAACACATTCTAGCGATGTGAAAGATTGGTGGTATTTTTGGTTGAGTAAGCTTAAACTGTTTGAATTGAATTATAATGAGGCGAATGATGTATCTAACTTTTAATATTTATGGTCTCGTATAATAAAGTCATTACTTTATATTTAAGAGAAGAGAATATAATTTGATTGTGTGATTTTGAAATTTTTGTAAATGCTTGGTAGAATCTTTTATCATGCTTAGTCTATTTCAGGTCAAGCAAAGAAACTATTAAATATGGTATTATTTTAATTTGAATGGGCTTAAATTACATTCATTGAGACACAAAAAAAGCTTCGTGTGTCAAATTTTTTTTATTTATTTAAGAATTAAAAGGGCACGTATATGCATCATTGATCAAATTAATGGATAAATCAATTAATTGAACACCATTTATTTATTTAATTTACAGAACTCGAACCTTTGTTCTATCATAAAAACATACGATTAATCTCAAATAGAATAATTATACATTTTCAAGAATAACTCAACAACCTCTTCAAGTTTAAAAAATTAGTGTAGTTTAAAAAATTCTCAAGAGATAGGGTTTTCTTCTGTTGAATTTATAGATGTCTTCAGAACCATTGAAAATAGCAGAACTCGAACAGAACTTGAACAGAACTCGAACCTTTATTCTATCATAAAAACATACGATTAATCTCAAATAGAATAATTATACATTTTCAAGAATAACTCAACAACCGCTTCAAGTTTAAAAAATTAGTGTAGTTTAAAAAATTCTCAAGAGAAAGGGTTTTCTTCTGTTGAATTTATAGATGTCTTCAGAACCATTGAAAATAGCAGAAAAATAAAATTAATAAAAAATTTACGTCACGAAATTAGTAAAAAAATATTATATTCAAATGGTCCGTTACGTACCTTTGGTCAAAAATGAGATAAAAAAGACGGGCAGTAGTTTAAATACTAACAACAGTATTTGATATAGATCAAATTCTTGTATTGCATAGAAAATATTTATTCATGAGTTGAGTTGATTTTGGAGGCATATTTCTCCTAATTCTTTGTTAATTAAAAGAAGAAGAAAAATTTTATTCATAGTTTAAGAACATGTGAATAATCTTTCATAATGCTTTTTTTAAAAAAAAAAAAAAGTTTGAAATTTAGCCTTTGAACCCTCATTTTCCGAACCCTCTTTAAATGTGCTAAATAGAGTCCAGAGAAAACAAATAAATGATGTAAAGTTTCTGAAAAAGATATTCGTAAATTCAATGCTCTACCTTTTTAGTTTGGTGTTATGACAGAAATAGTTTTTGTTGCAAAATAATTACGCTATTTTAGAAATTTAACTGCCAGTTTTTTTAGTTTTCTCGGGGAGCTCGTCAATATTGTCCTCATGGTGGACATGATTTCTCAAAAGCTACCGTATTTACTTTACGGAAACTATGCTCTTTTAATACTATTTAGAATTGGCTAAATATTAAAGGTATTATATTTTTCAAAATTGAAATTAGGTTTTTTTTTGCAAATTGTATACCAAAAAAAGAACTACGATTTTCGTAAAATTTTAGAACATGTGTTGTCTTGTAAAATAAATTGCGTTCAAATAAATAATTTTTCAAGGATAATTCAACTGATTTCGTTTAATTTTTGTATTTTAAGCTCTTACAATTGCATGATTAAACAAAGCGTAAAAATTCTTTTACCTTATAATTCAAATTTTACGTTTAAAAAATCCCTTTTTTTAATAATTGAAAAAAAATTATTAAAAAATAACAATTATTTTTAACAAAATGTTCATATTCTTAAATTTTTTAAATCTATTTACAATTGCATAAGAGTTTTAGATGCAAGCAATTAGTTATTAAGAGTCACAAGGGCTTAAGCTAGGTTTAATCTATCCCGTCCCAATGTTTGGGCACCCAGAGTTTACTTGGTGACCATCGCTGCGCAAATACCTCGAATCAGTGCGGCGGGCCCGACGGTGCATGGGCAAGCGAGGGTTCACATTGGCTTAGGTTAACTCACTCAGCTTTCAATGGAAAGAACCTGGGTTCTATTCCCGGTGGAGGATTGAACCCTATTTTGATTCAAATTGATGGCTATCGGCTAGTCTGCGGAAAGTAAGGATGGTGGCATCATTGCGTTTGTCTTAAAATTGTGAAGCGGTAACCTCCATGACTCTCTGACCGACAATTGGTAGTTGCGGGTAAGCTTTGGATATTTAGAAATCACAATGTAGCCTAAAATGTGAAAGCATTAGATAAATAAAATAAATAAAGAAAATTGTGACTAAAACTGATGTCATTCATAAAAAGGGGTTTCGAGTAAATAATAAAGTAGATTTTTGAATAATGTCAGCCTAAAAATATAAGGAGTCGTATATAGTGGTAAAAAAAAGATTTAGTGTATAAAGAAAGAAAGGAAAAAACAAAGTAAGTTTTCATAAGGAAGAAAAAGTGAAATGAAAAAGAAAGAAAGGAGTAAAGGATATATGAGTTGGTATAGACGTGACTTGAATTTAAAGACGTGACTTAATTGGTTGAGGTATATAATTTGTGGTTCCAAGGGGTGTCCACAAGGCGGTAAAATAGTGGGCAAGTCGCCATTGGTATTTTTGAGGGGGAACACTTTTTTTAGAAATTATTTTATGAAATTTTGTAATTTTGAAGCTGTAAATTTGAATGAAGGAAATCTTTTGATTATTTATGGGATATTTTTTAATATTTGGAGTGGGAAAATTTAAAAAAAAAGCTCTTTCGGTATCGGACATTTTTGCTGCAAGTTTATTTATATCTGCAATGCAAAACTATGCAATAACACAAAATTACAAATAAGAGAAGTGTATTTACAACTAGTGATTATTTTGGTTTGAGAGGAACAGGAATCTTTTCAGATGGTGGGCTAGATTTTAAATTATTATTATTATTATTATTATTATTTGGGTGGTGGTGATTATTCTTTTCAGCCAAGTTCATTATATCTTCGATTCAAAATTTACATGATAAGAGAAGCACATATATATAGTCAATTATTAGGTTATTGAGCTAAAACATGTTTTTATTTGGGGGGGGGTTAAAAACTTTTTTTTTGCTGGGGTTATTATCTTGATCACTTCTATTACATTTTTTTTTTATATCCGTAAAAGATGTTAGAGTTCTGAAATAAATCTAAGTTTTCACGCAACAAATCCTTTTTTCTTGTGACTGCAACATGAACAAGACTCGCATTTCAAGGAAGATGAAGTTGATGCATTTTACGTATATTACGGATTAAATTCTTGAATTTGGAAATAATAATTAAATTCTTTAATATCCGTTTACATAGAATTAGAAAGTAATACCAACATTACTGACGTAAAGGATCTTATTTAGGCTGGTGGAAAAGATTTTATCGAATATAATGAAGAGATAAAGTTGACAGAAAAACCAAGAGAACGGTGGATTTTGAAAAGTTTTTTATAATCACCTCTCTTATCCAACCACTTTTTTTAAAGTTTTCCCGACATTTTGGGGGCCTTATCAACTATTAACGACATTAACTATTGTAAATTGTTCTGCGGAAAGCGAACTGAGCAAAGTTAAACATATAAAAGAACAGTCCCTATCATGATTTCTCTCTAGTAAAGGGGAAAAAGCACTGAAAAAACAACCTGAAAAAAAGCAAAGGGAAAAGGGGCATACAGAATCAGAAAAAAACTGTCGAGAAAAAAAAAAACCCTCACGACACAAAATTGAGCCTAAGTTAATAAAATTAGTTAAATATTGTCTTAATTAGTATTGGTAAATTAATTAAATAGCTATTATTTTGAAATTATTTAATATACAAGAATTAGTTTGAAGTTTACGTAAAGGAACCTTTACTAATTCATACTATTTTGTAATTCTTTCATTTCATACTCTTATAAGAGCTTTAAAAATTGTTTAATACCAATAATTACGCTCATCATATTATGATAGGATCCTATAAAATTAATACTTTTGAACTAATGGCTTAAAGACTGCATATCATAATGAAATATTTCATTGTTTTTGTAAATATTTAATTTATCATATGATTAACAACATGAGGCAGTATTGCGAATTGAGGCATAATATATGATAATATACTAACATAGTTATATCTAAAATAATAAAATGAAGAGTCTGTGCGTGTCTCCCTCGTGCTTATAACTACTTCTCCAGAACCGTTTGTTCTATTATCCTAAAAATTTAACTGCTGCAAGAGGCAAATTTAGCTTATGATCCCAAAATTCGTTCGAAAATTTCAATTAATTCTTTTGGTAGAGTTGTATAAAAAATGGAATTTTGACATTAGCTTAGAGCTCGCCATTGATAAAAATGAGGGACTGTAATACTGCAGACGATTTTCCTTCTTCAAAATATTTTAAAGATTACATTAGTATATTTGCTAGCTTATAGCTCTCATTAAAAAAAGAGTTGTTTTGTAACTTTTTTTAAATATTTCATTATTTTTCATCATAACATCGGCGTACTACGTCACACAATTAGTATTTATTTGAAACCACGTTTTTATTTTGCTTATAATTATACTTTTAAAACGTGAATCTATAAAACTAATTAATTTAAATTCCACTGTATTTGAAATTAAGAAAAAAAAAAAAAAGATAAGTTATGTGTTGTAAAGCAAATTCATTAAGGAAATGGTGCCAATTTGTGTCGGAGAAACGCCAATAATGTGTAATTAAGTTTGGTAATATGTACAAATTGAAATAAGATCAAATCTATGTACTTAAAAGAAAATATAAAATGGAGAAATGTACTAATTTGTTTAAGAGACACATAAAAAGTCAAACAATTATAGATGCCCATGATGCTTAATTAATTTTGGTACTAATTCTAACAAAAAATATGTTATGTACTATAGAGCAAAGTTAATAGAGAAATAATACTAAATAGTTTAGGAAAAACGTAAAAAGTTACCATATTATTATTGATGCATAATTAATTTTGGAAATAATTACTAAATGAAATTTTTAAAAAAAACCAAAATAAAAAATAATATTTTTAAAAACCACGTTTTTGTAGTGGAGAATAATAATTAAAAAATAAAAATTTGAAAAACGCAAAACGTGGGGCGCATGGAATACATAACAGTAATGTTATATTAGAGTGTTTATGTGTGCTCATGAGAATATGTGTATGTATATCTGTAATTGGAATGTGGATATGGATGTGGAATATGTTTGTGCATATGCATGTGTATGCGGATGTATATATTTGTATGTAGCTGTGCATGTGTATGAGTAAGAAAATGTGTATATGTATGTGCATATGTACTGTTATGTATTTCATGCGCCCCACCTTTTTCATTTTTCAAATTTTTATTTTTTAATTATTATTCTCACTACAAAAACGTGGTTATTAAAAATATAAATTTTTTATTTTTTATTTTGAATTATTATTATTATTATTTTTTTTTTTTGTACTCACTTCCAAAATCTCAATTTTTTCACTCACTGTACACAAAACTTTTCAACTGACATGTGACACTAATATGAAATAATCGAATCGACAACAAAAGACAATCGCGAAAATATAAATTTTTCTTTATTTCTTTAATTTTAGTTTTATTTTACTTCACATGTCTTCTTTCTTTTCATTTTCATGCATTGTCATCCAATTCTGAACTATGTGCCAAATTTGAAGTCTGTAGCTAGTCGAGAAATTAGTTTAAAATCGATTACAAAATTCCTCCCGAACAGACATACACGAAGGCAAGTTAATATAATATGTTAATAAATTAAGTTAATAAACAAGTTAATAAAATAAGGTATGTTCAAAGCAATATTAAAGTCGAAATGGTACTAATCTGCTTAGGAGAAGCGTAAAAAATCACCTAACTATTATGGACGTCAATGATGAATTTTGGGAATAATTATTAAATGAAATTAAAAATAAGGTATGTTCAAAGCAATATTAATGGCGAAATGGTACTAATCCGCTTAGGAGAAGCGTAAAAAATCACCTAACTATTATGGACGTCAATGATGAATTTTGGGAATAGTTATTAAATGAAATTAAAAATAAGCTATGTTCAAAGCAATATTAATGGAGAAATGGTACTAATCTGCTTAGGAGAAGCGTAAAAAAATCACCTAACTATTATGGACGTCAATGATGAATTTTGAGAATAGTTATTAAATGAAATTAAAAATAAGCTATGTTCAAAGCAATATTAATGGAGAAATGGTACTAATCTGCTTAGGAGAAGCGTGAAAAAATCACCTAACTATTATGGACGTCAATGATGAATTTTGGGAATAATTATTAAGTGAAATTAAAAATAAGCTATGTTTAAAGCAATATTAATGGAGAAATGGTACTAATCTGCTTAGGAGAAGCGTGAAAAAATCACCTAACTATTATGTACGTCAATGATGAATTTTGGGAATAATTATTAAATGAAATTAAAAATAAGCTATGTTTAAAGCAATATTAATGGAGAAATGGTACTAATCTGCTTAGGAGAAGCGTGAAAAAATCACCTAACTATTATGGACGTCAATGATGAATTTTGGGAATAATTATTAAATGAAATTAAAAATAAGCTATGTTTAAAGCAATATTAAAGGAGAAATGGTACTAATCTGCTTAGGGGAAGCGTGAAAAAATCACCTAACTATTATGGACGTCAATGATGAATTTTGGGAATAATTATTAAATGAAATTAAAAATAAGCTATGTTTAAAGCAATATTAATGGAGAAATGGTACTAATCTGCTTAGGAGAAGCGTGAAAAAATCACCTAACTATTATGGACGTAAATGATGAATTTTGGGAATAATTATTAAATGAAATTAAAAATAAGCTATAATTAAAGCAATATTAATGGAGAAATGGTACTAATATGCTTAGGAGAAGCGTGAAAAAATCACCTAACTATTATTGACGTCAATGATGAATTTTGGGAATAATTATTAAATGAAATTAAAAATAAGCTATGTTTAAAGCAATATTAATGGAGAAATGGTACTAATCTGCTTAGGAGAAGCGTGAAAAAATCACCTAACTATTATGGACGTCAATGATGAATTTTGGGAATAATTATTAAATGAAATTGAAAATAAGCTATGTTTAAAGCAATATTAATGGAGAAATGGTACTAATCTGCTTAGGAGAAGCGTAAAAAAAACCACCTAACTATTATGGACGTCAATGATGAATTTTGGGAATAATTATTAAATGAAATTAAAAAATAAGCTATGTTTAAAGCAATATTAATGGAGAAATGGTACTAATCTGCTTAGGAGAAGCGTGAAAAAATCACCTAACTATTATTGACGTCAATGATGAATTTTGGGAATAATTATTAAATGAAATTAAAAATAAGCTATGTTTAAAGCAATATTAATGGAGAAATGGTACTAATCTGCTTAGGAGAAGCGTGAAAAAATCACCTAACTATTATGTACGTCAATGATGAATTTTGGGAATAATTATTAAATAAAATTAAAAATAAGCTATGTTTAAAGCAATATTAATGGAGAAATGGTACTAATCTGCTTAGGAGAAGCGTGAAAAAATCACCTAACTATTATGGACGTCAATGATGAATTTTGGGAATAATTATTAAATGAAATTAAAAATAAGCTATGTTTAAAGCAATATTAAAGGAGAAATGGTACTAATCTGCTTAGGAGAAGCGTGAAAAAATCACCTAACTATTATGGACGTCAATGATGAATTTTGGGAATAATTATTAAATGAAATTAAAAATAAGCTATGTTTAAAGCAATATTAATGGAGAAATGGTACTAATCTGCTTAGGAGAAGCGTGAAAAAATCACCTAACTATTATGGACGTCAATGATGAATTTTGGGAATAATTATTAAATGAAATTAAAAATAAGCTATAATTAAAGCAATATTAATGGAGAAATGGTACTAATCTGCTTAGGAGAAGCGTGAAAAAATCACCTAACTATTATTGACGTCAATGATGAATTTTGGGAATAATTATTAAATGAAATTAAAAATAAGCTATGTTTAAAGCAATATTAATGGAGAAATGGTACTAATCTGCTTAGGAGAAGCGTGAAAAAATCACCTAACTATTATGGACGTCAATGATGAATTTTGGGAATAATTATTAAATGAAATTAAAAAATAAGCTATGTTTAAAGCAATATTAATGGAGAAATGGTACTAATCTGCTTAGGAGAAGCGTGAAAAAATCACCTAACTATTATTGACGTCAATGATGAATTTTGGGAATAATTATTAAATGAAATTAAAAATAAGCTATGTTTAAAGCAATATTAATGGAGAAATGGTACTAATCTGCTTAGGAGAAGCGTGAAAAAATCACCTAACTATTATGTACGTCAATGATGAATTTTGGGAATAATTATTAAATAAAATTAAAAATAAGCTATGTTTAAAGCAATATTAATGGAGAAATGGTACTAATCTGCTTAGGAGAAGCGTGAAAAAATCACCTAACTATTATGGACGTCAATGATGAATTTTGGGAATAATTATTAAATGAAATTAAAAATAAGCTATGTTTAAAGCAATATTAATGGAGAAATGGTACTAATCTGCTTAGGAGAAGCGTGAAAAAATCACCTAACTATTATGGACGTCAATGATGAATTTTGGGAATAATTATTAAATGAAATTAAAAATAAGCTATGTTTAAAGCAATATTAATGGAGAAATGGTACTAATCTGCTTACGAGAAGCGTGAAAAAATCACCTAACTATTATGGACGTCAATGATGAATTTTGGGTATAATTATTAAATGAAATTAAAAATAAGCTATGTTTAAAGCAATATTAATGGAGAAATGGTACTAATCTGCTTAGGAGAAGCGTGAAAAAATCACCTAACTATTATGGACGTCAATGATGAATTTTGGGAATAATTATTAAATGAAATTAAAAATAAGCTATGTTTAAAGCAATATTAATGGAGAAATGGTACTAATCTGCTTAGGAGAAGCGTGAAAAAATCACCTAACTATTATGTACGTCAATGATGAATTTTGGGAATAATTATTAAATGAAATTAAAAATAAGCTATGTTTAAAGCAATATTAATGGAGAAATGGTACTAATCTGCTTAGGAGAAGCGTGAAAAAATCACCTAACTATTATGGACGTCAATGATGAATTTTGGGAATAATTATTAAATGAAATTAAAAATAAGCTATGTTTAAAGCAATATTAATGGAGAAATGGTACTAATCTGCTTAGGAGAAGCGTGAAAAAATCACCTAACTATTATGGACGTCAATGATGAATTTTGGGAATAATTATTAAATGAAATTAAAAATAAGCTATAATTAAAGCAATATTAATGGAGAAATGGTACTAATCTGCTTAGGAGAAGCGTGAAAAAATCACCTAACTATTATGGACGTCAATGATGAATTTTGGGAATAATTATTAAATGAAATTGAAAATAAGCTATGTTTAAAGCAATATTAATGGAGAAATGGTACTAATCTGCTTAGAAGAAGCGTAAAAAAAACCACCTAACTATTATGGACGTCAATGATGAATTTTGGGAATAATTATTAAATGAAATTAAAAAATAAGCTATGTTTAAAGCAATATTAATGGAGAAATGGTACTAATCTGCTTAGGAGAAGCGTGAAAAAATCACCTAACTATTATTGACGTCAATGATGAATTTTGGGAATAATTATTAAATGAAATTAAAAATAAGCTATGTTTAAAGCAATATTAATGGAGAAATGGTACTAATCTGCTTAGGAGAAGCGTGAAAAAATCATCTAACTATTATGTACGTCAATGATGAATTTTGGGAATAATTATTAAATAAAATTAAAAATAAGCTATGTTTAAAGCAATATTAATGGAGAAATGGTACTAATCTGCTTAGGAGAAGCGTGAAAAAATCACCTAACTATTATGGACGTCAATAATGAATTTTGGGAATAATTATTAAATGAAATTAAAAATAAGCTATGTTTAAAGCAATATTAATGGAGAAATGGTACTAATCTGCTTAGGAGAAGCGTGAAAAAATCACCTAACTATTATGGACGTCAATGATGAATTTTGGGAATAATTATTAAATGAAATTAAAAATAAGCTATGTTTAAAGCAATATTAATGGAGAAATGGTACTAATCTGCTTAGGAGAAGCGTGAAAAAATCACCTAACTATTATGTACGTCAATGATGAATTTTGGGAATAATTATTAAATGAAATTAAAAATAAGCTATGTTTAAAGCAATATTAATGGAGAAATGGTACTAATCTGCTTAGGAGAAGCGTGAAAAAATCACCTAACTATTATGGACGTCAATGATGAATTTTGGGAATAATTATTAAATGAAATTAAAAATAAGCTATGTTTAAAGCAATATTAATGGAGAAATGGTACTAATCTGCTTAGGAGAAGCGTGAAAAAATCACCTAACTATTATGGACGTCAATGATGAATTTTGGGAATAATTATTAAATGAAATTAAAAATAAGCTATAATTAAAGCAATATTAATGGAGAAATGGTACTAATC
Organism: Parasteatoda lunata; assembly: GCA_949128135.1. Classification (NCBI taxonomy): domain Eukaryota; kingdom Metazoa; phylum Arthropoda; class Arachnida; order Araneae; family Theridiidae; genus Parasteatoda; species Parasteatoda lunata. The sequence goes on from OX421975.1 coordinate 96,184,021, forward strand.
TGCTTAGGAGAAGCGTGAAAAAATCACCTAACTATTATTGACGTCAATGATGAATTTTGGGAATAATTATTAAATGAAATTAAAAATAAGCTATGTTTAAAGCAATATTAATGGAGAAATGGTACTAATCTGCTTAGGAGAAGCGTGAAAAAATCATCTAACTATTATGTACGTCAATGATGAATTTTGGGAATAATTATTAAATAAAATTAAAAATAAGCTATGTTTAAAGCAATATTAATGGAGAAATGGTACTAATCTGCTTAGGAGAAGCGTGAAAAAATCACCTAACTATTATGGACGTCAATGATGAATTTTGGGAATAATTATTAAATGAAATTAAAAATAAGCTATGTTTAAAGCAATATTAATGGAGAAATGGTACTAATCTGCTTAGGAGAAGCGTGAAAAAATCACCTAACTATTATGGACGTCAATGATGAATTTTGGGAATAATTATTAAATGAAATTAAAAATAAGCTATGTTTAAAGCAATATTAATGGAGAAATGGTACTAATCTGCTTAGGAGAAGCGTAAAAAAAACCACCTAACTATTATGGACGTCAATGATGAATTTTGGGAATAATTATTAAATGAAATTAAAAATAAGCTATGTTTAAAGCAATATTAATGGAGAAATGGTACTAATCTGCTTAGGAGAAGCGTGAAAAAATCACCTAACTATTATGGACGTCAATGATGAATTTTGGGAATAATTATTAAATGAAATTAAAAATAAGCTATGTTTAAAGCAATATTAATGGAGAAATGGTACTAATCTGCTTAGGAGAAGCGTGAAAAAATCACCTAACTATTATGGACGTCAATGATGAATTTTGGGTATAATTATTAAATGAAATTAAAAATAAGCTATGTTTAAAGCAATATTAATGGAGAAATGGTACTAATCTGCTTAGGAGAAGCGTGAAAAAATCACCTAACTATTATGGACGTCAATGATGAATTTTGGGAATAATTATTAAATGAAATTAAAAATAAGCTATGTTTAAAGCAATATTAATGGAGAAATGGTACTAATCTGCTTAGGAGAAGCGTGAAAAAATCACCTAACTATTATGTACGTCAATGATGAATTTTGGGAATAATTATTAAATGAAATTAAAAATAAGCTATGTTTAAAGCAATATTAATGGAGAAATGGTACTAATCTGCTTAGGAGAAGCGTGAAAAAATCACCTAACTATTATGGACGTCAATGATGAATTTTGGGAATAATTATTAAATGAAATTAAAAATAAGCTATGTTTAAAGCAATATTAATGGAGAAATGGTACTAATCTGCTTAGGAGAAGCGTGAAAAAATCACCTAACTATTATGGACGTCAATGATGAATTTTGGGAATAATTATTAAATGAAATTGAAAATAAGCTATGTTTAAAGCAATATTAATGGAGAAATGGTACTAATCTGCTTAGGAGAAGCGTAAAAAAAACCACCTAACTATTATGGACGTCAATGATGAATTTTGGGAATAATTATTAAATGAAATTAAAAAATAAGCTATGTTTAAAGCAATATTAATGGAGAAATGGTACTAATCTGCTTAGGAGAAGCGTGAAAAAATCACCTAACTATTATTGACGTCAATGATGAATTTTGGGAATAATTATTAAATGAAATTAAAAATAAGCTATGTTTAAAGCAATATTAATGGAGAAATGGTACTAATCTGCTTAGGAGAAGCGTGAAAAAATCATCTAACTATTATGTACGTCAATGATGAATTTTGGGAATAATTATTAAATAAAATTAAAAATAAGCTATGTTTAAAGCAATATTAATGGAGAAATGGTACTAATCTGCTTAGGAGAAGCGTGAAAAAATCACCTAACTATTATGGACGTCAATGATGAATTTTGGGAATAATTATTAAATGAAATTAAAAATAAGCTATAATTAAAGCAATATTAAAGGAGAAATGGTACTAATCTGCTTAGGAGAAGCGTGAAAAAATCACCTAACTATTATGGACGTCAATGATGAATTTTGGGAATAATTATTAAATGAAATTAAAAATAAGCTATGTTTAAAGCAATATTAATGGACAAATGGTACTAATCTGCTTAGGAGAAGCGTGAAAAAATCACCTAACTATTATGGACGTCAATGATGAATTTTGGGAATAATTATTAAATGAAATTAAAAATAAGCTATGTTTAAAGCAATATTAATGGAGAAATGGTACTAATCTGCTTAGGAGAAGCGTAAAAAAAACCACCTAACTATTATGGACGTCAATGATGAATTTTGGGAATAATTATTAAATGAAATTAAAAAATAAGCTATGTTTAAAGCAATATTAATGGAGAAATGGTACTAATCTGCTTAGGAGAAGCGTGAAAAAATCACCTAACTATTATTGACGTCAATGATGAATTTTGGGAATAATTATTAAATGAAATTAAAAATAAGCTATGTTTAAAGCAATATTAATGGAGAAATGGTACTAATCTGCTTAGGAGAAGCGTGAAAAAATCACCTAACTATTATGAACGTCAATGATGAATTTTGGGAATAATTATTAAATAAAATTAAAAATAAGCTATGTTTAAAGCAATATTAATGGAGAAATGGTACTAATCTGCTTAGGAGAAGCGTGAAAAAATCACCTAACTATTATGGACGTCAATGATGAATTTTGGGAATAATTATTAAATGAAATTAAAAATAAGCTATGTTTAAAGCAATATTAATGGAGAAATGGTACTAATCTGCTTAGGAGAAGCGTGAAAAAATCACCTAACTATTATGGACGTCAATGATGAATTTTGGGAATAATTATTAAATGAAATTGAAAATAAGCTATGTTTAAAGCAATATTAATGGAGAAATGGTACTAATCTGCTTAGGAGAAGCGTGAAAAAATCACCTAACTATTATGGACGTCAATGATGAATTTTGGGAATAATTATTAAATGAAATTAAAAATAAGCTATAATTAAAGCAATATTAATGGAGAAATGGTACTAATCTGCTTAGGAGAAGCGTGAAAAAATCACCTAACTATTATTGACGTCAATGATGAATTTTGGGAATAATTATTAAATGAAATTAAAAATAAGCTATGTTTAAAGCAATATTAATGGAGAAATGGTACTAATCTGCTTAGGAGAAGCGTGAAAAAATCACCTAACTATTATGGACGTCAATGATGAATTTTGGGAATAATTATTAAATGAAATTAAAAATAAGCTATGTTTAAAGCAATATTAATGGAGAAATGGTACTAATCTGCTTAGGAGAAGCGTAAAAAAAACCACCTAACTATTATGGACGTCAATGATGAATTTTGGGAATAATTATTAAATGAAATTAAAAAATAAGCTATGTTTAAAGCAATATTAATGGAGAAATGGTACTAATCTGCTTAGGAGAAGCGTGAAAAAATCACCTAACTATTATTGACGTCAATGATGAATTTTGGGAATAATTATTAAATGAAATTAAAAATAAGCTATGTTTAAAGCAATATTAATGGAGAAATGGTACTAATCTGCTTAGGAGAAGCATGAAAAAATCACCTAACTATTATGGACGTCAATGATGAATTTTGGGAATAATTATTAAATGAAATTAAAAATAAGCTATGTTTAAAGCAATATTAATGGAGAAATGGTACTAATCTGCTTAGGAGAAGCGTGAAAAAATCACCTAACTATTATGGACGTCAATGATGAATTTTGGGAATAATTATTAAATGAAATTAAAAATAAGCTATGTTTAAAGCAATATTAATGGAGAAATGGTACTAATCTGCTTAGGAGAAGCGTAAAAAAAACCACCTAACTATTATGGACGTCAATGATGAATTTTGGGAATAATTATTAAATGAAATTAAAAATAAGCTATGTTTAAAGCAATATTAATGGGGAAATGGTACTAATCTGCTTAGGAGAAGCGTTAAAAAATCACCTAACTATTATGGACGTCAATGATGAATTTTGGGAATAATTATTAAATGAAATTAAAAATAAGCTATGTTTAAAGCAATATTAATGGAGAAATGGTACTAATCTGCTTAGGAGAAGCGTGAAAAAATCACCTAACTATTATGGACGTCAATGATGAATTTTGGGAATAATTATTAAATGAAATTAAAAATAAGCTATGTTTAAAGCAATATTAATGGAGAAATGGTACTAATCTGCTTAGGAGAAGCGTGAAAAAATCACCTAACTATTATGGACGTCAATGATAAATTTTGGGAATAATTATTAAATGAAATTAAAAATAAGCTATGTTTAAAGCAATATTAATGGAGAAATGGTACTAATCTGCTTAGGAGAAGCGTAAAAAATCACATAACTATTATGGACGTCAATGTTGAATTTTGGTAATAATTATTAAATGAAATTAAAAATAAGCTATGTTTAAAGCAATATTAATGGAGAAATGGTACTAATCCGCTTAGGAGAAGCGTAAAAAATCACCTAACTATTATGGACGTCAATGTTGAATTTTGGTAATAATTATTAAATGAAATTAAAAATAAGCTATGTTTAAAGCAATATTAATGGAGAAATGGTATTAATCCGCTTAGGAGAAGCGTAAAAAATCACCTATAGTTATAATCATAGTCATAGTTCTTAATGGATAAAATAGTTTTTAAAAAGATAAATTCATACAACGTAAATTGAATACCACTATTATAAATTTATAGGATCCTTGACAACCTTCGTAAAACAACTTGTGACAAACTTTTCAGAAAAAGAAAAATTTTAAAAAAATTTCTAAAATAGATTTAGGAAAATGAACATTACATTACGAACGTAATTAGATTCGTTAGTTTATTCGTTAGTTTATTCCTTAGGAAGAGAACAGTTTTCACACGAGAAGTTTGAAAAACACAATCAAATGCTGCACTTAATTATTTAGCAAATGTAAGAAATGTAAGTTTATTTAACGATAAATTTTAAATAAATTCTTTTTTCAGTGATCAAAATATAAATGAAATAATGTTTTATTCCATCACAGATCACCATTTGAAATTTGACAGCTGTAGCTAATAAGTATGAGAACATAATTTTTATTGATGATAGATTCCATTCGGTAAGGATGAAATCTAGCGTCAATACTTAAAGATGAAGAACGATTAATCTTTGTGATGACTTTCCTTAATTTGTGCTATCTGTTCTTTATCTTAACGAAAACCTTTAAGCCGTCTTTACAAGCCTACATGGATGTGTGTAGCAATAAATAAAATAAATATGCGATTTATTTTATTATTCAACACAGAAATCCAGTTAAACTTAAAATACGCTAGCTGGTCAAATAATGGTTGAAATTTTGATCGATGATGAACTCTTTTGAAAGATAAAATTTAAATAAATTCTTCTTATAGAAATTTCGTTTTCTACCGGCACAGAATTGCAGTTGAAAATTGTGATCTATAGATAGTAAGATAGTAATATTTTGATCGACGATAAATTCTATTTAGTGTGTAATTCCACTTGATGTGTCCAAAGAACAAATGAAATTTGCATGTCCTTTACGGCCAAAGAATTCATTTCAGTTGAAATTTGAGACAGCTAAATTAGAACGCACTCTAAAATTTGATAGAGGTTAATTTGCCGAGCAATCGGAAAAATCAACGTAAGCAAGAAAGAAAGAAAGAAAAAAAAAGAGAGAGATTTTTCTTTAGTTTGCATTTTTGTATCATACTCCAAATATTAAAGAAAAATGTAATATTACCGAAAATCAGTTTTATTTTATATCAGTTTTTCGAGTTTCTTTTTTAGAGTTGTTCGTATTAGTAAAGTTAAAAAAAAAATGGTTATCAAGCTGCTTTTTTTCGAAATATATTACGAAGTACTTGCGTTGATTTTCTAATTGCAAAACGGGAAAACTGCAATACATTTTGCTTGTAACGGTTTTGGAAACTATTAGTGCTGCATAAAAATACAAATAGTATTAAAATTTGATTAGCAAAAATTTATATTCGGCAATAAATTACTTAAAGTGGATAGGAAATGATGGAAACTAGTTTAGTAACCTAACGAATAACTCTAGTTGAAGTTTGAGTGGTTTAGACCGAAAATTTAACTGACGAAAATTTATATTCTGCAATGCATGACTTAAAGTGGGTAGGAAATGATTGAAACTAGTTTTGTAACCAAGCAAATAGCTTCAGTTAAAATTTGAGTGCTTTAAACCAAAAATTTCCAAAAATTTAATCTTAAAAAAAAATTTAATCTCATCTTGAATTCTGAAGGGTTCTACATGAATACTATATTGCTTTCGAATAAATCCTTTTCAAAATTATTATTCGCTTAATCAGTATTTTTATCAAAATTTTTTATGATGATAGCCTTTATAGTTTCTCTTTTAATCCAAATTCCTTTACTAAAATTTCACTACAATAAATAACTTAAACATAGAACTTTCTCTCAGATGTTGTTGTTGTAGTTCATTTACGTCGCACTAGAGCTGCACAATGTGGCTTTCCTTCCATTATCGTTAAAAAATAGTACTGTACTGCATTGTACTGTACTTTATTTACGTCGCAAAAGAGAAGTACAATGGGCTATTGGCGACGATCTGGGAAACATCCCTGAGGATGATCGAAAACATGTAATCTTAATTTTGATCCTCTGCTGAGGGGATGGCACCCCCGCTTCGGTAGCCCGATGACCTTTACGCGAAGTCGAGCACTTAGAGACAGAGCAGTTTAACGTGGACCAATACCGCACACCCTCGGTTCCTACGCAGACTAATCCAAGTGGTCTCCTACCCGCAGACGGACCGCAGCCAGTGATGCTTGACTTCAGTGATCTGCTTGGAACCGTCTCTTAACGATCAGTCCACTGCGGGATCCCTTCTCTTTAGAAATATTTTAAGTAAATGAACATTTAATTATTTTTTATTTTATAATAATTACTGGAATAGTTTTAAAATTATTTTCGAAAAATTGAGAAATTATAATTAGAGAGAAATTAGTAAGTATTTTCATTTGAAGATCTGTAATACTCCAGAGGTTACATCATTTTCAAATAAATATAGATTGCTCGATCCAGCAAGCTTGACATTCTCTATTGATCATTATTCACTTCATTTTGATTTAAATACTAAGTTTCTAGAGCTGTTTAAATTTTGACTTTTGCTCATTGTTATTAAAGTGAGTCTTTAAAGTTCTGTAACCAAAGAAAAGAAATGAATAAATAAATCACAGCTTGAGGACCTTAAACTCAAAGTTTTGGCTATCAACTATATACATAATGTTTGTAAAAAAAAAAAATCATGGATTTTAAAACAGTCAAATGGCTTTAAATACCTAAAAAAGTCTTCTACTTTTGGTTTTAAACAATATACATAATGTTTGTAAAAAAAAAAAAAAAAAAATCAAAAAGAAAAATCATGGATTTTAAAACAGTCAAATGGCTTTAAATATCTAAAAAAGTCTTCCACTTTTGAAAAAAATCTCTACAAGAATTGAATACTAGATAAAAAATCAATAACTACATCGTAATTTATGGATATTTTAATGAGATGCACTGTTGAATAATCTCTTCCAATATTAAAAAACTGAAAAAGAAAAAGAAAAAAAAAACACTTTTTATTTTAACCTAACTCTTAATTTTCTTCATACTTACATTTTGTGTCCTTTTCGCAATTTACAGGGTGAGTACTGGCTAATGATCTATCGAACTTAATCTCACAGTTTTTAATAACTGTTACTTACTCTTAACTGTTATGAAAATAGCATATTATTTGTTAAATAACACATTATTTTATATTATGACAGAAAACAGCCTTTTATTCAACGTTCATCAACAGATCAGTTAAAAAAACATTGGTTAAAAAAAATGATCTTATTTTAAAATGACGAACATTTGCATTAACATGCTATGCTAAAAAAATTCAATAATATTTTTGTTAATATATTTTTTTATTTTATTTGTTGTAAACATTTTCCGGCCATAACATAACGAATTAAACAAAATTGCATTATTAAGTATATATAAGAATTATTTAAATAAAAAAATAAATAATATATCAAAATAAATAAATATTTCTGTTATTAAATATACTAATAAAATTATTTATTTAATAAAAGTGTTTTTATTTCTTTTTCTTTTTAATGCTATAAATTGTTTAGATATATTACGATTAAATAACATGTCCTATTATGTATTAAATGTTTCGTTAAATACTTATTTTAGTTTTTAAAATAATACAAATGTTTTGCGAACGTAATTTTTCTCTTTTAAGAATAAATAAGACGCCAAATAATGCGAAAGTCTGCCAAATTTGATGCGCGTAGAAAACTCAGGTAAATTGTTTGGTAGCACGTTTAACTTCACTCTGATTGGTTTATGAAATCTTTCATCATTTTCGTACAGGTAAGAGTTGGTTCCCTAGGTTACTGGCCAGCGTTCTATCAAACGAGCATGGTGTGTTGTGGACGTGGATATTTCAAAGAATCTTCGTTGCGTTAATGTTTATGTGTCTTGATCTGTCCACTATAGATATATTTTTATTAACTTTCCTTAAAAACTCGTAAAAGAGTTTTAACTTATGTAAACTGAAATAGCGCGGAAACTTGTCTGCCCTATTTTTTACAGGTTGAAATCAAGTGGCAAAAGAAAAAATGACAAAATTCACCTGGATACGGTGAGAAATGAATTCTCGATTCGCATACGAGAGCTGCTATCTTTCGGGTATTATACACTTGTTATAGTTTTTAAATTCATGATTTTTCTCTCTTATTCTAATCAAGAATTTTTAGTGAGTGATTTACCATCAAATATTGTGCTTTTATTTTATTGTTAACGAGTATTTTATCTTAAGAACATCGAATAAATAAAAAAGTCGTTTTCTCAAAGTTTTTAAAAATAAATCGTCTGCGATATATTGTAACGATTGTGATATTTTAGAGGGGAGTTGTTCTTCTAAACTCCAGGAATCGTCTGCCACTGTCATAGTAGTGTTATTGCATTTATCTGTTTTTTTGAGAATTTAAAAAGTAATAAAGTCAAATGAAAACAGGTCGTTGGATAAGATTAGAATGTTCGGGATGTTTTGAATTCGCTGTGCTCCGGCCAGCATGACCACCTGCAGGGCGGAAGATATTCAGCAGGAAATGTCATACTCTCACAATTTTTACGGCGATCTGGAAGATTACGTATCCCAGATGGAGAATCAGCAAGCTCAAAATAATGTGGATGCAGACGATGTTTATGCTCAGCTAGCCCGAAAAGAAAAAGACCTGATATTAGCAGCTGAGTTAGGCAAAGCACTTTTAGAAAAAAATGAAGAAATCAGCCGTGCCAATGAAAAATTGACAGAAGAATATTCTCAACAATTAGAGGTAAGTCTATTTATTTATAAATTGTTTAGAATTTCAAATATTAGCAATTTTTTCAATAATACATACGTATTTACTATTATGTAAAATGTTTGTTTTAAAATAATATCCAAAACTTTTGAGTATGAACTGAAGCTTTAAGTTGAAAATTTAAGTTTAGATATCGAATTGAAAAATTTAACTCGAACTGTAGTTTTTTTTAATTTTTTTTTTATTATTATTAAAGAAAAGTTTCACTCAGTGTTACTGTAAACAAATATATTTTCAAACTTTCTGAATAACAAATATCTTCATACATTGAGTATTCATAATTTTAACAAAATATATTTAAATTTATGGAACATTCGTGATTTAAGATGAACTTTAATATAAGTAGATAATTTCTAATGAAAAAGACAACTATCTACACAATTTATATTATATATTCGTAAAATTATTTTACCTTTGAGTCGCATTTGTTTTTTAATTCTAAATTGCAGTGAGATGTTCTGTTATTATTAAAAGCCTTTTCTTCTATTAAGTATAAGAATATACCCACATTCATAATTTCTATAATAGTTCTAAGTTAGTTTCTAAATTAGTTTTTAAATTTTAACAGCCAATATGATCTAATGCTATCGAATTATTTGTAAAATAATACAAACAACCTAAGAACGCCTGAGGAAAAATTTAATCATTTTTTATCTTTCATTTTTTAACCTTGATTGTTTTGATCAAAATAAAACAGAATGTAAGGCATTTTTTAGCCAATATGTTATTCTACCGCAATATATATGTAGTTATTTTCAAAAGTAATTATGTCCATTATTTATTTATTTATTTAGGATAAGTGTTTAAATGAATTAAAAACTATTGGAAAAAGTTAATTATGTCGGTTTATGTTTTTAACTCTAAAATTTGATAAAACATCGAAATGCAACAATGATAACTAAAATAATAAACAAAAATTAGTATACGACTATTTAGCTTTAAATAGACAATTCCAGTTTCAAAAATAACAGCACATATATCAAGTTGCGCAAACTTTAAAGCTTATTTCATATTTTAATATATTTTTTATACTTCATTAGAAAAGTAATAATTCAGAGATTGTGAAAAATGTCAACAAAAATAATAATAATATAAACATAAATATAAAAATCATACACTTAAATTTTGTTTGTATAGTTAGTTTTATGTTTTGTTCAAATGTTCTTTCACGAGGGATTATTCTGTATCATTTTTGGAAGTTAAATGAAATTATAATTTTTTATTTAAAAATTTCGAGAAAATTGCTGTTGGATTAAAATTTGAGGTTATTTAATGAAAGGATATGCTTTATTTTCACGAATAGGAGTTATTGAAGGAAATAGCTTTTAAAGACTTTTTATGTTTTATGACATTGTCGGCATATTTCGAAAAGTTAGCTTGATGTTCAGTATTGTGCAATGGATGCCGATATGTGTGGATGGGTGAAATTGTTTTTGCATACCTCCTCCTCCTATTTAACCCCCCTTTTTTTTATGTCCATTAACATTTCCTAGATGCTTGGACGAGTTTCAACGCTTTAGAGTCGTTCAAATATTACGCAAAAATGTTTTTAGTGTTTTACAAATTTTGCCATGGAAAATTAGAGAATCTTAATAACCCCTTTTTCAGATTGATCTGCCCTAACGATTTTTTTCTTTTTATGATGAATATTTTCTTCTGAAATTTAAGTGCTTAATCAATCCGCTAGGGATTTTATTCCGATAAAGGGCAAACTCCTCATACTCCCCTTTCCTTGTTTTAAAAAAAAAAATCTTAACAAATGTAGAGAATTTCAGCTTTTAAGTTTCAGTTTTAGATTAAACTAATGATTATCTGAGTGCTGCCGTGTGTAAAATTTCCAGACTTTTGTGGTGTAAATTTGTAATTCCCTCATAATTATGAGAGAAAGAAAAAAAGCCATAAATTCCATTTAATTCAATAACTCAGTTTTTTATGTAAATTTATGATTAAATTCCTAATGAATTCATAATGAATTCCGCATAATAATAATAATAAATTCATTACTAATTGTAATGAATTCAATTATAATAAAAATAATGAACAATAATCATAATAAATTATAAATAAATAAGTTTAAAATAATAATAAATTATAATTCATTTATTTAATAATTATGATTAAATTCATAATAAATTCATAACTTATAATAAATTGATAAATTCAAGATCATTGTGACCAAAAAACATAATTTCTTGGAACAAGTTTGTAAAATATATTTGAATAACTACCTTTTTTTTAATGCATAATGAGTTATTATAACGATCATCAAACTGCCATTTTTTTTTTAAATAAAATTTATGTTTAAATACAAAAATGCAAGGTACCATTCTAAGGACTCAGACTAGTAGAAAGTATTTATGTCTTATTTTAAACGTCTCATGTAAATTTCAAAGCTTAGTCACGTTTTTCTCACTAAATAACTCTACTACAGTTTTTGAAAAAAGAAATTGCTGGTCAAAAACAACCTAAGAATTTGGAAAAAATAACTCTGGTTGAAAACTTTTTTTTGCTCCAAAAAATATAGGTTTCACGGTGAAAATTCGTGAAGTTTAATTTTTTATTGTGCTCTGTAGCTTTAAAAAATCAGTCACGCGTCTCTGGATTAAGCAACATTATGACTTTTTTTCTTTCTTAAAGTTTAGAATTCAATGCAAAGTGCATGCCACCATTTTAGAGAGACTCTCATAAAAATTGTTCATGTTCTAAAAATACAGGTTTCGGGGTTCAAATTTGGAAAGTTAATTTTTTAATTGCCCCTTATTGCGTTTAAAAACTTGGCATGCTTCTTTTCACAGAACTCTTTATTTTAATGCCGGTTTTTAAAATGAAGTCGATCAAATGCTAAGTGCAAAGCATCATTCTAAAGATCATCATTCATAAAAATTACTTATGATCTAAAAATATAGATTTCTAGTTAATTTTTGAAGTTAATTTCGTAAGTGTCTCTAGTAACGATAGAGAATTTTATAAAAAATTTTGATGCAAAACTCAAAATTTTAGCTCCGTTGCTTATTAAAATCATTGCCCAATCGTTCATCTTTTGGAGAAAATACTTGTATTTTATTGTTATTAAAAATTTGATTATTCTATCGGTCAAAAAGTTAAGTGGAGTTCATATTTAGTACTATTATGACGTAAAATTATTATATTTTAACAACTCTTTGTATCAGGGTTAGGTTCCTGACTAAACAAGCTTCAAAAGCTGGCTTAAAGGGTAAAAAAACTAAGACTAAAGTCACAAGATTTATAATGCATGTCAGAGTTTTTTTTAATATCAAAACATTTAACTTGTATGTGAATATATGCCAATATATAAATACTTAATAAATAAATATATAAGTTACATTAACTATATTAATTTAGAAATTACACTTTTAAGCAAAACGAAAAAATTTCACTTTGTCTTCATGGTTTATTTTATCGATTTATTTTATTTGAGAGCTCTTATCTTTTCAAGAAAAAATATTTTAATAGACTCTAATGAATTCAAAAATACAGTGATATTATAGTTTGTCCATATACTATTAACATTAATTTAGTTTTTCTTATATTCGGTGTTATAATGCAAAAAAAAAAAAAAAAAAAAACGCAAACAAAATTATCTGTAAATTTTGAAGTTCTGCAACTGCATAAAATTCAAATTATGTCATTGACTTTATTTATAAACAGAATTGTGTACAAAAATAGTTGATAAATATCCCCGTGGCAGCGACACGGTGACATTGTCGCAGAACGTTATAGAGTTCTTGCAGAAAGATGTTTCGTTTGAAGAGTAAAAAATTTCGCATTTCTTTTCTACAAAAATTTGCAAATATTATTTGAATAATGCATTTAGAAAATCACTTTTAGACACGCTCAATTTACGCCGATAGTATCGAAAATCGATGTAATGTTTTGATTGTATTTCGGCAGTTATTGATAGTGATTTTCACGTGGTTTTTAAATATCCCGATATATTTAAACAATTTGAAAAATTCGAATCGGTTATTTGAGAGTTTTACTTTTTAAGGTTATAATTCTATCAAATTTTTGACTGTTATTGCTATTGATTTCTCCATATTTTTTAAATCCGATATTTTTTATACCATATCATTTATTACTACCTAATCTCGAAACGAAACACGCGTTTGAGGAGTCCGATTAGCGTGATTTCGTCGTCGATCTTTTTTTCGTTAATTACTACTACGGATTTCTTGACGTTTAATTACTTTTTTTATTGTGATGATTATTTACAAAATTTAATAATTTGGAAAAATGCACAAATTATTTGTGCGTTTTTCTCCCAACAAAATTTGAGAATATTATCCAAAATATTAAAATAAAAAATTATTACATATTCAATTAAAAAAAATTAAAAAAAAATTTTTTGTAAATACAGCGTATTTGTTATTAAAATTAGTAACATACATAATAATTAAAAGTATCTTGCAGAAAGAAATTTGTGCTAGAGAGTTCAGTCGCAGATAGCTCGAAAAAATTCTGCTACAGTGATAATAAATTCCTAAATTTGAAAATAATATAATACAAAAAGATAGTGAAGAGTCTATGCTTAGAATAATTAAACTTTTAAACTTAATTTTGTAGTAAGTCTTTTTTATAGAAAAGAATGATGGCATAGAAAACTATTAGAAAGATTAAAGCTCTTTTTCTATTATTAGATTGTCCTCTTTTTTACAACTATAGATTAACCAGCAGATCTTTTGTTAGCATGTAATGGTTTAAATTTAAAGCTTGCGTAAAGAATTTTTTTCTCCAAAACTTATCTTTAATTTTATGTTAAGTTGTATAAGAAAATTAATATATTTAATATTTGACATTCACCATTATGTGCACTATGCTGTTTACAATTTTAATATTTATACCAATACTTAAATGTAGATTTTTTTTTTTTTGATTTTTAATAGTTTTTAAAACAGGTTTTTTCAGCAAATGTTTTGACGGTTATATACACGATTAAAATTATCAAAAACTAACACACGTCAAAGACTTGACAAATTTGACTCTTAAATAAAGAATAAAAATCATGTCTTTTCAACAAGGTTCACTAAACTATTCTGCGTAATTACTTATAACCTATGTAAAAAATTGACGCTATTTCGATCTAAAGATATCTGTAGCGATTGAGTTTAAAAATAATAACAATTTTCTCACACCCTTTGAACAGGTAAAAAAAAAAAAAAAAAACTATAATTACAGAGCTAATTTTATTATACTTTAAAAAGCAATAAAATATTTTAAGCTCGGTTGTTCCTCCATTATAGAACATATTCTTTTCCTCCCAAAATCATTAAAATCAAAGGTTAAAAATCTCATCTTTAGTTTGATGATGTTGTCTTACATCCGCCTTGAAAAGTAATCCGTGTGGATTCTCATTTCTACAGCTTTACAAAATACAGCTTTTAAAATTCTGAAATTTAATTATTTAAAGTAAAATATATATTGGATATAGTAAATTTGAGAAATATTTTTAACATACGACATAATAATCAACTATATACTAGTTGCAATTAAGTCAATCTCAGTTTCAAAAATAAATAGATTAGAGCAGGGGAAAAAGGAGATTTTTTTAATGGATTTGGGTGACAATGCTTCAAGAATTAATCCAGAGATACCATTTTGCTCCGGAAAACAGACTAATATTTCTGAGTCGTAGTTTTGATGTATGATTCTAAGTTTAGTAAATCCAATTTATAGGGTCCTTCTTTACCACTACATCTAAGTAATTCAAACGCTTATGTGATTATCCACTCTATTATTACAGTTATGCCTTTTAAAAATTTGGCAACCGAAAATCGGTAAATTTTAGTTTGTAATTCTCTACCGTTTTTCAAAAATATTTTCTCTAATCTGGAGCAGTTGACATCTCTGGATTATCAGTAAATAATTGTACACAAAATTTATTTAGTCGTCTTACTACTCCTGCTCGCTGACCCTCGTCAAACTTCGGAACTGCGTTCGAAGTTAATAAGTATGTAATAATCTAGTAAATTAAAATAAATATGTGGAATATAAAAATATATTGTACTTCTCAAGTAAAAATAACCTTACCTCAATTGTTTTTGTTTAAAAAAATTTCATTTAAATTAAGCAGACTTATTTCACTGATAGATATATTACATGGAGAGGAAAACCATGAAAACAATTTCCAACTAATTTATAACTTTCATAATAGGGATCAAAATTTCAAATTTAGGATTTTGTTTTACATAGAAATGAGTCTGTTTGTCATAATTATATAATAATTTAGAATTTGAATTGATAATTCGCACTTATTACTTTCGTTCACCATTTTCTTTCTGTCAATGCCTTTCACCAAATTTCGCCTTTCGAATTGATGTGGGAAATAATCTTCATTACATCAGCACAGTGGTCGTAATATTTTACGTCAGCACTGTACTGACGTCAAATATTCTCAGTAATAAACGGAACTTGGGTTCGAATCCCTTTGTCGTCGGACTAACCATGGGAGATTTAAGTTTTCCTCTCCATGAAACACAAATGCAGGCTAGTTTTACCAAAAACGTCCTCTACGAAGAGTAGTTTGTCCCATTGCGTGATCTAAGAGTTTCTTTGTCGTCTGGGTTTAGTTCAAAACTTCACGACTACGGAGTTTAACATTGATAGACGTTAACTCAGAATTGGGTCAGCTGTTCAGCAGCGGTTTTTAAAAAAATTAATCCCTTGCATCCAAAACTAACTTTTTCTTAATAATCAATATTTTTCTCTGGGAAAAGTCACTATTTTAAAATTTACTTTATTAAAAATCGAAACTTATTAAGAGGAAATATGCGTGCTTGCGTTTCAGTTCGTTTACATTTAAACATGTAAAATATTTTCTTTAATTTAAAATTAAAAAAATAAAAAACTATATATAGGAATTTGCATTCGTCTTATGAATGGGTTGAGATTTGAGATGTATTCGCAGCTTTACTCATTCATTACATTAGCTTTCTTTTTTTTTTTTAAGTAATGATTGATAATTTATAGTAAATGTTTAAAAGTCGTAGTTTTTTCTGTGAAAAAAAAATAAAAATAACTATTTTTCCTGATGCGTAAAAGCACACATCATTACTGTATTATTGTGACCTTTAAAATATAAATAAAATCTGATCCTAAAATAAAACTATTTCAGAAATTGGTAATTTTTATGTGCTAATATGCAAATAACATCCAAATAAAAATAAAACAATCCACAAAAGGTAAGAATAAAAAATATTAAATATGTAATTATAAGTGAATTAAATGAAAATTATAATGATAATTTGAATGGTTTTATAAAATTTTAAACTAAAAGTTTTGTATTATATATTTATCTGTTTTTTAAACACTCATAAGATATTTCAATTATTATACTAAAATAGAGATTATTTATTTCACTTGTTCTACTGATTATTGAAGGCAAACAATCCTATCTGTCTGGCTGTGATAGAATCAATTGAATCAAAAATAACAATGATTACACCGTGCAATTTTAAGAACGTTCCGTTCTGATAGCTGTAAAAGATAATGAAGTGGTTTAATCTTTTTCACTTGATCAATTTTAGGCCTAATGGATTTAAAACATTCACGGAAGAGTAAAGAGAGAAAATAAAAAGGCGTAGTTTGCAGGTTCGTCTTGATTAATTCACAGGAATTGTGCAACTTTGTTGATAATCAATCACATAAAGAGTTTAGTAACTCACGTGGTGAGAAAAATTTGTGACCAAAATCTTAAGAATTATGCGACTTAAATCGCTTTTCCTTGATATAACATTCGTTCATAACTAGGGTTTAAAATGATCATTGAGAACACATACATTGCAAATGCTGGCATAAATACACGTAAATGAAAAAATAAACATATGTGGTCTAAAATTAGCACGAAGCAAAACAGAATTCAATTAATATAGAATTATGAGAAAATAAAATATATTATATTACAGAAAACTCTACTCTTTCCTGGTGTATATTTGTGTACTTGCAACTCGCGAAGAAGACGAACACTGATACACAGTCACGTGACCAATGACATCAGCTGATCGTTTGTAAACAAGATGGCGTGTTAAAGCAGTTAAAGTCGTGCTAAATTTCTCCATATAAGTTAGGAAGTTAATTAACGTAAAGTAATTAAATTAAACGTCGCATCGCACATCAAATTTGTTAAAATATAATTCTACCTCGTCTACGTCTTTTACTTTACTTATTTATTATTTGTTTATGTATTTTATTGTAATCGTGGTATATTTTTGTTTTATGTATCTGGCAACTTCGATGCGTTATAAGTTCATGTTCTACATGGCTTCGTGCTTGTCTTTGTGTTAAGTAAGAAATATATAGTGAAAGATTTGAAATCTTTGAGTAAGAATGTTGGTAAAAGAATGCAGAATGTGTGACTCAAGAGAATTGATACTTGACGGGCTTGGCTTACTCAAAATAGAATGAAAAGAACTTCTTCTAACTTAAAGAAATACCACGTTTCAACAGCAAACAGAATCACCACGTCACTTGCAGGTATCCCATTATTGGTATTGGATTCAAATTTTAGCCCTACAGAATCGAAAACTTATTAAGTGGAATCAAACGTGCATTGCATAATAAAAAGCTTGGCATCTTTTAATTGAAAAAAATTTTAATTTTGATGAAGGAATCAAGCTGATCGTCAAAAAACAAAATTGATTCCTCAGCAATCGTGGTTTCTGATGAGTATAAAGAGAAAGGATAAGAGTCCTCTAAATTTTGATGTTCCGACCAAACGATTGGAAATTTTAGAAAATTTTCTTTAAATTTTTTCGTTTTAAATGAAATAAATTTGATTAATATTTTTCTAACGAACAAATAAAATTTTTATCATGATTTACCAATTTAAAAATTCATGATGGTCAATTTATCTGAGAAAAAATTTCTTAAATTGAAGATCTAAGTGCATAAACGCCTTAAGTGATCTTTTTTGTAAATATGCAAGAGAAAAAAAAGCATCGTCTTCAATTCAAAACCGATATATTTACTGACTTGTCAGAAGAAATTAATGTCCATACAGTGCTTTTGTACTTAAAAAGGAAAGTATTTTTCAATTTCAAGCTAATTCTTTCATTATTAAGCTTTTCAAATTGATAGTACCATAGATTTATTTAAGACTATTATATATTTCGAAAATTATGTGTTATCAGTCTTGAATCAGGCATCAATAAACACTTTCAGAATTACCAAATATCTGTCGTCAATAATCTTTCAATGTCATCGAATATTTCATACGATAAAAATGCTATTTCTATAATGTAACGGTAATAAACTGTCATGGCAACTGTTTGTTTGTTATGCTAATTTTTAAGCAGATGTACCTGAATAAGAAAAACAAGTGACCGAGCGTCCATTAAACTCTTTTGGCAATTCCTAATTTCATTTTATTTGTTGGTAATTTTTCAATTTTGAATCTGAAAGCTTCCGTTCTTGTCTACAAAAACGTTGTGTGTGAAAAACATTGTTTATACATATTATTACTGACTTTATTACCTTCATCTATTTAAAATAAAAAAAAATTTTTTTGATCGACGTTTGATAGTTTAATCATAGCCTGTTTATTTACAAAGGATTTTAATATTTTTAAGAAAAAAAAGATACGCAAACAATTCTTAATGTATTGTGTGAAAGATCTTTTCTTCTTTAATAAAATAATTTCTTTAAATTTTTTGATGCTTTTTTTTTTTGAAAGTTCATAAGAACATTTAAATAACACAGTTTATTTTTTTCTCCTAAAATTCTACTTTTATTGTTATAATAGTTTTCTTTATCTTTTAATTTATATTTATGTTTTTCTTTAATTTTATTCATTAGTAGATAGATTGATTTAGATGAGAAGTATTGTCATAAAAGATTGCGAAAGCATAATGTGTAAATTTCTATACGAAGTTTGAAGTAAAATGGAAATAAATAAACATATAAAAAAAACAAGTTTTTAATGCAGTAATTTTTTTAAGCTCTAATTTTCAAAAAAAAAAAAAGTAAATAAATAAATATAATAAAATAATGAAAAAAAGTAAATGAATAAAAAAAAAATTGGAGCAAATCTGACTTTTCTCCGTTTTTTTTTTTTAATTTTTAATTTTTTTTTATTTTATTTTTTATTACGGTTTTTGAATTTTCAAGATTTATGATCTTATTTTTCATGATTTTTGAATTTTTTATTATAGAGCAAAATTAGTCAATTTTAAATTTTTAGCAGTGTTCAATTTCAACACATGTGGGCCACTTTCTAAAACATGTGGCTAAATTTTAAAACACGTGGCTACATTTTAAAACTTGTGGCTACTTTTTCAAAATTTTAAAAATGTTGAATAATCAAAAAATAATAATAACTATTGATATTAAGAATGTAAGGCATTTCTTTTGAATCATTTCTCGAAATGCGGTAAACATTGCAATGTTCATTTTATTAAATTATAAAAAAAAAATTAGTAAACAAACTTAAAATAAAGTAATTTTCAGAATAATATATAACATTCATAAAAACTCCATATTTATTAAAAAATAATAATAATAAATGCTCATGTGGCTTCATTTTGACGGAAAAAAAACGATCGTGTGTTGCGTAAAGGCAAACTTTTAATCGCCATTTGCTTGATTTAGTCGCCCTGTGGCTGGTGGCAACTGTTAATTTTACTTTATAATAATGACTAAAAATTTCTTTTGAGCAAGCGATCTTTTTAATAAATTGAAATAATGCTAATTAGCTTGAATATAATTATAGTAATTCTATGCAATTTTCATATTTTTAAAATTTCATCGATAAATTCAATTATAAGTAATAAAAAAGCGGTCAATGTTAAAAGTGGATGTGTAACATTTTTACGAAAAGAAGTTTTTTTTTCTTCCGGTTTTGGAATTTCGATCACCGATTATCAAATACCGAGTAATTTTCTAGACTGCTTAATAAAGAAGAGAATCCAACAATTTGGAAGCAATTGAAACAATCTTTCCACAATTGACACTCCCCCCCCCCCTCGAAAGTGTAGATTTGTAACATTGACCGCTTCAATTATCAAATATGCTGAGTTTTCCATTAAGGAGAAGAACGGTAATTTCATGAATGACTGGATTTAATTTTTATAAGAAAATAAACTCATTGAGTTATTTCCTCAACAAAAAGATGTATTCTTCTAAAAGTATCTTTAAAAAAATATTATCTTATCAAATCCACCAAAGCAACAGAGACTTGTTTATAGCCTACACACACATACCGAAAAAACTGTAAAAAGGAAGAAGCTCAGTAATTTGCTTTATTACAGTCAGATTAAATCTAAATAGCGGATAGTAATTATTTTCTTTAAATTTATATTTCGTGATATTTATTTAATTGTTATCGATTTAAATATAAACGATAGGTGATAAAACTAAAAAGGTCAATTTCCACATCATAGCGTGTATAAATAGAACCTTTTATCTAAAGTCATTGATTTGTGAGTTTGTTAAATGAGCTCGTCTCCTATCAAAACATTATTCATTAAATAGTATCTTATAAATTATCTTTTCTTACTAAAATAAAATATATGAGCCGATACTGTAAGTTTAAAAACTGCTATTTGATATATTTTATTAATTAAAAATTTTTTTGAAATAAACTACGCATTGTTAAAATGAAGCAAAATCAGGTTTTTCTTTTCTGTTCTTTTTTTTAATATAAAAACTTATAACGTATGGATTTTTAGTACCTGAGTCACAACACGCTGAACATTAATTAGGCTTAATATTAATCAGTTAAAAAGAAAAAATCAGCATGCATCTGTATCGTATGCTCTGTGAAAAAGAACAGCAGAACTGCATATTCACACTCTAAAGGTTCAGATCAG